>SSNS01000294.1:34792-119792 GCA_006937985.1 Aphyosemion australe | reverse complement strand
ACTAACAGAAAGAACAAAATTTAGAGGGAGAAGGAACAGAGAAGAGCAGAGGCCCGAGTACGGAGCCCTGTGGGACATCCAGGGGATGCCAGCAGAGCCTCCCCTCAGCTGTCTCACTTGTCCTCCCTCAGGTGACCCACCTGTCCTCCCCTCAGCTGTCTCACCTGTCCTCCCCTCCACAGACACGGAGGTGTTCAGCTTCCCGCTCCTGGTTGTCACGGTAATGTGGTACCTCCTCCCAGGTGTGAGCACATTGAATGTGCACTCCCTCATGTTTGGCCCCACCTCTCTTGTGTCCACTGTTTCGTTACCTAGGAGACGGCAGGGATCATGAGGTCATTGACCTCTTGACTGTTTTGTTTTTGTATTTAAAGCGAAGCTCAGACCTTACCGCTGTGAATGGTGAGGAAGTAGCTGTCACGTGACCCAGAATGGGCGTGGCTCCACATGGCACTGAGGGATGTCTCGTCCGAGTGGCGGATGTGGAGATCGGACACCGGAGCGGGAGCTGCAGAGAAGGATTGGGTTTTCTTGGTTAATCCAGTCAACGGGCCGTTCTACTTTGATACGTTTACGTCTGCGTCTCCCTCACACAGGACTGATCATCTGAAGTGATTTTAAAACAAGCAACTGGAATTTTCATTCAACAGGCTTTGAGATAACCGGAACGGTCCAGTTCCCATTTTTAAATGACTTTGGTTTTCTTAACTTAAACATGTTTCAGCTGAGGAATGTTCCTGTATTTGTTTATCTGACCTGTTGATCCATCACAGCTGCTTTCAGCCACCAGTCCTCCACTCTCCACTCTCAGAACTGCTCTGTACTGTTTTCCAGGTGTTAGACTCGTCCCAGGAATGCTGAAGTTTACGGCATCGCGGTCTAAAACAGAACTGACTATCTGCTGGGAGCCGTCAAACAGGAACAGCTTGTAGTTCTCCCAGAGACCAGCAGGGGGCGACCAAGTCAGGAGGAGGCCACCAAAGGAGGAAGGAGTTAAGGAAAGGAGCGACGCTGGAGTTGGAGCTGGAGACGAGAAGATGATGAGATGAGAGAAAAAAGACAGAAACCTTAGAGTTGTTTCGGTGTCTTACCTGTCCTGACAGTGATTTCTGATTGGTTCGTCAGCCCGCCACTCCTGGACGTCACAGCGACCTGATAGGCCGAGCCGGGACTCAGCTGGTGGGCGGAGAAGTTGACAGCATCCCGTGTCAGGGTCGTCTCCTGGATGATGGTTCGGTTAGAGGAGAAGGTGACAAGGAGCGCTTCCACGTCACCTTCAGGCTGTCGCCATGACAACGTGAGGCTGGTGCTGTTTCTGCTGCTGGCGGTGATGTTGGAAACAGCAGAGGGCACTAGAGAGGAAACAGTCATCATTATTCCAGATTTCCTTTTCCTTTCCTCCCATCTGAGTCCTGGGAGTTTACACCTTCACCAAAATCTAATTCACGCTTTTTCAGCAGCTTAATGAGGTTAAAGTTCACCAGGGGAGTTATTTCATTTCCTTGTTTCACCTGTAAGAACCCCATCTCTCTACCTGTCTGAGCCTTGATCGTCCTGCTGTTCTGCAGCTCGCCAGCCTCCGTTACCATGGTAATGCTGTATTGCCGCCCTGGCGTCAGGCCGACGAGCGTGCGCTGTGTCGTCGTGCTGTCTAGCGTATCGTTCCTCAGCGGACCTGTGAGACAAAGACGACACGAGTCACGTGACTCGGGATGGAAAGTTCTCAGAATCTTTGTTTAAATTCTCCGAGCAGCTGATCCCTACCCAACTCATCCTTCAGCTGCAGCTGGAAGCGCTGCGTCCGGCCGGGTCCGGCTTGCCAGGAAAGGCCCAGGCTGGTGCAGGTTCTGGAGGTCACCCCCAGGCCGACCACGGCGGACGGTTCTGATCCAACAGAACACACACAGGAACAGTTAGAGAGGGCATCAGACCAGAAGCCCTATTCGAGTCCTCATCTCGCCCCATTCTGCTGAAGTGGTTCTGATCCAGTAGGTTTACTTTGGACGGTCCTGGTACCAGAACATCCAGGTTTTTATTCTATAAATATGTTCAGATGTGGTTTCTGTATAAAAATCATCAATAACTTTTATCTGTTGTAGAAAGCGTCCCGAACAGCCTCTGTTCAGAGAAATAGGCTGAACAGGACTGATGGGGTAACGGCTAGTCTGAGTCATCTTCAATCTGCTCCGCCCTCCTAAAGCTTACCTGGAACTGCCGTCAGCTTCGCATCGCAGTCACCTCTGTGGA
Source organism: Aphyosemion australe (assembly GCA_006937985.1). Taxonomy (NCBI): domain Eukaryota; kingdom Metazoa; phylum Chordata; class Actinopteri; order Cyprinodontiformes; family Nothobranchiidae; genus Aphyosemion; species Aphyosemion australe. The sequence goes on along the minus strand of SSNS01000294.1, from coordinate 117,545 downwards.
GTTTAGTATGACCGTAACCCCAGCAGCTAAATGCAGCTACAGGTGAGTCCAGCAGGAAGTTCACCTTCATAAAACCAGTCACAGAAGGTGGGAGCAGATTTCAACTTCACTCAGCCTAGCCGTTAGCTCATCAGTCCTGAACGAGGCTGCTCAGTAGCGATCTCCTACCAACATGGGAGCATCAGTAGCTCAGGAAGTAGAGAATGTCCAGGGATCAGGGGGTGCCAGTTTGAGCCCAACTCCCTCCCTCCTGGGAATTCTGCTGTTGTGTCCTTGGGCAAGACACACCTGCCTGTCAGATGGCCCCAGGACAGCTGTGGTTACCATGAAGTTCACCCCCACTAGCAGTGAGTGAGTGATGGGTCCCTTGTAAAGCGCTTTGGGTGCCCAAGAATCCATTATAACTCCTACACAGGATCATAATAAAAATGGCTGAAACCTCAAAATTCCTACAGGCTCCTAACTCAAGGGATGAGCCTAAGTTGTGTCGACACAGAACCAGTTAACCTGGATCTTTAGGCTCATTGGTACCAGCAGCCTCTTTGGGTTTTAGCTCCTAACAGCTGATTCCCAAAAGGTGAAAAAACCTAAAAGCTGCTGAACACGTTGGGTCCGTGTGGAACGTCGCTGCTCCGGTTAAAGTTCAGGTTTTAAGTTCTGAGTCTGAAAGGTCGTCGGAGCCTCCAGAGATAAGAGCCCGCCGGGTCGACACCACAGAACCGCCGGTTACCACCGGGGTTCGGCTGGGCGCAGCAACACCCTGTTTCCTCTGAGCACAACACACACACACACACACACACACACACACACACCCTTCCCACAGAACAAAGAAACAATGGAGGCAGGAAATAGCTCAACCCAGAGCTCTGCCCACCATGGAAATGCACACCGAGGGTCCAACTTCTGTTCTGGAAGCCCGCCAGCGTGAAAACACACACACACACACACCCCTCTATCGCGGTCCGTCAGCAGGGCCGTGGTTCCTGTAGCTAATCACAGAGCAGCAGAGAGGAAGCGCTTCATGACATGACGTGTGTGTGTGTGTGTGTGTGTGTGGGGGTGCACTTCAAACATACAGAGGTCAGAGGGCAAGAAGAACATGAGCAGACTCAAGTCTTCCAAAAATCGTACAGGTAAAGGTGAGCTTCTGTAACACCTGTAACTTGAACATGGGCAGGAAATGGGCTAGCGTTAGCCTCAGTGCCGCTAACTCCGGTTACCGTGAGGTGGTGGGACATCCCAGACTCATTCCCATCAAGACAGAAAAAGGCTTGGGTCATACACGAGAGCTCTACCTGCCTGTCAGACTCATAGGATTAAAGGATTTCATAATAATAACTAAAGCGTTTTCCTGGAGTTCATGTGCACCCATCTGACAGCACGAAAACACCAAGAACCTTCAGCAGGAACATTTTCATCCCTTCAGGAAAACTCCAGAAGGAAACCTGGACTCCTGAGTTTGCTGTAGAAGTTGATGGTTCAAATCCGGGAGCAGATTGGGGACTGAAGCTAATGCTAGCTCGTTTTGACATCACCAGATTACATTTGGATCAGGATCAGATCACCGACACAGGTCTGCTGGGTTGAAGGTTGTTTTCAGTCTAAACTATCCGAGGAAAGCCCGAGACCAGTAGTCCCACCAGACTTCCTGGTGAAGAAGGCCTAATTGTTCTGAGATGTTGGTGGGATGCTGGGAACATAAGCAGGACTTACTGGTGTGCACGGTGACATTCGCCGACTCGCCTTCCCCCTGAGACCAGACCTGCAGCTGGTAGGAGGTTCCAGGCTCCAGGTGATCCAGCAAACAGGTGAAAACCTCGGTCACGCTGCTGTTTCCTCCATCCAGCAGCTGTTTGGAGGGTCTCCACCCTTTCTGCTCCCGTCTGCCGTCGGTCTCGTTCGTCTCTCTTCTTCTACACTCCGCCGTGTCTCCTCCTGCGTCCAGCGAGGCCACAAAGGAGCAGTTCTGTCCTGGAGTTCTGAGAGTCAGAGAGACGGAGTCCAGACCCGAGACCGGTTCAGACACAGAGACGCTGCAGGAGACGACATCCTCAGAGGGAGCTGCTCCCGACACAACCTGAGGAGACCAAATCACAGAATCCTCTCAGAAACACAGAAAAAAATTAAACATCAGACACGTCTGAGTCCAGCTGGTGAGTGAACCGGTCTGGGTCGGGGGGCCTGGGGCCTCCGGGGCCCCATGCCGGGGCCTCCAGAATCAAAGAAGCTACAAGATAATGCCTGATCTAGTGTTTTCACAGTAAACACAAATTAAAGCTGCTCCTGTTTTCATCATATACTAATTTAGCCTTTATTCATGTAAAGTTCAGTCGGCCATTTTTCAGGATCGTTCTAGTTTGTGAAAGGGAAAAGTTGGGAATCATTGGAATATTAGGGCCACTGAGAGGAAATAAAACAATAAGATGAGGAGGAATAACTGAAATAAGGTCAAAATAGCAAAAAAAAAGTCAAAATTAAATCAAGATTAAAACTTTCAGAGTCATGCAGCACAGGAGCAGAGACCTTCACTACCCAGAATGCTTTGTGCTAAAGAACATATTTTCTCAGTTGAAGCTCCAAGGCTGTGGAATGATCTTCCTCTTCATGTTAAGCAGTCTTCTTCGGTGGCGGTCTTTAGGTCCAGACAGAAAACATTTGTGTTGTAAAGCACCTTGGTCGGCTCTGTGCTGGTGTTAGAGTGCTCCACAGATGAAGCTGGTCAGGTTATGGAACGAGTGTTTAATAAAAGGAAAATCAGTTCTACTTTTAAAAGGAAAGGAAATAACCTTTAATCCGTCGTGATCCTTTACATAAAAACGGTTTTATCCAGTATTTAGTCACAGGTTTTTATATTTTAGTTTTCTAACAGCTCAGGCCCAAAGCTACAGAGAGGGTGGAGAAGAGGGTTTCAGGTGGAGCAGACAGAGTCCATGAGGACAAGACAGGAGACAGAACTGGAGGTTCTCTTTGGGAGTCAGGAGGATGGATGGGATCAGGAATGAGTCCATAAGAGGGACAGCTCATGCTAGATGTTTGGGAGATGGTTTGGACATGTCCAGAGGAGAGACCATGATGACATGGGTAGAAGGATGCTGAGGGTGGAGCCACCAGGCAGGAGCTGAGAGGAAAGAGGACATGAAGGTAGTTGGTGTGAGGGTAGAGGATGCAGAAGACGGGACTAACAGATGATTGGCTGTGGGACACCTGAAGGGACACGTTTCAAACACTAAGATGTTTCTGTTCATGTTTGATCTCTACCACATAAACCTGGTATTAACAAAAGCAGCGGACAGGACACAAAGGAGGAATCTGAATAAATAACTGAAGAGGATTCTGATCCGCGGAGCGACAGGAACGATTTCTGGGATTTTATGTAGGAACTTTTGGGATCCTGCAGGTTTTGTTTTCCACAAAGAAGGAACACTTTTACAGCCAGCTTTCATGTCTGCAGGGAACAGGTGTCTCACTCCCAAAAATACCAGGGTGGGCGGAGCCTGACTTTGATGCCATTGTTCTGACAGCCTTCAGAGGTACCGAGGTCCGAATTCCTCCTCAAGAAAAGAAAAATGAAATTCTGGTGCCGAGGAGCGACAATTCCAACAGGCATCCGTGTTTTCACATTTCTTAAGTTCTCCTTTCTGTTCCAGGACTTAGAACAGAAAATCCCTGTATTGTCCCTAAGTGGGTAACGTTGGTGTCACAGCAGCACTTAGAGGAGCTAAGAGAAGAATAAAAAATAAAGATGGTTCAGATCAACGAGTAGAACATCCATCCATCCATCCATTTTCATCCGCTTATCCGGAGTCGGGTCGTGGGGGCAGCAGCCTAAGGAGGGAAGCCCAGACCTCCCTCTCCCCAGCCACTTGGGCCAGCTCCTCCGGGGGAATCCCAAGGCGTTCCCTGGCCAGCCGAGAGACATAGTCCCTCCAGCGTGTCCTGGGTCTTCCTTTGGGTCTTCTCCCGGTTGGACGTTCCCGGAAAACCTCACCAGGGAGGCGTCCAGGAGGCATCCTAACCAGATGCCCGAGCCACCTCAACTGGCTCCTCTCGATGTGGAGGAGCAGCGGGTCTACTCCGAGCCCCTCCCGGATGACCGAGCTCCTCACCCTATCTCTAAGGGAGAGCCCAGCCACCCTGTGGAGAAAACTCATTTCGGCCGCTTGTATCCGCGATCTCGTTCTTTCGGTCACTACCCAAAGCTCGTGACCATAGGTGAGGGTAGGAACGTAGATCAACCGGTAAATTGAGAGCTTCGCCTTTCGACTCAGCTCTCTCTTCACCACGACAGACCGGTACAACGCCCCCAGTAGAACAAGAAAACTTAAAACATTTAAACACTCAAAGACTCTAAATGTTGGATATATGCATATTTTCACAATAAAAATATTGTGTGGAAAAAAGATGGCAGGGAATTTACAGGGAATGGGATCATAGCTGAAGTTCACGCCTACCTATAGAGGGAGCCTCTGATTGGTGGGTAGAATCAGCCAGCAGTGAGTGATTCATTATCAGTCTGGATGCAGTGGAGTAAACATCTCTTCTGACTGCAGCTCAGACCTGCGGCTGCAGCTGCAGCACGAGGACAGACAGCTGTGAGGACAGACAGCTGTGAGGGCAGACAGCTGTGAGGACAGACAGCTGTGAGGGCAGACAGCTGTCTCAGTGAGACAGTAGGAAGCTGTGTGCTTCACATCAGTCTCCAAAAGCATCACGGCTCACGGCCACCTTTGTTTACTAACTTAAGGAACACACCAGACTTCTCTGCATGTCTTTTTCCCCGCCCACATGCTCGGAGACATCCGTGTTCCTGAGAAGGCTGTGGGAACAACACCTGGCCAACGCTACCAAGACTGGACCGGGCCAGGCCAGATGTGAAGACACCAAAAGAGAACCCATCCCTGACTAATGTGGGTTGTGATGATGTTATTGTTTTTAGAGACATGTCAGGCCATCAGAGTCAGCTGACCACCGGTGGTTGACTAATACACATCAGCTTATCGGATGATGATGCTTCCTGGCTCGTAAACCACCTGACAGACAGGAGTCGTGTGTTCCGGTAGCTGGATCCACCTGCAGGTAGCCAACGGTGTTCTCCAGGGTTCAGTCCTCGGATCCGTTTTATTTTCTCTGCAGCAGCTTGTCGAACACCATGAATGTTTTTTTTTTACGATGACACCGTTTTTATAGCAGTAGCTAACTCAGGTCACGTCTGCTGGGTTAGGCTGGATCAGAATGTGGATAAAACCCAGTTCATGGAATTCTTTGATAAAGCTCCATTACCAGGAAAACGTTCCATCAATAACAGAAGCTTGTAGTTTTAATTCTGGTGATGAACTTCTGCACACAAACTCCTCATCCAAACATCTTCTACAAGCTGTGACCTCCAAGTATTTACATCTACTCTCCTCTGTTAAGCCCCTCCCTGTTTGATTTAGCCCCTCCTCCTCAGCTTTGCTCCTCCCTAATGATCCTGCGACATTGTTCACCTGTCAGTCCATCGGGAAGACCTGAACTGGGAGAAAGAGGAGGAGTTGTTGCTTCTCCTCCAGCGCGGACCTGACCGGATCCCACTCAGAACCTTTAGCTCCACCCTGATGGGGAGAGGCGGAGTCCACTTTTAAACTCATCTGAATGATTTTTGTTGGGATCTGTTCTGAAGTTGTTTACGTTGTTTGTTGCTGACCTCCTGCTGACCAGGTCACCCCACTGGGTTCTACCTGGTCAGGTAAATAAAGTCCAATTTGGTCCATGCCCCCCACTGTGGTTCTGCACCATTCCAGATGGAGTTCTGACACTTCCTTTGGACCTGATCACCATCCGAGTTTGGTGGTGAGGGTGCCAGAGGGGTCAGAGTTCAGGGTGTTCCAGTTAGGAACTTCTCTCGGGCCCTTTGTCCTGAAGATCCTCCAGATTTCCTGACGTTCCCTGATGTAGAGAAACCTGGAAATCCTTAAGTCTGTCTTGAACCAGACCTTCAGAACATTTCTGGTCCTCAAACAACTGGAGTTTGATTCTGGACCAGTTCCTTTTCTGAGATCAGACATTTAAAAAACTAAGTTTTGCAGATTCCAGCATTTCTGGAATGCGTTTCAGTCTGAAACGAATCGATGAGAAGAAGAGAGTGAAGAGATCCGGGTTTCTCTGGTTTATCCAGGACAGGATGGATCACATCAACACGGACACTGGTGGGAACATCCTGAACAGGTCGCTGGCTAATCGGAGGTCCGAAATACATGGAAAAATGCACCCAAACACTTAATTATCCAAACTGATATGAAGCAGCAAGAACTCAGATGAAAACAGAAATTAATGAGAAAATCCACCGAAGTTTCCGAGTCGAGATTCATCCGACAAACAGAAGATCATGGGCAGATCCGATTCCACAGCAGGAATTCTGTCAGGTGTCATCCCGCTTTGGGTGGACTAGAAATAAATCAGACAGACACGAAATGAAACAATAATAGAGTTCATCGAGTTCAGCGGTCAGGACAGAGACGGAAAGTGATTCTGAGGGAAAATCTAACGGGAAAATAAAAGTGACTCGGAATCAGAGTCGATGAGCGAAACATTAAAAACTTGGATTCAGATCTGAGGACTGGAGCCGGAGCTCCGGAACGAAACAGAATAAACAAAGAGAAGGAAAAACTCCACACATCCATTTTACTGTTTAAATATTCCAACGTTCCAGTTTCATATCCAGGGACGGTCTCGGGGGGACTTCCCGTTCCTCCTGATTTCAGACGCTGATTAAACGGCGACGTGGAGATCCTAGTTTGGATTTTTAATAAACGTAAAAAACTCAAACGAGCAGCAAAGATGTAAACTCACGTTTATCAGAGGAATCAAAAACAAATTCCACATGAACAAGGAAAACTCTGAAACTCCGAACAGCTGTAATTCCCAACAGCTCCAATAACGACGACAACCGCCACGAGTCCAAAGGAGGTTGGTTCTGATCCGAATCTCAGATCTGATGAACCAGGAACAAACTAAGAGGTTCTGAAAGATTCTGCAACAGCAGCTTAATCTCTAGAGGGTCAGGCTGACATGAAGAACCAGAGCATCGCGGGTCAGAACTTTGTGTTCCACCACAGCCTCGTCTTCCAACCTCTGAAGGTCTAAAACCGGATTCATGGAGTCTGAAGAGCTCCTCGTGGACTCTAACAGAAACACGGCCGGGTTCTGGGACAAACGGAGATCAGCCCAGTCCAGAACATCTCAAAGAACCGGTACCAGGACAGGGACAGGAACCTAAACATGAACCAGGACCAGGACCCCAGAGCTGCTGAGATTCATTGCGATCGGACTCCGATTCTCCTGAGAATCTGGACCTTCTAAGGTCTTCGGGTCAGAACCGACTCCAAAGCATCATTAAAGGAAAACAACAGAAACAAAACGAGCCGCTGCTTCAGATTCCAGGTTTGTTCCTTGTCACTGAATCAGGAAGAAGTTCCTTATTTTAACTCCTGTTCAGCCTCTGTTCAGAGAAACAGAGTTTACATCCTTCAGGACTGATGAGCTAACTGCTAGGCTGAGTGAAGACCAACGGATCATGTGACATAACCATCGTCGGTTTCTCGTTACAGGTTACTTTCCCGAACTTGGAATTCTGTGGTTATTTCACCAGAATTCTAAAGATTAGAGAACAACGTTTAAACTTTTTGTGTTTAACCCCGCCCCTCTGCAGCTTCTGTACTGTTACCCACCCACCACCCCATCCAGACAGTGTCCTGTTAATGATTTGATTTGTGATAATCAGATTTCTCTGTTTTGTCTCACAGAATCCTGGCTGCAGCAAGAGGACTATGTTAGTTTAAATGAGTCCACTCCTTCTAATTATTTAAATCATCATATTGCTCGTAGTACAGGGCGAGGAGGAGGAGTAGCAACCATCTTTCATTCAGATTTATTAATCAGTCCCCTACCAATTAATAGCTACAGTTCTTTTGAACATCTAATTCTTAGTTTGCCTAATCCGGAATGCAAAGCTCTAAAACCACTTTTGTTTGTAGTCTTGTATCGTCCACCAGGCCCCTACTCTCAATTTTTGGATCAGATCTCAGATTTCTTGTCTGATTTGGTGTTAAATACTGATAAGGTCATTGTGGCGGGGGATTTTAACATTCATGTTGACATTGAAAGTGATCCTCTCAACGTAGCCTTTAGTAATATCTTAGACTCAATTGGTTTTACTCAAACAATCCATAGCTCCACCCACTCCTGCCATCATACATTAGACCTTGTGCTGACATATGGTATAGAGTGTGAGGAGATAACAGTATTTCCACACAATCCTGTCTTGTCGGACCATTTTTTGATAACTTTTGAGTTTATTATAACTGAGTTCTCCAGACATGAAAGTAAATTCCACTATAGTCGATCTTTATCTGATAACGCTGTAGCAAACTTTAAAGCAGCTGTTCCATCTTTACTGTCTTCAGAATCTCAGTGTAACTTAGCAGAGGGCAACTATTTCATTTCTAGCCCTTCACAAATTGACGGTCTAGTTCATAGTGTTACTTCCTCTTTACGTGTGGCATTAGACAATGTTGCCCCTTTAAAAAAGAAGGTCATTAAGCACAGGAAGTTGGCTCCCTGGTTTAATTCTGAACTGCGTACTTTAAAACAAACCTCTAGAAAATTGGAGAGAACATGGCGCTCTACACACCGGGAAGAGTTCTACTTATCCTGGAAAAATAGTCTAGTGCTTTATAAAAATAAGCTTCGACAAGCTAGAACTGCATATTATTCGTCACTAATTGAGGAGAATAAGAATAATCCTAAATTTCTTTTCAGTACAGTTGCTAAACTTACACAGAATCATAGCTCTGAGCCAGCTATTCCCTTAGCCTTCAGCAGCAACGACTTTATGGAATTCTTCACTAATAAAATAGATTCTATTAGAAACAAAATCATCAGCATCCTCCCCAACACGACTTCTTCTTCCTCAGTAAGTGAGGCAGCATCTGAGGTAACTGTAGAACCTCATCTGTGTTTGAACTGTTTTGATGCAGTTGAGCTTTCAGAGTTATCAAAAATATTAGCTTCATCTAAACCTTCAACTTGTATTTTAGACCCAATCCCAACCAAATTATTTAAAGAAACATTTCCTTTGGTTACTGCCCCCATTTTAGATATAATTAACCTATCCTTAGTAAATGGATACGTACTGCAGGAGTTTAAGGTTGCTGTAATTAAACCTCTACTTAAGAAACCTTCTCTGGATCCAGATGACCTAATGAATTATAGACCAATATCTAATCTCCCATTTTTATCTAAAGTCCTTGAGAAAATAGTGGCCAGTCGAGTATGTGAGCATCTAAACACTAATGATCTGTTTGAGGAATTTCAGTCAGGTTTTAGAGAGCATCACAGCACTGAAACCGCATTAGTGAAAGTTACAAATGATATTCTCACGGCCTCAGATAAGAATCTTGTGTCTGTTCTGGTCTTGTTGGACCTGAGTGCTGCTTTTGACACAGTCGATCACAATATTCTCTTAGAAAGGCTTGAACATGTCGGATCTCAGGGCTGCTTCTCTCCCGTTTTAGCTTCCCTACGCTGGAGCTGAAAATGATTGCATCAGAAGAAATATACATTTAAAATTTAAAATAAGAATAAAATAAAAAAAATTGGAGTAAATCGTGACAAGAGAATTTTAGTCAAAAGACTAAAACTAAATTAAAATGAGCGCCGGTGCCTCGACACAACTCTTGTTGTGATTTGGTTCTATATAAAAAAAACAAATTGAATTACAGTTAAATTTAGTTTTGATCAGAAATTCTTTCTATTTTTATCCAGAAGCATAAAGGAAGAAGAATAAACTCTTACTGAATTACTCCTGATGGCCACAACGACCTGATCTGGTAGAACCAACAGCAGGTCAGGGTAAAACAAGACAAACAGGAATAAAACCAAAGGTATGCACCGACAGGTCAAAGGTTAAGGTAGAACTCTACTGTTCTAGTGAGTTTGTGACATTTTATCATTTCTGTTTGTTTTATGTTCCATTTCATTGGATTTCTGTTTGATCGTTTTTCCGTCTACGTCTGGAACGCTGTTCATCTGGTGACCGTTGGTTAGTCGGCCCTGACTAGTTGCTGTAACACTGGTGAACGAACAGGAAGGAAAACACTTAAATATCTGTATTTGTTCTCGTGTGAAACTACGATGTCACCATGACACGAATACGCTTCGGCTTCAACCCGTTCCCATTACACCTATTCTGACCTGGAAGTGTACAAACTACGCATCATCCAAGTTATCAGTCAGTGGGAATAAAAGTCCTAACCACCTGGTTTCTGGTCAGAGGACGTTCTCCTGGAAAGCGTTTCTCTAATTCAAATCAGTTTTACGGTTTAGTTTATCCGATAGATCCCAGTCATTACTGGAGTTATTCAGCAGGGAAACCCGGTTATTCCTGATAAATCAGCTTCATGTTGCATCAGGAGGTTTTACGTAGAAACTAGGGGTGGGAATTTAACACGTTAATTATAATTAATTAGAAAAAAATAACACGTTAAAAAAATTAACGCATTTAACCCTTTAAGTCCGAGGATCCCCCAATTGGGGGATGTTGAAGTTTAGCAGCAACATCCATGCCCTAAATATCAATCTAGTCAAGCTGCACCTCTACAGAAAGCTCAGAACCTTTTCTATGTGCTCCAAACACAACTAGAACTACAATCAAATGAGTGATCAGAAATCCCTCTTCATGTGTTTTTGCCTTCATTTCTGTCTCTAATGATGCTAAATCAAATCTTCATTATTATTATTTTTATTATTATTATTATTTTAAAGACAATACCATTATCAAAATGTACTAAAATAGTATTGTACTTTTAGGTCTGTCCTATTTTTGCTACATATATTTTTTTTTCTCCTGTTTTGAATTGAAATACAACTTTAAAGCATTTTTTTAGAAATTAAAAGAGCTTGTGTTTACAATAATAATGTCAACGACTATTGTTTGATTCTCTGTCTCATTATTTTTAATTAAAAAAAAAAGTCAAATTTTCTTGAACGATTAAAATGCGATTAATCAAGATTAATTAATTACAAAGCCTCTAATTAATTAGATTAACTTTTTAATCGAGTCCCACTCATAGTAGAAACAAATAAATAAGAGAGAAGCTCGGGGAGACTCAGGATTTTCCGTCTCACCTGAAACCAACATAACTCCCTAAAGGTTCTGGTTCTTATATCTGAATCCTCCGTTTGAGGAGAGTTCTATGATCCCAGGCTTCGGGACCGATGTTCTGGTTGGGTTGGACTCACCTGGAGCAGCAGCAGCGAGCTGGAGCAAAGGCAGCAGAAGAAACGGAGAACTTTACATTTCAGCATTTTGATGTTCAGACGGAGAATTCTCCAGCATAATCCTGATCCAGCAAGACTAGCAGCTGGGTTACATCCAGCTCAGAAAACCTTCCTCCTCTTGAGCTGGACTCAGGCCTTTCTGGAAAACAAAGTAAATCCTTATTTTGCAGACAGATGATCGTTTAGTTCATCTCGGCTGCGACTGGTGTCCATGCTCGACTCGGACCCACAGACTGAACCAGACCTTTCCTCTGGCTCCTGTCTCACCAGCGGTGTGTCCCTCTTCCTGCCTGTCTCTCTGCTTTTGGACTTCCTGAATCAGACCAACAGCTCTGCGTCGCTGTGGAGGCCTCAGAGAGACTAAGAATAGACCCACAGACACGAGACAGAACCGCTCTGACAGAACAGGTAGACGATAAAAATACAACAAGATGGATTAAAACTCACTCCGACTGTCATCCCGTCAGTTTTCAGCTGCTTTCTGGTGTCAACGGGTTCACAAGAGAAGTAAAACGTAAAATTAGAAAACATTTTTAAAAAGAAAAAATTATTCTGACTCATAATTCCTCATCGTTTTAAATTCTGGAGGAACGTTTCATAAACATTTCAGAGGATGCTAAAAGCCTGACTCACAGAAAAATCCCCTTTAAGTTTTAAACAACAGAAATCCAAATTTACATTTTTATCGTTTCATAATCCTAATCCCTGAAATATTCACTAGTAGGAAAACAAGTGGAACTCTGTGGAAAAAGATTTTAATCTCAAGAATAAAAGCAGGAAGCAGCAGCTTATCAGAAAACAGACGTTTAGGTCAGATAAAATGTTTAGAGATCATTAGTTTCAGGCTGCTCAAACATTTACTTTAAGTATTTTTTTAAGTTATACAATTTCTCTGGTCTTACATAAAGCGATCTCAGTTTCAGAACCTTCCAAAAGGGCTCTGCTATTTTAAGGACAAAAAGCTGCTTCTGGCCACGCCCACCTACCCCCTGATTGGCTGCTATAAGGGGAGGAGCTCAGATATCTGGGAGGGGCTCAGAGTAGAGCCGCTGCTCCTCCAGGGTTGCAGGTGAGGGGTTTTCTATGCCAATTCCTCTTTTGCAGGGTCCGAAATTAACACTCGCCACTCGCCAAATGCGAGTAAATTGCTTCACTTGGCGAGTGAAATTTGGAGCGCCATGCACCACATGGCGAGTAAATGTTTACACCAAATTAGTTATGTTTATCAGTCCTCTTCGATGGATTTCTGTGACGCTCCTCTCCCGCCTGCATGCGACGTACACAGGCGAACGCGAAACGTGAGCGCCGCACCCTACGTCATTTCCGTCTATCCCATTCACTGTTTATCAAGGTAGCGTTAGCTTCGTGTTAAAACTAGCGGCGAAATGTGGAGGTTTTTAACTAGAGTCAGCCAGCCTTCAAAACGAAAACTCGTGGAACTGGAAGAAAAACCACCAGGACCAGTGGCAACCAGAAGATGTAATGAAACGTGGCGAACTGTGGCTACATTATGAACCAGAATATGCGCAAATGAGCTGCACCGTTTCCCGCCAGTACGCTAGGGAGAAGAACCGTAACAACTCATTTGTCATAGGACTGACTGGAGGTCCAATATAAGCCCTGACGTACTTTCAAATATGTTGTGTTTTGTGTGTGTGAGTTCTTCAATAACGACACTCTTTATATCTTGAGGAGACGGCGCTCTTTTAATCTGTTAGCCTAAACAGATACATGCACGCCGGTTGCCCCCGGAACTCTCGTTTCCGTGTGCCCACAAACACTTCCAGGTCACTCATAACTCACCTCACTTAACCGAATAGACAAATAAGACACCTTCTGTTTGTTCTTATCATTACAAGTAGGGATGCACCGATACCGGTATCGGCCTCGATACCACATTTTCTAAAGTACTCATACTCGTTAAAAGTCCCTCGATACCGGGGACCGATACCACGGTCTGAGAAATGTCTGTTTGAGCGGCGTGTAAGGGGTTAATCACAGGCGCCAAGTGCCCACCCCCAAGGCCCCAGCTGCAGCTCAGAGCAGGGAGAAGTTTTCATTTTAAATAAATGTTCTTAATTCCAAACGAGTGCCTTGTTTTTTTGTTAAAGTATACAACTAAAGCTGTTATCTGTAAATTAAAATCATGTTTTTATTAAGTACTCAGTATCGGTGAGTACTGAAATGCAAGTACTCGTACTCGTTTTCCAAAAAAGTGGTATCGGTGCATCCCTAATTACAAGATATCCTCATGGTGTAGCTGTGTTCTCCAGAGATCAGGGACCACAGGCATAGACATAGACGCCCCCTGGACGGGTGCTGCCGTAGTGGCTGGTCGCCATCTTAGATGGGTCTCCATTCGCCCCCAGTGCATTTATTTCTACTGAGGAAGGTGCTTACCCACTAAAAACAAATTTTATCACGCTTTTTCACAAAATCAGACACATGGTATGGCATGATAAACACAATTAAACCAAATAAATAAAAATATAAAATCCCATTGGGTAGGCTAGAAAAGTCTCAGAAAAGTCCCACGTGATCTGTTTTCAATAGTGAGCTGGTTGTTGCAACTGTAGGCTGTAGAAAAAACAGGCGTAGTAGCTCACCCTGCGTTAACTCCAGTTGGGTTCAGAGCGTAAGGGACCCATCCAATATGGCGGCCACGCTGTTACGCTCTCCAGCGTCTACCTATTCATGTTTATGTGGGACTACCAAAGGCTGTAATGCTGTTGCACAAAGACTGTCAGAAGCAGGAGGCCAGATTTCATGGACAGAGAAAACAAGGAGTCTACTAGCCTGGCAAGCCATCCTATATATGTGTATATATAGTCTGGCCACGAACCATTGACGGCTCTCATGGTGCGTTCGATTTACCTCGGAAGTCGGAACTCGGAACTAGGAATGAAGTCACACCCGAGTTAACAGCGTTCTGGTTTCCGTAGTCGGAGAAGTTGGAATTCCAATTATTCAGTTTAACTTTTTTATTTTTATTTTATTTTATTTTTTATCAGGTCAAATAGGTAAAAAACAAACACGAATGATTGACTGTTGGTGTGTTTGATTTGTCTGTTTATTTTACAAGACACACATATATGAGTGTTTTTGAAATAAAAGTTACATGTTCGCAGCGCTGACGTCATCGGCTACTCCCGCTCTGTGATTGGCCCAAAATATAGAGCGCTGTGATTTGCCCAACCAAAACTATAGCGAGCTGTGATTGGACAGCCATAGGCTGCGAGGATTCCAATGAAGCGTTCACTAGGCTAGGAGTCTACTAGATTTCAATAAGAGTTCATTAAAAACATTTACCAGCTCCATGTGGCCTAGTGGTAGAGTGTCCGCCCTGGGACTGGGAGATCAGGGTTCGATTCCCGGTCGGGTCATACCAAAGACTTTGAAAAAATGGGACCCAATGCCTCCTCGCTTGACACTCAGCACTAAGGGGTTGGATTGGGGGGTTAAACCACCAAATAGTTCCTGAGCGCGGCCACAGCTGCAGCTCACCGCTCCCCACCACGGGGATGGGTCACATGCGGAGATGTAATTTCACCAGTGTGTGATGATGACTTGGGACTTTAACTTGACTTTAAAAAGTAAAAAAAATAAAATCAGAAATGACTAAAAAGTTGTTTTTCTTATTAATGATGTTTTAATTATGTTGCCACTCCTCTCTGTTTGTATCAAAAATATCATATTATAGAATAACGTGCTTTGGGTAGATATAAATCATTTAGTATTTTGGCCGGTAAAAAATTTGCTTGGCCGGTAGATTTTAGCATCTACCGGCCAACTTGGCCGGTGAGTCAAAAATTTACTTTCAGACCCTGCTCTTTTGTGACATCACAATAAGGGATGTTTTTGAACAACTTGTGTTAGGTATGTGATTCCTAAATTCAAACACTGACAGAAAACCGTTCTTACGGTTTTATTCACATTTGGAGTGTTTATAGAGGCAGTAGAGACCCCACACGGCTGCAGCAAAGGATGAAAAAGGTCACTTTTGGGTCAAGTGTCCCTCTTTAACGTGTGTATTAAATCATGTTAGAGTTGTGCTAACACCACAGAAAAGTACAGCCAGTGAGTCAGTTTGGTACAGCAGAAAAAAATAGAAAATTGAGTTCAAATTCTACTTTTGCGCTTTAAAATAAAACAAAATAGTCTTAGAAGAGAGTTCAAAAAGCCAAACCCCTCCTATCTTTAATCTGTTATTCTGAAGCATCTGCTTAATGTAGCTGTTAGCCAAACAGCCTGAGCTAGCTCCTCAGAGGCATCGATCAGCTGTGGGTACCCACTACTACACCACCTCCCCCCACACGTCTGATGAGGTGGGTGTTACTGAAACTCACCTGAGTGCTGAGCATCACGCTACCTGAGAGGCTGCCACTGGTGCATCGCTACAACAAACAAAACAAAAATCTCAATACAGATAAACAAAGCAAACCTTCATGAGATAAATGTGCAGATTAATCTGAAGATATTCTGTTTTCCTAATCTCCGAGTTCTAATGAAACCATCCTGAGGTGATCTTTTTCAGGTTTATAGAAAACAAACATGTTTTCTGGAACACCTTCGAGGCTGAGCTGCTTTCAGGGATCCTCCTTCTGGCTCTCCTCCTCCTCGTTTTCGCTCAGCTGCAGTTTCTAGGAACAAGTTTCAGAATCATGAAGAAAATGATCTGACAAATAAAATAACTCCACCAACACGCCTCAGAGTTACGTCACGAAAACACAAACTTTAGAGCTCTTCATGCTTCCTTCTGCCAACGAGCTCTGGGGAAATAATAATGTTCTCCAGGAGGACTTGGGCCCCGCCCACACTGCCAGGAACCAAAAACCTGCTGTGGTGTTACCTGAGCTTCACCCTAACGGTACCGTGCTGAATCCTGATGTTTCAGGTCCGCCTTCGTTCCTCCATAATGAACTCATTTTCTCTGACTGTAGTGTTTTTATCTGTGATGAAGACGAGGTTCACTTTCTGACATCATTGAACTTTTTATGGTGTTCAGATGTTTCACGTGTACCTGTATATGTAATGAAATCCATCTGCCATCCGCCCCATAACTGGAGGGTGGCCGGTTCGAGCCCCGCTCACAGACGTTGTGTCCTTGGGCAAGGCACTTCACCCACATTGCCAGCTGGTGGTGGTTGGAGGGACCGGTGGTGCCAGTGCAGCTGTGGCTACGACGTAGCTCATCAGCATCAGTGTGAATGACTGTTGTGTTGTAAAGCACCCTAAGGGGGTCATAGGGCCATTTACCAACACCTTATTTAGGCACATATATATTTATACACATACAGTACATATATAAATACGCACTTAAATGTATGTGTATATGTAGCTGTTCACAGTCAAACCTGATGTTTTCTGAATAAACCCCCGTGGAAACGACGGAGCTGGAGGTTAAGTAGTTTATTTATTTACTCAGAGTTTTTATTGCACATATTACATGAAACAAGATACATGAAGAGTAGATAAGGAGGTTACAGCACTACTCGGGTTAATGTTCTGGGGCCTCATCTATAAAGCTGCTTACGCACAAAACCAGTCTGAAAACAGCGTACGTGACTTTTCCCACAAACGTCGTGATTTAAAAAGCAGCGCAGGATGGAAAAACGTAGAAACTTTGGACCTGGAGTCCTGGAGAACGTGCTGGAGACGGGAAACCTGGAGGCTCAGCTGATGAGACGGTGACATGTTTGCTTTAGGATACACAGACACACACACACACACACACTCTGCGGCTCACCGCTGCAACAGCACGATGCCACATGAAGGGAATAAAAAAATACATTCCATGCCAACGTCACGCCTCGAAGCCTCGATTTCTGTCTCGGTTGTCATGGTTACCCACAAACTTCCACCTATCAGTGGGTTTATGTATATGCAGAATATTCATAAGGTGCCTCATATCGACCATATATGGCAGAAAGTGGGTGTGTAGGAGGGGGGTGTGATCCAGAAACACCTGAGCTCATTTGTAGATCAGGTGTGATTTATAAAGCAGGAACTGCTGCAGTCGCGTGTCAGCAGAGGATTCTACACAAAGGTTTATAAACGAGGCCCCTGGACCATAACAACATTCACGTTAGCTCTGTAGAACATTTTCATACATATATTAGTAGAACCGTACGTACACCCAGTAGTGAAACCTACACGCCCACACGGATCAGGTTTAAAGGGACCCTGGACGGTAAACAGGAAGTGCTAACAGGTGCCAGTACACACACCTGAGTGTTAGGGTTAGTAAAAAGACACCTAAGATGTCCACAAACATCTAAAGCCAGGTAGGATGTAACAGGCCTGGCTAAATTCTGATTGGTCATAAAAAACAAATAAGTCTTTAACATAAGACTTTCTAGGATCCACATGTGGAATCTGTTCAGTGACAAAACCATCGTTTTAGCAGATAAAAGGTATTTTTTAACAGCAGCACCAATGAAACCAGTAGATGTGTCTGAAGTTCATTGCACAAAAACCTTTTTATAATCAGTCTTTATAAAAACATGCTAGCAGCTGGCTAGCAACACGAATTTAGAACAAAAAGGTTTTTTTTGGCTTAATCTAGCTTGAATTAAGCTAAAATCGGGGCACCCCGTAACTGGAGGGTTGCAGGTTCGACTCCACTCAGTCTGCCGAAGCTGTTGTGTCCTTAGGCTTGACACTTCACCTCCCCCACCCCACCTGCTGGTGGTGGTCGGAGGGACCGGTGACCCAGAGCAGCTGTGGCTACGATGTAGCTCATCACCACCAGTGCGTGCACTGATGTGTTGTAAAGCACCTTGGGGGGTTATTTCCCCAGCTTGTGATCCGTAAACAGTCAGACTGTTGCCTGAAGCCAGATTTGATTTATATAAATTTTAGTTTCTTTCCTCTGATCTCTGATATTAAATATAAATAAAAAACACCCTATGAGTTTGTTCTAAGATTCCTCTGGTCTCATCTTTCTTCTTGGTTTATATACTTCATGTCCTCTCGGCTGCATCAATAGTTATATTTTAGAGTTTATTAACGTAACATGATATTTGATCCTTAAATAAAACATTTTCCGTGTTTTTGTGACATTTAGGGTCCCTTTAAAGCTTCGGTGGCACTTGTAGGTGATTAAGTACATGAAACACAGTGCCTCCTACTGTACAGACACAATACTAAGTCAGAGGCAGTGTTGTTGTTGCCGAGTCCGCCCTCGGTGAGTCGGCGTCCAGCTGAAGTTAAACGGGATCGATGGCTGTCCCAACTGGCTCAGAGATTTTAAAGAGCAAGTCACCCCCTACCAGATTCTTACTCCACCCACACTTCCTGCGACTAAAAGGAGGCATCGCCTGGTGGGCCGAGACAGCGGTGCTGAGGCAGTGACTGAACCCCCACACCGGCCATTTCTCTGCACAGACCGCTCAGTAGGAGGAGCTGACAGAGAAACAGCAGCACGCTGTAGGATTCCTGTCCAGCTCGCTCACCAGAGGAAAGGGAGGAGGAAGTTTTTTAAGGAGGCAAGCGGCTCTGAGCCGTTTCGAATCGGGTCGTAGTGGCCGAGACTCGGCTGTAGTTCGGTGCAGGACAGCCACGTTATACGGCACGGGCAACGTCACCGGTTCCTCTTAGCCAACAGCAACGGCTGATTCAACATCAACGTAGAGCAAAGTTTTAACCTGAAGAGGGTGCAATAATGACGGTTTTAGGCTAAATGTTAAATAAGTTGAACTAAAACGCTAAAACAATGACTGCACATGTCTTCAGCACTATTAGCCACTCATCTGTACAGGTTATCAGCAATATAAGTTGATTTGGGGGTAACTTGCTCTTTAACATCTGTGCTATTGTAAATAAACATATTGCTGTACATATAAATGTCTTTAAAAAGTTCCGTTTTGTTTTCCATCCCATCTGATCCCAACAGTCCCAGTTTAAGCAGCAGCATGTCCGTGTCTGGAATGGGAGCATCTGGGTTAAAAGCAGCTAAATGTACATGTGACACGTGTGGTGACTCGCCCGGACAGGAAATATCCTGATTTACTGATGAGAACAGAAACGGCTCCATGTTATAAAACAGCTTTAATTCCAACCAGATCTTTTTCTGTTTCATCAAATTCTTTAAATTTAAGTTTTCACTTTTGTCAATATGAGAAATGATTTCCAATAATCTACTTAAGTTTGTAAAAAAGAGTCAGTATTTGGAAATTTTATGAAAATACACCAAATACCTTTGTATTATTAGACAAAAAGACAAAACTTTTATCTGTAATTTATACAGAAAAAGTAGCTCAAATTATTGAGGCGTTTCAGCAATAGTTCCAGATGATTAGCTGAGATTTTGTTGAGCTAATAAAATATCATTTTTAAGTGAAAAACTAAATTTAACTGATGTTTTTTTTACTCATGTTGAACTTTTTTTTGTTTTATTTAGATTTTCTAAATCTGAAAAAACAAACTTTTTTTTACCTCCAACCAGCGTCATGATTGTTCTAAAACAACAAAAACATAAAAAACCTGTATAAAAATAAAGTCATTACATAGATTCCAAATGTATTTTACACCAGCACATGGATCAGGATAAACTAACCCTAACCCTACATCAGAGTGGAGCGGGATACAGAACGTTTCTGCTCTTTGGGGAAATGAAATGTGACTACATGAAGTTAATAAACATGTTTTAATTGTTTTGAGGCCGTCGTGTGTGACCAACGTCTCCTAAAACAGGACTTGGAGTAACAAACACCTCCAATCATTCAAAGATTTGGATGACTGGATGTGATTAAAGCAACGTTTTAATGAAGCACCAAACCTTCTCAGTACCAATCACTGGGGATGCACCGATACCAAACAGAGTACAAGTACTTACTTTTGAGTACTGATAAACGCCATTAGGCTCCTTGCAAATCATTTGAAATTGTTCTAATTTCACAGAAAAAAAGCCGACTTTTTTAGTATATTATACTTTATAGAACGACCTTTTTTGGAGCTAACAGAATCACTCTGAGGAGAACAAGAACAAGTGTCACAGTTTCAGGGCACCCTCATAAACAAAGCCCATCTGGGTGTTGACCGCTTCATTTTAAATTGGACCCAAGCCCACAAAGCCCCAGCATTAATCTGGTTATTTTGCTCTTGTTCTTCTATTTTATGTAGATTGGATTTATGCTGTTTACTCGGCTGGAATATTTGCCCTTTGACCCTTTGCACATGACATCACTCAACTCTGGGAATGCCTCTTGAACCATGATGGATGTGAAAAGAACTGTTTATGTCCATTAGAAGTCTAAAACAGGCTAACCTTATATCATCTTTATTTTGTTGGTTTTACCATAAAATGTTAACAGTTTGCTACGCGGTTGGCTGCAATTTCAGACAAGGTCGTAAACCCAACTTGTCATCATACTCAGTAACTCTGATGGAGACAGAAGGGGATGGACAGCAGCCGTTAATCAAACGGACTAGCAGCCCTCAAAGTATTTGTGGATTTGATACAAACACTTTTTACCGGGTAAGTTTAGTGTGTGAGAATGTTTTTTATTTAGCATCATGAGTTTCACCGTTATGAGATATCTTGCCTCGCAGCGGTGTGAGAGTAGCAGCTGAACCCGGTGACCAAGGCAGCAACAAAAACTGGAAGGTATCCAGACTTTTCTAGGCTTTTTAAATCAGCTCCAGTGTAAAGTGAAACGCTGTTTATCACATGTTATAAATCCAGCTGGGTGAATTCTGGCAAAGTCGGCAACTTGTTTACATCAGTGAACAGCAGCAGGAAGCACGTAAGCTAACGCTCATAAGCTAGCTAACGCTTAACTTCTGTAAATACCGCTCTCAATGAGCCCCACCCAGGTGAGTTCAATCTTCCAACAAGTGAACTGGGCTTGAACCAGTAGAAGCCTGGTTAAACTGGCAAAAAAACAACAACCTCTGGGTCAAATCAAACTATTATAAGGTTGTGTAGTATTGGGACAGTTTTTATGAATACCTGTACAAATACACACACACGATATTGGGCCGATACCGATTCTGGTATCGGTGCATCCCTACTAATAATAGGTTCTTATGGAAATGTGCAAGGAGTAAAATAAAGGAGCAGCATCTCGTAATAACAAGAACATTTCCCATTATGGTATGGTATGGTATTATTATGAGTTGCTGCTCCTTTATTTTGTTTTTTTATTTGCACTGACTTCAGTAGATTCTAAAATCCTGATAATAATAAATAATAATAATAATAATAATAATATGAGACTTTAAAACGAACTGGCTCTGTTCCACGGTCCACTCCTTTAAACCACTAAACAGTTCATCTTGTTGGAAAATCCCTTCCTTACAGGTGATGAAAGTAGAGTTTGAGATCCTTTTTGTTGTTGTGATTCTCCTGGTAAACACCTGCTCACGCCTGTTTAACGCTCTGCTCTAATTGGCCGAAGCTTTAATAACAGAAACATTTATAATAAGTAAAAAACGGAAGGGCAGAAAAGATCCTGAGGTGTTTTTAACTTATATTATTTTGATCTTCTGTTCCATTTCCAGTGAAGATAAAAGCATATTTTAGTGTTTCTGCTCTTCTTGTTCTTATTAAAACATTCTAAATATTTTACACAACAAAACTGTAGTATAAATACTGCTGTTATGTTTTAAGTTTCATGAGCTTTAGAGGACGTGGTGTGACCAAATATGGTTAATTGAGGGCGTTTCTGTATGTAAATGACTTAACGGACACGAGCACCTGGGTACGCACAGGTGGGATTTATCATCAGTGGATCGTGGAGGAACATGCGTACAAGAGGCCACCGCATGTTTCATAGATCAGGATTTTAGCCGTTCGTACGAGCGTTCCAGATTTCCTTGGCAGGATGGACTATAGGACGGTTTCTACCAACGTCTGATGAATTAGGCCTTGGTCAGAATATTGAAAACTTAAAGTCATGTTCACCACACTGACGGCTTTATCGAAGGGCCAAAGTGCCACAATTACAATCGATAAATACATCATTTATACAAGTCATTATTAAATAAAAATCTTATTAATCAATAAATGTATCAATAATTTCTCACCGTTAAGACCATACGTTAGTGCATTTATTTGACATAAATAAACCGTTTTTATTGACATATTTATAGATTATTTCAGATTGTAACTGTGTTACTAGTGTTGTGGCACTTCCGGCCCTCCATACCCACTAATGTGTAACTATTGTTTACCTGAAGGGTTGGGGCTGGGGTACTTTATTAGTGTGTGCGTGCGTGTGTAAGGATGACGCTAAGAGAAGATAAACTGTTAAACGCTCTCCTGCTGATCAGAAATGTATTTTATATGAATGTTTTTTATATCTAAACTTGTTGTAATGTTTTACCTGGAGAGCAGTGATGGTGTTTTAAATTCTAATACATAGAATTGTGCATTTTAAAGGAGACATATTATGTGATATTATGATGTTTTTAAAGTTCTAATAGTTCTGTGGTTGATAGAGAACATGTTTATAAAGTTCCTCGCTCTAAATTCGTCTCACAGCAGCTCCACTCTTGACAGTTTCAGTAGCTTCCAGAATGAGCCGTTTCAGGGCTCTGTCAAACATGCTGGAGCTGGCCACGCCCACCCATCCTCTGATTGGCTGTTATGAGGTCAGAGGATATCAGTGAGGAGCTCAGAACAGAGCCACTGCTCCTGCAGGTGAAATGTGGTACTAAGATAATTGTCCTTATTGTGACATCACAAACTGGGACTTTTGGAAACGGGTCATTTTGGTTTCATACCTGGTAAAACCAAACAGCGACAGAAACGGGTGGATGGATTTTTTTTCATGCTTGGAGTGTTTATAGAGACAGTAGAGACCCACATGGCAGCACTAAAGGATGCAAAAGGTGAGTTTGGAATAATAAGTCTCCTTTGACTTATTAAAGCTTCTCCCCTTCATATTAGGATTGTCTGGCACTTAACCGATTTAGTCATTCCTGTACGGCAACACTTCAGACATTTACCGTTTCATAATGATAAATGTGACCTAAGGGTAATCTGGAATGTCTGGACATCAGAGACATTAAAAATGTCAGAATATAATCCAGCTGATCAATGTTTTCCTGGTTTTACTGGGAAGAAAGTTTACATTAATCTGCTGTTTCTCAAGGTCACCGTGAGGGGCTGAAGGTGACCGTGAGGGGCTGAAGGTCACCGTGAGGGGCTGAAGGTGACCGTGAGGGGCTGAAGGTGACCGTGAGGGGCTGAAGGTCACCGTGAGGGGCTGAAGGTGACCGTGAGGGGCTGAAGGTGACCGTGAGGGGCTGAAGGTCACCGTGAGGGGCTGAAGGTGACCGTGAGGGGCTGAAGGTGACCGTGAAGGGCTGAAGGTCACCGTGAGGGGCTGAAGGTCACCGTGAGGGGCTGAAGGTGACCGTGAGGGGCTGAAGGTCACCGTGAGGGGCTGAAGGTGACCGTGAGGGGCTGAAGGTGACCGTGAAGGGCTGAAGGTCACCGTGAGGGGCTGAAGGTCACCGTGAGGGGCTGAAGGTGACCGTGAGGGGCTGAAGGTGACCTAGAGGGGCTGAAGGTCACCGTGAGGGGCTGAAGGTGACCGTGAGGGGCTGAAGGTCACCGTGAGGGGCTGAAGGTCACCGTGAGGGGCTGAAGGTCACCGTGAGGGGCTGAAGGTGATCTTCAGGCCGACTATAACAAACAGCCAAACACAGAAACCAGCTAACATCAGTTTGGGATTTCTGTCTGATGAGAACGTTCCATTAAAAGGATTTAAAGTCCTGTTAAACACGGAGAACATCGTTTTGGCAGGATGTTAGTCAGGTGGGTAATAGAGGAAGTCCATCCAGGTCCATTGTCCAAAAAACATGGAGAAAAGAAGAAGAGGAAAAGGGTACATTCCACTTTCAGAAATTGACCTTCCTCGTCTTTTCAGCTGGCTCCTCCCACTTTAGTCCTTGCTCATTGTCCAACCCAAAGACCTCACCAAGAGTCTCCAGTCCCAAACACCACCCTCATACCTACTGAGGACTTTACGTTAACACGCCTTCAGGTGAAGCTTCCTGCAGCGGTGAGAGCTCATTGGCCGGTTTCTGTGGAGAGGCGGGTCTCATACATGCTCAGAGCATGGTGGACGAACTCGTACTGCTCACCTGTCTGGATCATACCACCTCTGGAGGAGAAAGGTCAGAGAAGGTCATGTTACTGTGGTGGTGAAGGATCTCCATGAGGTTCATCAACAAAGGAGACTTAAAAAAACTTTAAATGTGAGGACCGCTTGTCCCAGATATTTGGTCTGCCGTCCAAAAAAACTATCCTTCCTGCTTTTACCCACAATTCTCTCTGGTTTTAGAGATTTTATGAGTGATTAACAAGAGAAATGACCAAATGAACCTCTCTAGGTGTGTGGAGGAAGGTCCTATATGAGCCCCAAACGCCCGGTGAGGCTCCAGAGGACATGAAAAGAACCAAAAGGTCTTAGTTTCAAATGGAGACACGATTCAAAGAACTGAAATAAACCTGAATGTAAACTTAAACACGAAGCAGGAAAACGTGGGTGAGTGGGATGAAGCAGAATATAAACCAAGAGGCTGAGCTGTAGGGTGAGGGTATCGTTTCTAGAGGTTTACTAAACATCTAAACTCTAACCACTCCGATTAGCTGTGCGTGTCTTACCTGTCGGCTCGGAGCTGACAGGTGATGCTCAGGACATCCACCCCCCCCTCCACCTGCAGCTGCCGACAGCCAATCGTCATAGCAATGAAACACCCGGTCCGGCCAATCCCAGCACTGCAAAGCAAAGCATCATGGGTAATGTGGTCTTTTCAGACACGCCATCTGTAGAGGAATCAAACCACAGGTGGATCAGTACCTGCAGTGGACTATAACCGGACCCAGGGCGGCGGCGGCGGCGCGCCTGTCCGCCTCCACGTCAGACATCAGCTGCAGCAGGGGCAGAGCCGAGTCGGGGGTCTTGTGGTCGGGCCATGATGTGTACCAGTAATGCTGCAGGACGCGGGTTTGATTCCCACACTGCTCCAACACAGAGAAGACATCAGACCAGAACCAGAACTTTACCCAAACTCAGCAGGGAAATAGTTAATACCTTCAGGGTAAGGCTGCGAGTTGTGTAGTGTTCAGACTCTCTGACGGCGTTCACCAACACCTCCACTCTCCCGTAGATCCCCCTCTTCTCCGGCCAGTACAGAACACACTTCTACAGAAACACACACACACACACACACACACACACACAGCCGGGGTTGTCGAGTGTAACTCCCACTCAGAGTTCACCAGCTGTGGTTTCTATAACGGACCGGTGTCTCCCTGCTCTGTGATCCTCTAAGGGTGTCGGTCTGGGCTGGTAGGAACATCTAACCTTTAATGACATCCTTAGATCAGAGACTTTATTTTATCCTCTGATTACCTCATTTTTCTCCTTTAGTTTGGTGATCATGACAATGACAGGCGCCTCCTCCTGCCACGCCATCTGCCAGAAGTCATTCACCGTGTTCACCATGGGACCCTGAGTGGCGATGAACATCCTGCTGTCGCCTAGGTAACCCTGAGAAGGGAGCAACAACGCTGGTGTCAGAGTTTTCTCAAACATTTTGATTTAAACAACCAGAAACGTGAAGGATGGTTCAGATCATCCCGGTGAATCCGAGGGTTAAATTCCTTTGGAGGAGGACCGGCGGTTTAAATGGTTTCAGCAGAACTTCCTGTCAGGAAGGAGATCTATTGTGTGAGAGTCTGAGAGCGAACTTACAGACTTCAGGAGGGGTTCACTTTCACCGTGAGCCCACAGGGAAACTGCGAGAACAAAAGGACCTGCTGACATTCCAGACGAGTGGTAGTGACTGAACGTTTCTCTAATTTTATCTCATGATGAAACGTAGAAACCACAAGTGATGATGAGGCAGCGACTAAACCAGACAACCACCAGCGACATCAGAGAGTTACGACAAAGATAACGCCGGGCTGAGAGGGAACGACAAACACAAAAAATAAAAACTAGTTTTCAGTAAAAATCCATTTCCATTCAGGTTCTCACTCCCAGTAAATGTTCTGCTACGGCCTTTTGTTCTTTATTCTTACTTCCTGTGGTGACGCTGGTTTGCTGCTGGTGCACCAACAGCTGCCCACCTATTCTATTTGAAGTAGTAGCATCCTAGACAGCCGTATCCGTTCCTCATAAACCTAGACGCGGGCACTGATACCCACTAACCAGACGTTAACAGGTTAACAGGAAGTGAGCAGCCGCCTTACTGACTGGACTTCCTGTTCACTCCATTCATCACGTTAAACTGAAGAGCGTCCTCATAAAAAGGTCGTGAAGACGTGGACGTTAGTTGAGTATAACATTTAAACTGACTCAGCATTCAACCAATCAGATCACCAGGAACAGGAGCAGAGTGAGTAACGGTCAGGGTTACCCACCCGTATGTAGTTAGCGTTGATGTAGGAGCTGAGCGGGTCGTTGCTGCTCTTAGATTTCAGGATCACTCTGGAATGAGGGTCTGAGACAGAAGAAGAGAAAGAAACGGTAACAACGATGATAATAACCACCACGGGTGAATGTTGATGCTGATCGACCAAAGAAGAAGTTAGATTAGGATCCAGGCA
Organism: Aphyosemion australe; assembly: GCA_006937985.1. Lineage (NCBI taxonomy): Eukaryota > Metazoa > Chordata > Actinopteri > Cyprinodontiformes > Nothobranchiidae > Aphyosemion > Aphyosemion australe. The sequence goes on along the minus strand of SSNS01000294.1, from coordinate 90,661 downwards.
TGATGCTTTGGGATCAATCAGAACACTCCTTGTGAAAATCCACCAAGGAGCTGCTGGTAGAGTTCTGCAGACACCGGTGAACATCCGGGGAGGAGACATGGAGGTAGTGGACTCTTCTAAGTAACTGGGTGTTCACCTGAACAACAAACTGGACTGGAGCCACAACACTGCTGAGGAGACTGCAGGGGGCCTCCTAAAGACCTTCTCTGACTCATTGGTGGCATCAGCCATCTTTGATGGTGTGGTTTGTTGGGAGACAGAGATTGGTTAGCTCATTAAGACAGCCAGCTCTGTCCTAGGATGTCCCTTGATCCAGTGCAGGAGGTGGGAGACAGAAGGACTCTAGCAAAGATAGCATCACTGTTAGAGAATCCCCCCCCATGCATGAAGCTGTGATGGAGCTGGAGAGCTCCTTCAGTGACAGACTGCTGCATCCTAGGAGCATGAAGGAACGTTATCGCAGGTCCTTCCCCCAGCAGCTGTTAGGCTCTAGAACAGGGATTCCCAAAGTGTGGTGCGCTGCCGCTAGGGGGTGCGCGAGGTAAAAAGCGTAATGGCGGTGAATGGTGATTACACCAAAAAAAATAAAATTACACATAAAACAATGCCGCCAATTTGCCGCAAAGCCGATGCGCATCTGGGAGGCTAAGGTCGTTTATAAGAGCTCAGACTGCAATCATGTCCGTTTTATAAAAGATTGCGCGATGGTGGCATAAAGGAGGTATGGGGGCGGTCTCTGCGCTTCCGTGTATCTTGGACATAACTTGCTTTTTATTGCGATCGAAACCGCGCTCGTTAAGTTTTTATTTTCAGGAGCAGGTGTGTGTCCTCCACCATCCCAGCTGTCAGATGATCTGAGCTGCAGAAGCTCCTGCAGCTCTGCATCTCTCCAGTTTATCATTTCAAACTTATGCCCGTGTTTACTTTCACTTTCATAATAAATCTCAACACGCAAAGTTGTGAGATTATTTATTGCTTTTCTGCACTATTAGTCTGTTGAGAGTTTTAATTATTAAAATCTGTTATATGGTCACTGACAGCAGCTACATTTAAGCTTCACTTATAATCAGTCATGGACACGATCATCCTGAGAGTTTTAGCTGAAAACAGCTGCTGGACTCTTCTGGTTATCTTGAAGACATTTAGCCTCTCATCCTAGAGGCTTCTTCAGCTCCCAGACTTTGTAGGAGGCTGATTGTGCTGCGAGTCTCTTTTCTTTTCTTGGGGGGGGGGGGGGGGGGGGGGGGGGGGGGGTGCGTCAACACAGTCGGGACATAGAAGGGGGTGCGCAGCTAAATAAGTTTGGGAACCGCTGCTCTAGAACCACCACTGCTCCCAACAAAACCAGTTTCTGTTGTTCTATTTGCACTCACTCACATCTCATGTGCACATTTCTCCATTCATGTTCCCATGACCTGCAGATATTCTGCTACAGGTCTTACTCAGTATCTCTGTTTCTATGTTTTTGTTCCCTCTACTGTCTTTTATCCTTCTTTGTTCCTGTTGTGAATCACCTGGAGACTAAAGCCTAGTCTATACGCGTCCGTCAGCTCGAGTGTGGACTCACGCACTGATGGAGATGTTTTCCCTTCAGACTTCTCCGTCACCTGGGGAGAGTTGCAAAGGTGTCCTGCCACCATTACAGCCACGTATCCGGTCCATGATAGTGTATTTACTACTGTGTTTACATTGTTTTTATGTATTTTAGAGACTTTTTAACACGGACAAACTCGTCCTTCATTCTTCTCCAACTCTGTGATCGGTACCACTAAACCCACGTTTCCCGTCATTTCTGTCCACCAATAAAAACGCTTGCTGCGCATCTTTGTACTCCTTCAGTCACGGATGAATAAACTTTCATATTTTCAGTGAGGCGTTCTTCAATCTGCTCCATGTCTGCCGCTAGATATCTTTTTATCTTTTGTGGGGGCAATGGCGGTGCTTTTGACTTATTTAAATGAAGCAGCATTCTCACCAATCACAAGCTTGCGGTCTCCGTCACTTTGGACAGATGGTTATGAAGTGGGCTCTACTCCGTTTGTCCTTGCGAGCCCGTCAGAGAGCCCTTGCGCCGACGCAAACTGGCGTTGCTTGTCTCCGTACCGACGCAGACGGAGGAGTATAAATTAGGCTTTAGGCGTGGTGGTGGAGCTGTACTGGGATTAGTTCTGGAGTTCAGGGTTGAGCACAAGGAAAACACAGGAACTGGAACACAAGAAGGTGTTGGACTGACAGCAGCTCCAGACGACATTCCTTTCTCTTGATTGGCCGGAAGGAAAGAACTATTCTGTATTGATAACCCCGCCCCCTCCAAAACATAAGAGTACCGTGTGTGTGTGTGTGTGTGTTATGTAAGGCTTTAATCAGGCTAAGGGTCTTGCTGTGAGAACACACTGTGCTCTGATGAAAATTATTGTTTGAATGTGTCGGTCCGGAGGAGGGAAGTGAAATATTTACTGTCCTTGAGGTTCTTGACCTTTGACCCTCACCCCTTCCTACATAATAAAAGAACTTCCTGGTTCAACAGGAAATGAGGGACGAGGGCTGTTTTGGAGGTGTTGCTGTTTCTTAGCAACACTGAGTACTCACTGGGCAGTATGGTCTTGTATCTGTTCTTGGTGCCGTAGTTCGGAATATCCAATTCCTTGGGATCAATAAAATTCATAGGAATTTCCTGAGAAGAGACAGAGTGGTTAGATACAGAAATATTCCAGGTCAGTTTTATGTGTGGTGGTGAATTCATGTCAGAGGTTTTAAAAAGTCAGATTAGATTATTTTACATCTGAAGTCAGGGATTCTATAAAAGAATAAAACGTTTTTAGATGAACGCTACTGGTGGTGCTACAGGGCTGCCAATCACCACCAGCGTGTGAACGTGTGCGTGGATGAATAGCTGTTATGTTGTACAGCGCCTTGGGGGTTTCTCTAGAAGGTGCTAAATACAAGCAACTCACTAGTAGATGTACAGCCTCCTTTGGTTTTCCTGACATCAGGTCAAAACAATCTCAGGTAAAAAGTTAAACCTAAAAGTGACCCAGCCTTTCCACCGCCGTTTCAAACGTGAGACGCCAGCAAAAGTGTTCCCACAGCTGGTCCCGCGAGCTCATGTGAGAGTTGCAACACCAGGCGTGATTTCAGCAGTTCAAACGATAAGAGAAAGACGGCAGCACATATCCAAAAGGTCTGTAGTTTATTTCCTGTTCTGTCTATCTCGGCTACGGAGGTTTTTTTTTTACTAGTTAAGCAACAGGAAAATCTGCACATGACTTTTATTTTGAAAATTTTTGGATGTTTTACACTGCTTTCATGTTTGACTTCCTGTCTGGCCCGAGACTTGAAGCGTAAGAAACGCATACCTACGCTTGTGGGACGCTTCCAAAGCGTAATACTTCATGGCCGGTGGGAACGCACCCATCCACTTTAACGATGGCTAACATTACGCAATGTTTACGCGTCCAGTGGAAAGGCCTGGTAATTCATGACTAGGGCTGGAATGATAGCAACATATATTTCAAAATTACTATTCCTCAATAGACATATGACAAGTCGATAAAACCTCAATATAAAAAACAGATGAACAGTTTACCTGTAAACTCCTACCTTTACCTGTAAACTGCCTCCTGAACACCTGCACTATGATAACCATCGTTTTCATGGAAAGTTCCTTCCGTGTCGTGACTTACAGCAAACTCTGCGTGCAGCTTGTGTGTATTGTTGACAACGTCCTGGAGCTGCTGCCGTGTCAGAGGTCGCCCTGCTGACAGCAGGTACTCTCTGGCTGCTGCCTCTCTGGGGGTTACCACGGTAACGTTCAGGGGCTCCACTGAGCCGAGAGCCGACATGTCCAACACCAGGGACACGTTGGAGCCTCGTCTGCACAGGAAGGATGAGAAAGGAAAAGAAACGGTTCTAAAATGTCCGCTGTGTTTGATGCTGCATGGGATTTCTTTACATTTGCTCTAAAAAGTTGTTTTCTTCTCTTTAAACGGGTATTTACACTTGAATGACTGTATTGTAAAGTGCCTTGGGGGGTGTAGAACCGTAGAAAGTGCTATATCCAACACAGTCCATTTATCACTTTATTGGAAATGCAGTGTTTGCGAAAACACGTCGTACATTACCGATGTGTTTTAATATTGTCTGACGAAAAACGTGAACTTGTCGGTGATGTGCCTCTTCTCTTAACTTTATTATTATTATTATTGTTCTGTAATGATCCATCAGAGATCATCTCCAGCAGCGCGTTCTGAGCGTTTTCCACCGTCTGCACACCAGAAGCTGAAATGCAAACGTGGTAGTTTCTTATTGTTGTAGCGCTTGTGCAGCACTGAGCTCCAGACAGGAGACATTTTTACCTTAAACAAACGCTGAGATAAAGCTGCAGCTCTCACAATAACCCCTTATGGACTATTACAACACTCTGAACTATTTTTAGATGTTGATTATATTTTGATCGTTTCCTGTTAATATTGATTGGATTTTTCTGTTTAAATCTCATGTCTTGCATTTTGCAGAAAATCACATCGATGGTTCTTTTTCAAATGATCTCAACAGATTATTGTCACAATGAAAAATATGTATAACATGTAAAGGTCAGAGGTCACTACAAAACCCAGTGGTAAACAGATACAAATCTGAAGCACAGGAAGACATTCTCCTGGCCGACGCGGGTCACTCCCACGCTTGGCAGGCGTAGCTACAATGCTTTGGTGAATACAGGAAATGTACATTTTTAATGCAATTTAGTGAAATACCAACTTTTCTTTGTTCCTTTTTGTAACTGGAGATGAAAAGTTTCTGCCTAAATCTTCTAGAACCTCCTCTCACCGTTCTGATCTCAGGACAGAAGCAACATTAGAAACGTACAGGAGGGACTTTTTACTAGATAGAGGGTCAAACAACAGAAGACGAGGTGTGTGTGTGTGTGTGTGTTGATTTGCTTTGTGTACAAGTTGGCTGGTTTCCCTGTTTGATTGCTGATTGGCTGGTGTCCAGACCACACACACACACACACACACAGAGAGAGAGAGAGAGAGAGAGAGAGACACCAACAAAAACATCCTGTTCTCACTCTCAAGTCTGAGATCTTCCTTCCCTTTCTAACCTAAAGAAACATGCTGTGTTCCCCGTGTGGTTCTCCCTCACTCATCGGACCAGAACAAAATGGTCTCCAGTCTGCGTTTGTGGACCTGCTAAGGGAAGGGAAATGAGCTGCAGATGAAGTTTAAAGTGCTGGATGCTGAGCTGAGGAGCAGATAAAGATGTTTTCTTTACTGCAGGGACCCAACGTGGGAAATGAGCTGCAGCCACGTTGAAATAAAGTCCTTCCATGCGTCTGACATGAGGTCACAACTAAAACCCTACATAAATGCAATTCAGTTCCATTTTATTTCTAAAGCACCCTTATCGGAGGTGCTGAACACCTGAATAAATACTTGATACAAATATGACAAAACAGTAAAAAACAAACAGTAGATAAAAGCAGCCATAAAAACAAAGACATGAAGATAATCAAATAAAAACAAGAGACAAAGAACATATTAAAAGAGATAAAAACAGCAACAGTGTCATGAGCCCTAACGCTGAAAGGATAAAAGTGAGTCTTCAAGCGAGACTTAAAGCTGTTTTAGTGATTCTACAGAACAAGCTAGGTTTTAAACGCTAACATGGCCACAGAACACTCACCACTCCCCTCAGGTATCTTCCCTGAGATGATTCTACTGGAACCAGAAACCCGCATTACCAGAGGAAACGAGCTAGCGCTAAACACCAGTCTCTGTTTTCTAGGTCCAAACGTCTTCTGTTGTCTGTGACTTCAAATGGTGTTTTTCTCTTTGGGACTCTGGTAGTTTGTCCTAAAGCTGAAGTGGTAGCAGCCGGCTGTTTCTCCTTCTCTGATGTTATTGAGGGAGAACCTCTCACACCAGTGGTGTTCTGGTGCTGAATACGTGAGTGTGGAATGAGTGGAGGACCCAGGGAAGAGCGGCGGTTCAACCGGATGGTCCAGTGGTTGGTTCTGGTCTGAAACCTGTTATTGGTGGAGGTTTTAGACACATTTGAACCACTTTATTAATATTTTTTTTAAATCTCCACCACATATTTATATCTATACGATATTAGAACGTTGTAAAGAGGCAAGAGAAAAAGACTTGAAGACTTGAAGCAATGGTGCCTGCTTGATGCTTAATGGCAACTCGTTCCACAGAGTTGGGGCTGAAACCTAACCCACCTGATCACCTCGATCTGTATTTGGAGCAGAGGACTACCAGCTCCTGCTCAGCTGAGCAAAGAGACGGGGAGGGGCCGTGCGTTTGCACTCGTGCAGAAGGATGGGGGGGGGGACACTGCCCTGAAGAGTACCATACACAAAGAACAGGACCTTAAATTTTGCATGGTGCTGCACCGGGAGCCAGTGCAGAGCAGCCATAAAGTCATGACTAAAGACAGGGGGGCATAGTTCATCATGATAACCGTGACTATGACACTTGTACAGCGCCTTCCAGAGTCAGAGGACTCCAAAGCTCTTTACACTGGGGCACAATGGCTGCCATACCCAGACACCAGCAGGTAAGGAGGGTTCAGTGTCTTGCCCAAAGACACAACAGTAGGGAGCCGGGATTGATCCCACAACCCTCAGATTACTGGACAACCCGCTCTCCCTCCTAAGCTGCTGCTGCTCCCCTAGAACAGCGGGTCGCTGCAAACCAAAAGACCAAAACCAACCGACTAGAACCAGGTCAGAACCCCACTCTGAAGAACCTGAACCAGCTCCCACCTTTCTTGTAGTCCTGTAGCAGGTTTCATCCTGAAGAGGGAGGGACAGGGCTTCAGCTCGTTACTGGTGGTTACTTGGGCAACACTCACTTGGTCGTCACTGTTGATGATGGTCAAAGGGGCGGGGCTACAAGGAAACGACAAAACATGTCAGACTATGATGAAATGTATCAGAGTTACTCAGAAGAAGTTAAAGAAAACGAATCCGGATCAGATTCTGGATCATATCAGTGTGAGTACACACACCTGTGGCGGGATCCGTCACATCTGCAATGGTCACATGGTCCGGAGTTAGTTTTTAAGGGTCTTAATTTTGCTTAAATCAATTTAAAAACTTTTATTACTTTTCAAGACCCTGCGAATACCCTGATGGACTCAGGTGTTTTTCACACATTACTTTGGGCGGTGGTTGACACTCAACACCATGAATTAATGATAACTGTGGTTATCAGTAAACATCGTTACGTTGTTTGGTGCTGTGGTATCTTGGTTCTGTTGCTTTTTGTGCGTGTCCCTTTGTTCCTCTCTCTTTCTGCAGATCTAGATGCGAATTCTTGTACCTCTTGTATTTTTTACCCTCGCCTCTTCCTTTCTTCTCCTCCTTTCTCTTTCATTTACATCTCCGTGTCTGTTGGGATTAAAAATAACTAAAAGCGTTTCTAATAAAGTTTTGATATCAGGCTGAATCTATAACGCTCCACCTGTGAGAGTAAAAGTGTAAGGCTTTTTTGGCACTCAGACAACATTTCTGACTGTTTTCCAGCCAAACAGGACACTGGGGGAATAAAAAACACATTGTTCTCCTCAAAAGATGCAGGAAGCAAATGAGCCCTTTGGTCACTGATAAAGATGTAATGTTTACATTAAGTAATCGCAAATCTACATTTGTCATTTATTTTGAAATTTCCTGGATGCTTAACACTAATACTATTTGTGTTTTCCTGTTTAGTCCTAAGTTAACTACGGAGCTCAACGTGTTTTGTTCTGTCAACAACAGAACCAAATCCCATCTTCAGCAGCACAGCGACACACTTCTGACACGCTTCTGAAACACTCTATGGCACTTTTGGTGTAAACCAAACCATAGACTATAACGCCTTCTATTTGCCGTAGTGATGTGCCACTGCCGTATCGTGCCACTGCCGTAACGCGACACTACCATAGCGCGCTGCTGCCGTAACGCGCTGCTGCCATGACATGTTTCAGTCGTACCACAGACGCACCCAGAATAAATTTGGGTTAACTGAGAAAACACATGCTCACCTGGGCAGAGGGACAACAGGAGGAGTGAGGTGGCGGCAGGCTATGATTGGCTGCTGCTGGTGAATGGGTGTGGCTACAGCAGGTGGGGGCTCAGATTGGACCATGCTTTCTGACGTCACAACCTGAAAAACACCATCGTTACTGTGACATCATAGCACAGCACCTAACACGAGTCAGCAGAGATGGTTTGGGAGTGTGTCTCAAACCTTGGTGCCCTTTGACCTCTGGACAGGGTCAGGAGGGATGGGCGGGCTCAGCTGAAAGTCTGGGGGCGGGGCTTTACGGTGTTTCTCTGAAACTTGAACTTTCTCCTTAATTCGATACAAAACCTGAAGAGATGGAGAGATGAGCATGAACCCTTCCTGCATTCATTTATTCATATTATTTTTAACAAAAGCCTTTTTCCTTCAACATGTAGTTTGGTGCTTTTCTGAACCCTGAAACATGAGCATTTCTAGAGCTCATTTTAGACGAAACCAGTGCCGTGTTTCAGATCAAGTCAACCTTTCGTTTATAGAAACACGAAAAAGTTCCAATGAGCCGATTTGATTTTAGATGTCACTAATGGCACTTACACACTAGCACCGGGTCGGCTCCGATCGGTCGGCCTCAGTCGGCCCCGGCCCCGCCAGGTTGTTTACACACGTCTTCCAGGACACCCTTTGGAATGCGGACGTGATAGGCGGTCTCAGAAATGCGCGCGAAAATTTGGCGCGAATATATCAGTGATGTGGGCGGGTCAAAGGAGTGCGGAGAAGTCTGCCCGGTGTCTGCGCTCATCACAGCAGACGGGAACAGAGAAACGGCTGGGTGGGTCACCGCGAAGTCCGCGGTCTCTTCCTTATTAAACAAAAAGCTGCGTGGCAGCAGTGTGTATGTGTGTGTGTGTGCGCGCGCGCTGCGCTCATCACAGCAGACAGGAACAGAGAAACGGCTGGGTGGGTCAAAGGAGCGCGGATAATTCTGCGGTCTCTTCCTTATTAAACAAAAAGCTGCGTGGCGTCAGTGTGTGTGTGTGTGTGTGTGTGCGCGCGCTGCGCTCATAACAGCTGACGGAAACAGATAAAACAGCTTCAGTCAGAGGCTTGTTAACTCCTCCGCATTCAGAGTGATAATGAAGCGCGCATGGGGGAAGCCCCCGCTGGCGGATTCTATCCGCTAATCGGAGGTTCCCCCTAAAGGTAGGCGTGAATTTGAGCCGACCAATGAGTCGGCAGTGGGTGTGTTGGCCCGGTTTCGACAAAAAGCAGACCACCTTCAGATGAGGGCCGAAAACACGTACGGTTCAGCCCCAAAAATCCCCGGGCCACCCGGATGTGAAAGGAACATACCCAATCCCGCCCGGTCCGAGCCGGTGCTAGTGTGTAAGTGCCAATATTTTCTCTGATAAATGAATAAGTGGAACTAAAGACTGGTTGTATGTTTAAATTCTAATCATGTTTCAGGTGTCGTAAGCAAGAAAAAAGTTTTATTACATAACTTGTTTCTCTAAAAACAAATATCTACATTTTATGGCCTGAGAACAAATAAAAAACCTTCAAGTCTGTGGCTAGCACATTTCTGTCTTTTTTAATAACTTCAGCATTAATGATCATTTTCAACCATCAAACTGAACATCTGAGGTCCCGTCTGTCATGAAAATCCTCAAAACTCTTATTGAAGTCATTTTATTATAAGATCTAAAAAAGTCATCAGGAGAAATGTGAGCTTAGAGGGATGATAGAAATGGGAGGATGAGGATTTCTGACAGACAGGAAGTTTCTGAATCACAGGTTTTTGTGTAAAGCAGCACCCTCTTGTGGACAAAACATTAAACTATAACAGAGAGAACCTGGAGGAATGCAGATTAGTGAAACAAGTTACTGTTTAAAGTTCTAGGTTCTGGTGTCTACACTCAAGTTCTCATCACAGGAAAATATTTATGAAATACAAAAAGAGAGCTGACAATTTACCATCAAACAGGTGATGACGATGATGAAGACGGTAAAGAAGAGGAAAAGGGCGTAGAAACCTTCTCTGCTCCATACGGGATCCCTCTGCTTGCCCGGCAGGATGTTTTTCTGCAGAGACAAACAGGAAAAGTTTGGTTTAACGTCCGAGTCTCTTTAGGGAACATTTACCGCACAGGCAGAGACGGCCGCTCTATACATGATTTTTATCAGAATCTTCCCTGAATACATCTTTTTTCATTTCAAACATGATTCAACAACATACAAAAGTCCCCCCCCCCCCAAAAAAAAGCCCATGGGAACGAGTAAAGCAGGCTGGAATTTAAATGATCTAAAAGACATCCAAAGTAACACACAATAAGCTGAGTTTAGCTGCTAAGTTACCTAATTTATACCCTATAAAGACAATAGCTCAAAGACAATTACCAGTTCAGTGGCCTAGTGGTATGAGTGTCCACCCTGAGACTGGGAGATCGTGGGTTCAAATTCATGGTCAAGTCATACCAAACACTAAAAGTGGGACCCAATGCCTCCCCGCTTGACACTCAACATTAAGGGGTTGGATTGGGAGGTTTAAACCAACAAATGGTTCCCGACCGTGGCCACAGCTGCAGCTCACCGCTCCCCTGGGGGATGGGTCAGATGTGAAGAACACATTTCACATGTCAGTCTGACGACTATAGGGACTTTAAGTGTAAGAGGGTGATTGGATATTAAACTGTGACACATCTGAACAGGTTAAAGATTAGGTGATAAATCTTAGCTTCATCCCATCGATCAACACTGACTCATAGTCGACACGTCTTTTAGTTTGGTTCAAGTACTATAATGATGTTTCATATTTAATTCCCTTCTTAGAGTACATCCATCTTAATGTACAAACATTAACAGCATGAGACCAAACATAGACCCTTGTGGAACGCCACAGGTGATATCATCTAGATATCTTTTAGCTGATTTCCGATATACGACATATAACTCTGTATTTTTCTTTCCGTAAAGTTCTTATAAAAAAACTGTTAGTCAAAAATACATGTCTCAGATGGCACACAAGCACTTTTATTTATAATGTATTTATAATCTATGTAAAATTATTTAAACTCCATATGTGGCAAATAGTGGTGGGCCAAATCATATTCACCATAAGATGCAGAATGCTGCAGCTGGGACACAGAGACAGCAGCAGCAGAAGCGCCATTACTTTTAGCTTTTGGGAGGCAGGTAGAAATGTGCATTTTGTGCATAGTTTTCGTCTAGTCTCATCAACAAAAACTCCTGAACATCTTGCCATGTTTTAGTCACTAAAGAGCTACTTTTAGCTCGCCAGCGTCTTGTTTTCGTTATGATAAAAAAGGGCGTCAAACAAGTAATGTCGTCATCGTTACTGCTTCATCAGAGAAAGATCTTTGTTTCTTCGAGGCTCCGTCATGATGAACATGCTACTATAAACGCCACCCATCTCTAGCTTGTCTGTTCTGAGGTGTAATCATGGATTTCCGTAAAGCGTTACTGCTTTTCACGAGATACGTGACTTTGTGAGACTTCAGGTCAGCAGTCCAGAGAGGCTCAAGTTTCAAACGCTGTATTCTACCCACAAGAAGCAGAGGGGGCTGAGAGACCCCATACGGAAAAGATATATATAAATCTTGTAAAGTTTGTATCTGCCTTGTCTGAAACTTGTATGAAATGCATGCAAGAGTGAAAACAGAAATAAGATCCCTAGAAACATTGTATAAATGAAACTTGTATGTTTTGGATACTTCTTAAAACAATATATGAGATTAACCCGACATACATTAATCTTAGAAGAAAAATATAATATGAAACTTATATGAGTTAGACAACCATCAGTGAAACTAAACTATTGTAAGTTTTTTATCGAAAACACAAGATTTACTTGTGATGTCACAAATATGAAACAACTAACATTTAACATTGACAATAAGATGTAAGGGAAAACCACAAATTTACGAGAAGCTTGCTTTGAAACATGTAAATAATAAAACCCTACTACAACATTGGAAATTTCCTCTGGGATTAATAAAAGAATTTTTCATTCATTTTTGGAAAGTTTAACTTTTTTAGCATTTTTGCAAAACTGGGCATCCTATTTCTGACTTTCAAATAATGTTTTTCCCATTACTGCATTGTGACATTTCAAGAACAAACATTTCCAATAAGTTTGACAAATGATTAAATCAACATAGTATATATTCAAAATCCATCTTGAATGTATTCAATATAGACAAAAAAGATAGATACGAATATTCATTCATTCACTGAAAAAAGGGTAATTGGCAGGTTTTTGAATATACCAAATCACATTTTGTAGACGTTACACAATTTATACATGTTTCTACTGTAAACATGATTGATTGAAGTAGACTTGAGGTATGTATTTACGGAAGTGTATTGCATTCACCTAAAAAAAATAAAAAGCTCTGTTTTTCCGAATTAATGAGATAATTTTTACAGGAAAAATAAAAACGGCTCTGTTTTTCTGAATTAATGAGATAACTTTTTAAAAATTAAAAATAAAATAATTCCTCTGCAGCGCTAACGATGCTCTGGCATTACTGACTGGCTAATAGAGGAACTCAAACATGTTCCATTTATTGACTTTAATTCACTTTCACTTTGTTTTGGGAATGAGACACTGGGAAATAGCTACTCTTCTCTAACTAGATGGGCAGGAACAATAATTCAGCCCTGGAATATCTCCGTCTGTCCGGCCGTCGGAGAAGGGGTGACCGCTTAAACCTGCATCAATTAGTGAGCTGATCATCAGCAGAGGGTGCTGCAGATATTTAGAGGCTGACTTCCTATCAGAGAGATTTTCTCTTGCCGATGATGCAGCTGCCTGCTCACCATCCATCGGTAGTTTGGCCATGAATGAACCTGTCACCAGTATGATGGGTGTGTCATCCTTGTCTGCTGTCAGAGAAATCTAATGAATGAAGTTCTTCGAGCAGGGTGATGCTGGACGTTGCTGCAGTGACAGTCTGCTCGATCCTATGACGGGGGATCTCCGAACCAACACCGGTCCGGAGCAGCGCACATATGCTGTCAGATCATCATACATTTTTAAGCCGTATGACACTTGGGCCAGTTTACCCATCAGATCATACTTTGTGTAGAGCAACCATATGATACCCTAATGGGCGGTGTTAATAATAATAATAATAATAATAATAATTGGATTGGATTTATATAGCGCTTTTCAAGACACCCAAAGCGCTTTCCATTATTCATTCACTCACATTCACACACTGCTGATGATGGTGAGCTACTATGTAGCAACAGCCGCCCTGGGGCGGTCTGACAGAGGCGAGGCTGCCATTCTGCGCCATCGGCCCCTCTGACCACCACCAACACAGGCAATTCAGGTTAGGTGTCTTGCCCAAGGACACAATGACAGCGAGTGGGACGCGAACCTGCGACCTTCCGATTGCGGGGCGACCACTTAACTCCTCTGCCAACATCGCCCCAGTCAGTTAGCAGTCAGATCTTCCACTTTGTTTTTAACACCACTATGACTTTGCCGTATGCTGAACTAACGGCTCCTCTGAACATGGCGGAGGTTTAGATAAATGTGCATGCGCATAAACTGCATGTATGCTGCTGTACTATGTATGGTGCTCTGTCCAAACACCCTGCCCTACAGCACATGGGCCGTTCTGGGATTCTCAGGACCCACAGATGGGACTGTTATTTGTCAGCTTTGCGCAGACACATGAGAAATTTGCACCTGTTTAGACGCAAATCCCTATCGGATATTCTGGCTGTGACTACCGATGGATGGTGATCAAGCAGCTGCATCATCAGCAAGAGAAAACCTCTCTGATAAAAGTCAGCCTCTAATATCTACAGCACCCTCTGCTGATCAGGTTAAAGGTTCAGGCAGTCATCCTGCTACATTCAGAAGTTTTCTGAATCCCCACCCACCCCTTCTCCGACAGCTGGACAGACGGAGATATTCCAGGGCTGAATTATCGTTCCTGCTCATGTAGTTAAGAGACAAGAGTAGCTATTTCCCAGTGTCTCATTCCCAAAACAAAGTGAAAGTGAATTAAACTCAACAAACGGAACATGTTTGAGTCAGTAATGCCAGAGAATCGTTAGCACTGCAGAGGAATTATTTTATTTTTTATTTTTAAAAAGTTATCTCATTAATTCAGAAAAACAAAGGCGTTTTTATTTTTTTCTGTAAAAATTATTGGACAAACAGAGCTTTTTATTTTTTTTTAGGTGAATGCAATATGCTTCCGTATGTATTGACAAAAATAAATGTACAAAAATTTCTTGCATTGACTAATTTAAATCAATATAATCATGTTCCACCATAACAGGAAATGACAAAATGTTTTAAAAAGCACCATAAAATATTATTGGACGATTCAAAGCGTTTTCAGCCAATTGTGATCACCCAACAAGATTCAGGAGGAAACGGGTCCAACCACCTGCTGCAGAAGCCTTGCAGCAGCTCTTTCCCTCACATGGAGCTAGTGTGGAGACTGAGTGAGCACACAGGAGAAAGTAAGTAAATAAAATTACTTTAAGTTTAAGCAGGGGATGTTTTAAGATTGCTTTTGTACAGTTATTAATTCGCAGTACTATGCTAGCTTGCTTTCCATCTCTGGTGGCCTAGTGGTATGAGTGTCCGCCCCGGGACTGGGAGATCAGGGTTCGATTCCTGGTCGGGTCATACCAAAAACTTTGAAAAAAAAATAGGACCCAATGCCTCCTCGCTTGACACTCAGCATTAAGGGGTTGGATTGGGGGGTTAAACCACCAAATAGTTCCCGAGCGCGGCCACAGCTGCAGCTCACCGCTCCCCACGGGGATGGGTCAAATGCGGAGATGTAATTTCACCAGTGTGTGATGATGACTTTAACTTGACTTTAACTTTCAGTGCTGTTAGCTTGATTGCTGTGAGGACTGTTCGGTGTTCACGTTTAGCAGAAAGTCACCGTTATTTTTTTTTTATATGTCCGTGTGTGTAGCGATTTTGTCGCCTTAACAAGCTAATTAAACTGCAGAAAGAAAATGTTATTTGGATGCCGCGTTATGCATGTATTACTTGAAATTATTAAGGAAGTGCAGCGCGGGACTGCACTAGATTAAACCTTAAAATGGCTCGCTAAGCTTTAGCTGGGAACACACCTGTGCTGAGAGTGAACGCTGGACACCGTGTAGTGGATAGCAGACGGTTGGGCTGCGAATGGTGGGTGAGTGGAGCTGTCTGAGACAGATGACATCTTGAAGACTTCACCCTGACAAACCTCATTTTCTCATGAACGCTTTGAAGTTTTTTTATTTGTTGTAATTTTAAGGAACTTTTAAATAAATTCTTTGTTGAGATGCAACTTTTTTCCCAATAAATTTTATTCTGTCTGTTTACTCGTCTTTCCTGTCCTTGTAAGCCTGAACACCTGCTGAAAGGAAACTTGTACACTGCTTGGAACATGTTTGGGTGTTTTACACATTATTTTCTGTTTGCAGAGTAACTGTTCAAGATGGAAACATGATCCTAAAGATCATCTTGGCTGATGGTACCTTTCAGAGACTGACACTCACCAGTGGACCCCCTGCATCTATTGAGGATCTTACTGATGATGCTCTATTGTGTGATTAAATGGCCTTCTTTCAGCATTAACCACTTTTGTTGGCCTAACATAATTTTCATGGGTTTGATCAACGTCAATTACGAAAGTAAAATTAGTTAGATCAGCTTTATTAAATCAAGTTGGGTGCAAATGGGGAGATTTAGTAGGACCAAACTTATTGATTTAAGTTGGATCAAAATGTTTCAAATTAGTATATTAGTATTAGTAAATTAGTATATTGACCCTATCAAATTAAATAGAATACAAATGTAGTAAATAAGTTGACTCAACCTTGATCGATTACTTTGGCTCAACACAAGTACTTTAAGTTAGAATAACATATGATGCTGAACTAAAGCAACATAATCACGTGGCAATCCTTTCCATGATTTTTTTAAGTTCATTCAAAGAGTTATTTTTTTTTGGGTTGTTGTAGAAATATTGTTCATTTTGCACATAATTAGCAGATAACGGGCAGCAGTAGCTCAGGAGGTAGAGCGGGTTGTCCAGTAATCGGAAGGTTGCAGGTTCGATCCCGGATCCGGCCAGAGAATGCTGCTTTGTGTCCTTGGGCAAGACACTTAACCCGCCTTGCCTGCTGGTGGTGGTCGGAGGGACTGGTGGCGCCAGTGCTCGGCAGCCTCACCTCTGTCAGTGCGCCCCAGGGCAGCTGTGGCTACATCGTAGCTCATCCCCACCAGCGTGTGAATGTGTGAATGACTGATTGTGTTGTGAAGCGCCTTGGGGGGTTGTAGAATCCTAAGAAGGCGCTATACAAATACAGGCCATTTACCATTTACCATAACACAAAGATGTAGACCAATATATTCGTGTCTTTTTACATGACCCAAATTCATTACGTCAGTGCTTAAAGGACCATTTCAACACTAAATACATAAATGTTGTGAACATGCATTGCAAAATGTTTTGACAGAAATATTTCCCACTCAGCTCAGAAACCCAAAAGCAATAGCTCCATCATCACATATGTTAGCTTACCAGTCTGTCTTTACATTGCTAGTTTTTAACTCATGTTGATCCAGTTAAGTCAAGAAGCAACAAATGATAGTTTTGTGTTTTTCTTATGTGATTAATTTGTTTCTAGTAATGTGAATTTGTATAAAATCAATAATTAAATGTATATGTTTTTTATCAGCTGAGATTTAAGAATTCTTACAAGAAAAATGTAAAAAAAACATAGTTTACCATAATAATGCAAACTACATTCACTTTACATATAAAAAACTTTATGTAACATATTTAATTCATATATGTAAAGCATATGTCTGAACTAAAAAACTGCAGAACTTATATGGAGCATCTATGGAAAACATACTTTGACATATACTTTCCTTACCTCATACTTAGTTTTCACATGGTCCTTATGTGATCCTATTTATTATCATGTATGAAAGTTATCTCTGTAGTTATGCTGCTATAGGCTTAGACTGCTGGAGGACATACTGACCACTTTCCACACTCTGCTACTCTCTTCTACCACCACTCTCTAATTGCATTATTTCCTGTTATTTCAGCTGTTAACTTTATTTTCTCTCTAAGTGTTTTTGCTGAGCTGTGGTGGCCTCATGGAGGGGGCCATCGGCTGGCACACTGCTGCCAACCACTGAACATTCTCCCTCTCCTGATATTACATCTCACTTTCTTTAACATAGAATGTGCTACTATTAGTTCACCTATTGAATTAATTATAGATTCACTCAGATAAAGACAATAAAGTTTCTCTGACTAAATAGAACTTCTACTAAGAAATCACAGTGTAGCCATAGAAACACTACTTGATATATGTGGTGTGTGTGTGTGTGTGTGGGGTGTGCGTGTGCCTGCTCTGTCTTCTCAACCCCCAGTGAGTCGTAGCGGATGGCTGGTCATACTGAGCCAGGATCCTCTGGAGGTTTCTTCCTGTTAAAAGGGAGTTTTCCTTCCCACTGTCGCTACATGCTTGCTTAGTATGAGGATTGTATCAACACACAGTCAGTGTCTTGATGCAATCTGCTGGGTTCCTTATATAGGAAACTTTTTTACTGATTGGCTTAATGAACTGAACTGTATTGGAATGTTTACTTTGTGAAGTGCCTTGAGACGACTCTCGTCGTGATTTGACGCTATAGAAATAAACTGAATTGAATTGAATTATGCGAAAGTGGCCACTTTTATGAGTAAATCATATAAGCCTTATATGATTCACTATATATGAAGCATACTAAAGCTGATGATAGTTTTTTAACTGTCAGGTTATCATTTGTGTCCCTACTTTTTATATTCCACTCACCTCTGGTCAAAAGCCTTTTTTGTGGACGTTTGGGTGGACACGCTGTTTGGCCCAGACGTTCAGCTGGAGCGCTGCCTCCTTGTTAACTCTCCTCCGTTAACACCGCTGCCTCTAACTCTCCGTTAACGCTGCGTCCTGCATTAATTCTCCTCCGCTGCTCCTCCTGGATAACCCACGACTAAGAGCGTCGTTACGACCGGCGGCTGGTCATTCTCGGATGTAGGACTTTCCCCTCCAGGAAGATGTAAGTAACAAATATACGTGCTTTTCTTCATCTGCTCCACACAGTTAAAATCCGCTCGTCCAACTTAAAAACTACCACCGCTTTGCTTCTTCTGTCTTTAGCTTAGCCCGTGTAGCTTTCCAGCTGTTTCACGTGGTGTCGGCCTGAAACTGGCGTCTCCGGGTCTGCAGCGTTATACTATTGACTTTACCGGCTTTGGAAAAGGGATAAAAAGTCCTCTCCAACATCCAATCTGGGCGTTTAGAGTCCGATTGGCACCTCCCCCAGCAGCAGCGTTAAGTTCCTTGCTGTTGGAAAATCTTTAGAAGACGAAAAAATAACTTTAGCTAGATCTGAGCGACTCAGACCCATAGGAATCCATACTAAAATGTAGATTGTTTGTATGACCATATTTCCCAGAGTGCTTTGCGGCAATCTATTTTTAGCTACTGTAGAAAGCTCTATTGTTTTAACGTGAGATTAACACACACATTTTGGACCGCGCCTGTGATTTAGTTTGAATGATTTTCCTGCAGTTTCAGCTGTTTGTCCCATTCCTTATTAAGTTTGTCTCTGAAAACTGCTCAGTCTCTCACTCCTGCTCCGCCTGTGTGCACAGCGGTCAGGCCCGCTGATCAGCTGATCTGAGCGCCGCTCAACAAAAGGGAGAGAAAGAGGACAAACCTCCAACCTTATCTTACGGTTGTCAACAAAAATGCAGCAAAGCATCATTTTAGCTGCTGTTATTCACACTGAAGCAGCACGTAACCTCTATGAGCAAAAGAACATGAAAAAGGATTAAACAAATCAGAAAGCAGGAAGAAATGTTTTTCACATCAGCTCAAAAAACTTAGAATTTAGTGTTTCACATTCAGCTTGCATTTGGTTTTTAAAGCCCACATGTCGAATTGTCCTTGGGCAAGCTACGGAACCCGTAAAGGACCGTTAGAAACCAGATTCTGGATTCAGCGGAACGCGTTGAGATGACGAGTTGGATCATTTCGATTCCTGCTACAGTAAAACGTTCTCATTAATAACATTAATAAGGACTAAACTGCTGCTCCTCCAGCTGAGTGATGGCACTTAAAGAGTTCTATTAAATATTCAGAAACAGCCTCTCTGTCTGTCCGTCTGTCTCCATGGTAACTAATGAAGCTCCTGTTGAGCTCTCACCTCAGACGAGACCTCGGTGATGCCAAAGTGGCCCAGGTGGCGATGAAGCACCCTGACGTTCAGTGACTGGATGACCTCTTCGGCTGAGCGGGGCTCAGAGACGCCCAGCCTATCAGAAGACACAAAGAGCTCGATGCCATTCTTCTCTTCCTGTAAAAGCAGCCGTGTATCAGAAAACCAGTCAGCTAGCAGTGAAGGAGTGCAGCGTAGTGAAACTCACGTTCAGCTGGTGAATGTGAACGTGTCTCACAAGAACGCCCAGCGCCGCTGCGACGCCCTCCCGAAACCACCGAAGAAGACCGACGTTCAGCCTCCTCACATCCACGGCCAGGTGCTGAAACACAGACAGGAGAGAGGAGCTTCAGGTGTCTGACTCTGGTGTGGGCGTGTGCCAGTGCTGCACTCTGATTGGCTGTAGACTCGTGGAGTGTGTCCTCAGACCAGAATCTCTGAACTACAAACAAAAATCAGGTGTAGCTCATGCTTATCAGCGAAGACAACAACTGGACTTTTCTGGTTATCTTGAAGACGTTCATCCAGGAGGCTCCTTCTACTTGGGTTGTGAGAAACAAACACTGATTGTGCTAAAAGGTAAGTACATGTTTTTGTTAAATGAAGGTGATGTTCTGGTTTCTTTTTTCCAGATTATGTAGCCAGTAGCACTCACCATAACTGAATGTACGGCCCATCTATGTGATCAGCAGCAAGAAGCCCTATTGGAGCATGCCTAGAACAAACACAACACTTGTGAGGAGTTAAAACCTCCTAAACCACTGAAGCTCAGGAACACGTCTCCAGTGGCTGCTGACGGCTTTATTCTCATTTCTACCACAGGACTGTACGAACTCAGCCATAATATTAAGGTTTTTTATTATTCAAAGCTTAAGTTTGTTTTTCACTCTTCGTTATGGCCGTGACTACCCAAAATGCACTGTGCTTTTGTGTGACTTCAGGTGAAAAAAGGTGGATTTAGGAAGTTTAATTTCAAACTATTATTTATAAAAAGCCAAAGAATATTAAACATGATTTCATGTGTATTTAATTCATTTATAACACTTTTTATAGTTACTGTTTGAGTCCAGTTTTCTATTTAATAAACTCAAATGTTGACTTTATTCAGCTTTAATTTACTTCACCACTAAATGACTGATGAGGCAACGCTCTCATTCACTTGTGTTTTCAATAAATCTGCTGAAAATGAATTCCTTGTGAGTCATTTTCTGTGTAATAAAGCTCTGGTGCTCCTGTTTCAGGAAGCAGATGTTTGTCAGAGTCGGGGGCGGAGCCTGAGGCTGAGGCTCCTACCCCTCCGCCCGGCTCATGGGTCCCTGAACGAAGTTATAAAAGTTATTTTCTGGTCCTCTTTGCCTTACGCCCTGAATCACACACACGTGGTACTTCAGCTTAAATAATAAGTAACGATGTGAGTTTCAACTATGTCTGTCCCGTAATCTGAGATCTGTTAGCTTGTAAAAACTGGTAAATAAAAGACTACAGATCAGACATGTCATATATGACGTCACAGCAGAATCTCTCCTACCCCAGCGAAGCTGCTACTGACCACATCACCAGATTTATGGTGGTTTTCTCTACGTTTAATGCTGCTTCTGTCGTCCTGGAAGAAGGATGTGAAGCTCGCTAAACTCAGACATTTTCTTCTCTGTCTGATTTGATGACGTCAGTTTGGTGAGACGAGAAGTTGTAGTCCTCCACGCGTTTTCACACAAAACCTTAAATAACTTTAGCTGCCTGTCTAAAAAAAGCACTTTCTTGGCAACAGATATCATCTGTTAAATCCACAGCACACATTAAACGGGATCAGAACAGAACTTTTATCAGCTCATTGACTCCCATTCATTCCATAAGTAAAGTTTATTTCTATAGCATTTATCACAGAAAGAAAGATCCCAAAATGCTTCACAAAGAACAACAAAACAAATCATAAAGTCATAAAATGATCATTAAAAAACCAAACAACAAAATATCATAAAATAAAGATGAAAAATAATTAAAATCAGAACACACAAAACACATAAAATTATAAAATGATCATAAATCAAACTACAAAAATATCATAAAACAGAAAGATAATTAAAAGGTCATTGTACAGACGAAAAAAGAAAAACAAAACACAGAAGAATAAAGTAAAAGCAAGTGACAATGTGTAGTATTTACCATTAATCTCTGGAAATATCCATTGAAATGTTGTTGAAAATGAATAAAATGATGTCCAGTCGTTGAAAAATATTGGCGACTTCGTAACACATAACCATCCTGCACCTGCCGATGACATCACACTAGATGACTGGCTGGACGTACGACTTACGGAAGTTATGTTACCACATTCAAAAACATTTAGGCAGTAAGAAACATGAATTTAATAACAAACTGTTAAACTCTTTCTAAAACCTATGTGAAAGAACAGAATCAAAAAAGCGATGCAATATATTTTGGCCGAGTGGTATTGCCGTAGTGTGATGTCATCGGCAAGCGCAGGACCCCGAGCAGATCCGGAACCTACCCTGCCAGAAAACTAGCATCGGCATTGCATTCTCTCCATGGAGTTAACTGAAGGACTATCAAAGTCTGAGGAGTCACGCCGAGGTCGCAGTTTTCTGCTCCACAGCTAACATTAACATAACAAAAAAAAAGTTTTCTTTTTTTTTTGTTTTGTTTTTTTTCTCTTCTTCGATTGAGTGTGTAAATAATTATAATTTTGGAATGATGGAATGGAATGATGGAATGATCTCTATGTAAAAAGGGGCAGAAATTATAAGATATTTTCTTCATTCTGTTCCTTTTCATTCAAAATTATATGATGTTACGTATACATATACTTTGTTGTTTTGTTGTTTTCTTATTTTTTTTTTTTTTTGTATATTTTTTGAATGAAATAAAGTTGGGAAAATTTTTTTATCGTAATGTTTTTTAAACTAGTGATAGCCACGGTGATATGGTGTAAAACTACCCTGAAATGTATGAACTGGCCCCGATCACCAGAAAACTACACACTGTCACTTTAAATAAAAGGGTCTTCAGCTGCTTTCTAAAGGTGACCTGACTGTCAATACTACGTAAGGATAAAGGAAGTTCATCCCAAAGTCAGGGTGCAACAGCCTGGAAAGAGTGATCACCTCGACTTTTCTATCTGGTCTTTGGAACTTGGAACTAGGAGATTCTGGTGAAGGCGCTCAAGGGCTTTTATGTTAAAACATGTGAAAAATGTGTTACAGTAATCTAGACGGGAGGAGACAAAGGCATGGAGAACCATTTCAAGTTCATGTTTTGACACCAACCTTCAGTTTGGAGATATTTCTAAAATGATAAAAATTGTTTCGGACCAGCGTTTTTGAGTGGCCTTCAAGAGAGACATTGATTGGTCAAAAACATCACTCGCATGAACCTCAACATGTAAATGGCTGATGTTTAGTCCCAAAGAAAACACCAAATCCAGAGTATGGCCCATTTTATGTGTGGGGCCTGAAACGTGCTGTTCAAAGTTAAAAGACTCTGGAATAGATATAAACTACTGCTGTGCTACAAGCAGGGTCATCAATGTGTAAATTAAAGTCACCAAGAATTAAAACCTTTTCTAGTTTGAGCGTTGATGATAAGAATTCAGCAAATTCAGAGAGAAAAGGGCCAGCTGGACCGGGAGGTCGATAAATTAAAAATCAGTGAAAAACATTTTGTACAGAGCAATTTGGTGGACATATTTCATTGAAATGCACAAAATTTCCATCCTGCTGCCACATCTCAGTAAGAAATAAATATTGTGTGTGTGTGTGTGTGTGTGTGTGTGTGTGTGTGTGTGTGTGTGCCTGCTCTGTCTTCTCAATCCCCAGTGAGTCGTAGCGGATGGCTGCTCATACTGAGCCAGGATCCTCTGGAGGTTTCTTCCTGTTAAAAGGGAGTTTTCCTTCCCACTGTCGCTACATGCTTGCTTAGTATGAGGATTGTTGAAAAGACTCTGACACTAGTCAGTGACTTGATGCAATCTGCTGGGTTCCTTATAGGAAACCTTTTTACTGATTGGCTTAATGAACTGAACTGTATTGGAATGTTTACTTTGTGAAGAGCATTGAGACGACTCTTGATTTGGCGCTATAGAAATAAACTGAAATGAATTAAAATAAAGGATTTGTTTGAAATGGATGGTGCATTCAACAGAGCATACTGACTGAAACTTGGAGATCAGCTGTCTTCTTAACCTGTTGGAGAGGGATGGGTGGTAAACATCTGGTGCGTTTCTGGGTTAAAAACAAGAATATCTGATAAATGAACTGGAATAGGAAAACTTTCCGGTCCGTCAGCATAAGATAAAATTGTGGGGACAGTGTCCCTTGGACGACATACAGATGATGGTTGCATCGGGGGACGACTGTAGGGGGCGATGTTGTTTGGAGTGGTGGTGCAAGCAATGGCTGAACAAGGTGTAGATTAGCCTGGCAAGCCATCCTATATATGTGTATATATAGTCTGGCCACGAACCATTGACGGCTCTCAGTCGTGAGGCGGGATCTACGGTTGTCTTTCAAAATGTCAGCACGCAATTGGATAGCGCTAGGACCAATCAGAGTAACGAACAACATGACGTAATCACGGCGACGGAAAAGCGGGAGGCTTTAATAGGGTCTAGCTTCAATGATTTCTGTCGTTTTTGTATGAAAAACACGCGAATATCAGGTGTACTGGGACATTGCACTACTTTGTTTGATAAAAATAAGAAGCCGCTAAGTATAGCCGACAGACTTACGCACGTTGGAGTCTAAATAATCCAATGTTGATGACAAAGCCGTTTCAAACGAACGTGTTTTCCGAGTTGCCGCCATGTTGCTTGGGTTCGCGGCGTTCGCGGCCGCAGCGCTGACGTCATCGGCTACTCCCGCTCTGTGATTGGCCCATGATATAGAGCGCTGTGATTGGCCCAACCAAAACTATAGCGAGTTGTGATTGGATAGACACAGCAGTGGTTTGGGCTGCGAGGGTTCCAATGAAGCGTGCCTAGACCAAACTCTGCAAAGCAAGAATTGGTCTAGTTCACTAGGCTAGATGTAGATGGCTGAGAGAAGGAATCCACCATAGATGTATATCTATGTGACTGCACAGCATATGGGTGGACGATATTGATAAAAAGCTTATTGATAAAAATAAAATCATATTGATCGATATCAATAATTATTGAAAACTATATTAAAAAATGTAGAAAATGTATTCTAAGTGCAACCCTGGGCTTTTCATGTCATTACCTTATGATAAAACAAGTTGGTTGTGTTATCAGACTTGGTTTTTATCGATTCTCTGCTAATTTTGCAAACCACCATTGTTGTTGCTTTTTTATCAGACTTGACAAAATCAAAATACTGCCACACTGCTAAACTACTGTAACCTTTTGTCAGGATGATTTCCTCCACCTCTCCTTGCTGCAACGTCTTGTTTAAAGGGTTCAGCACCTATAATACCGTGGATATCTACATCCTATTATAGTCTTTTAGACCATTAAACGAAATTGTATTGGAAAAAGAAATTAAAAATGTGATTGTTTAATCCTTTATTGTGAAGGGCATATTTTCTCGCGAGATCACACGTGATATTTCGGCTGTCTCGGACGAGCGCGGGACTGAGGAGCTCGTTCATTGGTGGAAGGAAGCAGGAAGCAGGACGCGGCTTCAGTGTCTCGCTCCAAAACAACAAAAGTTATAACTGAACCCGACCTGGCAGTGACCTACGGGATCTAACCGTGTATGTACGAGCCCGGGCCTCGCCACGTGTGTAATGGCGTCCTCCTTTGTTGTTGAGTTGGGAGAAAAGCAAGCTCATCCAGGCATCGGCTCTTATGCTGTTGTGAAGCTGGAATACACACACCGATCGGAGGTTTGTCTCCCGTAACACGGATTATAACACGAGTCGTCAACGGTAAGACATCATTTATGCGTTTCACGTTATGAAATGAGCTTTGTTGTGTTTGTTGTAGGGCTGCTCAATTAATTGAATTTTAATCCCAATTACGATATGGGTTTTGAACGATTATAAAAACAAAACAAGTCGATTATTTGCTCCTCCCCCTAGCGGTTTACTCCCGCGCTACGCCGAGCTGCAAATCAAGCGCACCTCCCACACAGCGTTGCCAATTTAGCAACTTTGTCGCTATTTCTAACAACTTTTCAGACCCTCTTCTTGACTTTTATTTCCTAAAAGCATCTAGCGAACAACTTAGCAACATTTCTGATAACTCTTAGCTACTTTCTGTATAACTTTGTCGCCGATGTTCCCTACAGGTTAGCCAAACACTCAACTGCACTCCGGACCGACAAGCTTGCGGTCTCCGACACTTTCGACGGATAGTTAAAGAGGGCAATTCTCCGTCAGCCTCTGCGAGCCTGTCGGAGCCCTTGCGCCGACGCAAAATGGCGTTGCGTGTCCGTACTGACGCAGATGGAGAATTATAAATTAGGCTTTACGGTGACTGACCAATCATAAACCTTTCTCGGTGGATCTCATTTGCTAGAAAAGTGTTGTTTTACAAGCTAAATAAATTAAAGACACAGCGAGCCGCACCTGAAGTGGATTTACACGCATTTGACTGTCTTCATGCGCTCTCACGTCACACCTCCAGGTTCTCGTGTTGATAAATAATCATCAGATCATCTCTGAGCGACACGTTGCATCGTGCAGCTGTACACTCTCCTATGGCTCTGCTGGACAGGGCTAAATTATTATGCAGCAGGTTGTGGAAGTTCACTACAACATAGAAGTTTATATGTTTATATTTATTTTACATTACGGATGTTTGCACTGTATATCGCTTTTGTCAGTGGGTCTGTTTTGGGTAGGCTTAAATAAGTTCAACCTTAGCCTAGACCCTTTTGGTTACTAACTATGAATAGTGTATTGGCTCATTTACACAAGGAATCAGGAATTGTTTTTGTGATTATCTTGTTTATTTCTTTTTTTCATTTCTTTTACTTTTCCTCTGATTTGATTGTGCCCTGTGCAATTTTATGACTGACTAACTAAATAAATGAATAAATAAATAAAATCAACGTTAATTAAAAATCGTCTTAAATAATCGAGATTTCAATTTCAGTCAAAATAATCGTGATTATCATTTTTGCCATAATCGAGCAGCCCTAGCTGGTTGTGGTTCATATTTGTTTATATTAGGCCGTTGTGCCGACATATAGGCCAGAACTCAAGTTCTCGTGTTGGAGTGCGCGTGCTCGTGCGGTGCGTGTGAGCTGGTTAAAGAAGGCAAGATTAAACAAACGCGTCAATGTTAAATATCGGCTTCTCAGCCAGTGAAAAATCATTAGGAAGCCATTATAGTGGATTTTAAGTGGAAAAGTGAAGATTTCAGGTGCTGACCCCTTTAAGTCACATTTTGCTCTGTTTAGGTTTGAGAGGGGAGGGCTTGGTGACAGTGTGCCTGGGTCTGGGTTTTTGATTGGTCAGGAGTAAGTAATGACTCTAGTATGAAGCTACCTGATAGGTTATAACAGAAAAAGAAAGGAAACTTTTTAAGTTATAACTTTTTATTGATCCATTTTTTTTCTATTGCACCACACATCTATCGATTGATATATATTGTTACACAATTATTGTCCAGCCCTAGCACAGCGTAACATCGCGGTTAGCATGCTCAAGCCATCTCAATTAGGGTGAATACCATGGCCTGAAAAAGGAAGTAGGGGGAGGGGACAAATGGGCCAGAAGTAGATGGGCGTGGCTTAGGCTCCCATTTTGGAGTCTTTCTCATTAATATTGATGATAGGCAAATGTCTCGCCTCTGATTGGCTAATAGCAAAGCAACTCTTCCAATGCCTTTGTTTGCTCTAAAATGTTGATGTTTTATCTCCACAAATAACAAGCCCCAACATGTTCTGCCACATTGTGAAGTAGCTAATGATTAGCTTCTACAAGCCGAGACACGCTCTGCTCTCTTGTTCCTGTGAGCGGACCTAAGCCAAGGTGGGCGGGGCCATGAATGCTAATTTTCCCTGTGACATAGAAGAGACTTGTCTTTTCTGACCTGATCGTTCTCCTTCTAATTCCTGTCTGGGGCTGCTGGAGGTGATGGGGTTGGAGAACGTTTTCAAGTTCATCCTGCATGTTAAACTCAGTGTGACGATTACATATTTTAGAATTAAAAAGTATTATACGATTTTTATGTTTACCAGACCTAACAGATCAAACAGAACACTAGAGACTTCCTGTGACTCAGAGAAAAGCTTTTACCTGCTGCTGTTTCAGCCAAGTTTCCAATTCAAGCAGAATCTTTTTAAATTTTTGACACTTCTGATTATTCTTTTGGAGATTGGGTCCATTTCTAGGACAAAGGTTGATAAAAGGATTCATGGAGGAGGTTTAAAGATATTGGCCTGACTCAGCATGAAAATTGTAAAATATCAGTTTAACTACACTTTAGCATCTATAAAAAAATAAACTGGGTTCAGTTTTTCATTTTGTTCAGCAACTTTGTCATAAATCATTATAGAAAATCAAAATTCTCTCCTCTAAACACTGTAAAGCGCTGGTTCCGCATACGCCACTCAAATACGTGTTAGGGCCGTGACATACTTGCTGTTTAGCGTCACATTCGCGTGTTTAAAATGGCTGCCACGCGTAGCTTGTGTTGATTTGAAGAGTAATTTGTGCGCATGCATAATTAACGTGACGCGACACGACGTGCCCGAATGCTGTAATATACAAGCAACCAGTAGGTGGAGTTGACAAAACGAGGAGACACAGTCACCATGGTGACTCCGTCTCTGGCTTAGAGGTCTTTCACACCATCTACGATACCGCTGCTGTCTTTTATTCTGCTATAATCTCAAAATTAACCAGTTACTGATTTCCTTTATTGACGCCATGTTTGTTTTGGTTGCCCCGGCTCTCTATCTGGTTTGAGTACTCTCGTCTGCCCCTTAGTGGAACACTCCGGTACTACATGCAGTGCAGCGCTGTGTAGCAGCAAGTATATGAACAAAGACGCAGCCTGCTGCCTGCGCCAACGCGAGGTTAAACAGCAAGTATATCACGGCCCTAAGAAGGCACAGCTCCTGCTGCTTCCTAGGAGATTAGCTGTATTTTGCTCTACTTTGTGCTCTCAATGCTTACGGATAATCAGGTTTACAGCTGCAGCAAAAAGTCTGAGCCATATGTCAGAGTCCTACACACATTTCTAACTAACGTAGCAACATTAAAGTCATAAAACTGTTTGTGAGCTGTAAGCACGCTAGCTTCTGTCAGATCTGCAGTGACCGTTACAGCACAGCTGATGCACAGACTGCAGGGGCTGGTCAGGGCTGCTCACTCAGAGGTTTGATCTAAAAATATAATCAACATATTCCAACTATAAATCCATCTGGAACCACTAGCCGCATGGCTAACCGCGCTAGCTCCGGTAAGAAAAAAATAAGTAATTTGGGAACGCTACAACACACACAGAGGTTGGATCTAAAAAGACAGATCCTTCTGAGACCGACAGAACCTTCGTGCCATCCTGGATTACAGTCAAAACAATGAGCCGAGTTAACGAGCGGCTGCAGCGTCAGGAAAAGTAATTCCGGTAAGCTATCTATTCATTTTTTCCAGAGTAATATCAAAATATACACACAGAGGTAAAACTGGCAGCACATTCTTTTATTTTTCTGTAGATTATTGAATGATATTGGGACAGAATGATGAAGCTAAGACCTCGTCAGCTGAGAGCTCCCGGTGGGAGTGCTACAAACACATGAATTAAATATTCAACAAACGTAAACAAACTACCGATTTTGGTTCTGAAGACGTTCAGCATCCTCCTCCACAATAGTTTTGCTACCTGTGTCCAGATCAGCTCACGACTCTTCTGAGTTAAACAGCCTCAAACGTTACCCAGCTTGCTGCGATAGAAGTCAAACTCCGGTTGAACTCTCCGATATCCGTTCTCCTCATCGTATTCCAGAGAAAAACAATCTGACCCACTAGCAGAGGTTTCAGAAGCTACATCTGACTGATAAAACATTGTTGTCTGCTATAATGCTAACGCAGAAATACCGAGCTGCAGCTGTTTTACACTAGCTTTCTGTGAGCGGTTCCTTGTGAAACGTCATCGCCGGCTTAACGCTCAGACCGGAAGCCTTCCTCTGTTTGTTCCCACGCCGTTTAAAAACACGTGTGAAAATCCCAAAAAGAAATTGACTTGAGGTTTTAATACATTTTTACACATGTGATTCAAAGGAAATTTGCCTCTGGTCAATATCTTTAAACATGTCTTTAGAGCAGATTCTTCCTGTCTTTAAACTGATTAAAAGCAAAGATATGGAGCGGACGGACATCGATCATCTTCCTTAACTGAATAAAACAAAACAGACCCACTAAACATCAGATTGTCCTCGAAAACCAGATTAGAAGACACAAACTAGACCCTCCATCCCCGTGTGTGTATGTGTGTGTGTGTGTGTGCTAATGGCTAAGACAACAACATGTTCTGCTGCCACTTAATTCAATACCAGGACCACCAAGCAGCCCGGCAGGCTGAGCTGATGTTATTATGGGTCTGCGTCTATTTAACCAGCTCAGCTCCCTTCAGCAGGAACCTCCACCGCATCAGGAACAACAACACAAGTTATTAGTAATGACTGATCCACTGATCAATATCCAGCTGGCATCTGAGCTGTAGCCTGAAAAACGATGCTAGAACTGAAAACATCTTCCTAAACACAACCTGAAACCCAACAATAAACACAAAACCAGCAGGTGACTCAGAGGCCAGATGGATAATAAATAAATAAATAAACCCATCTTCACATTCAGCCATAAACTGCCACACAAAACCTGATTATTACAACAGTTTTGGGTTCATTTAGAGTCGACTGAACACACAAACAGCAGCAAAAATCCACAGAACACAGGTTAAGCAGATAAGTGAATCAGTCCCATTTAACAGGAGGACAGACAAACGGGCAAATGAAGAACTGGATCAGAACAGAACCCGACAGAAATCAGAACAAACAGATAAAAACAAACTCACCTGGTAAACAAGCAAACATTGTTGACCACAGCAGGCTTTTCTCTGAATGAACAGCGCCTGCCAGTCAGAGCTCAGGGACTTTTCGCTCCATTTCCTGATCTACTCATTCTGTGATCTCTGATTGGCTTAGAGCCTGGCTGGACTCAACCTGCCACCTGGTTGGCTGTTGTCCAGGTAATGCCATTATCCTGCTGTGCTTCCTGTCAGGATCAGGTACTATTTCTGTCCAACACACGCACGCGCACACACACACACTGATGTTGCAATATGCACTAATTAGCTGATAGCTCAGGGTCATTGACAAATGAAATGGGGCTAGGGAAGGGGTGTTAATCAATCAGAAAAAGGTGGGGTGGGGTGGGTGTGTGTGTGTCCATCCAGTATCAAAGCTAATTTTGGTTTTCTCCTGAAGAAAATTTCATTTTCCTCAAACGACTCATCTGCTGTTTTCTAAAACAAACATGAAGGATAAAAACTTGTTTTTATTAATATTACATAAAAACTTCTGTAATCATCGGATTTCCAGTCAGAACCTGAAAGTATTTATCAGATTAATTCTTTAACTTGTGCTCACTGTCATTTTAAAGGAACACTTGGCAGTTCTGGCTTGCTTGTTTTTAGCACCCCCTAGTGTCCGTTAGTGAAACCAAAAGTGAAACTTGTCTCCTCGCTGTGTGTTCGTCTTTTTAACACCTTAATCTAACAGCTGAAACATCTCCTCAGCCTTCATTAGGGTCTACAGGAGCGGTTCATCACTAAATCAAACACATCAGCTGTGTTCATGATCTAAAACATGCAGGAAACATGCTGGAAGCAGACTGCAGCACCAGGCATGTCAGCTCCACTTTACTAAGTCCAAAAGGGACCGGACCGCCACTCTGAAGTTGCAAGTGTGGTATTCTGGCCACAGAGGGCGGTGGGGGTCTGAGTGACATTTCATTAACCCTGTAAAGGTCATTTTAGCACAAACTGGCTCAAGAACAGGATTTAAACAAATGAAAAGTTGCACAGTATGGTTTTAAAGTAAAATGAGCATTTTCAGAATAAATAAATGTAGATGAATAGGTAGGATCATTAGAAAATTACTAAATAAAGAATAAAAATTGTAACTGATACTATTTTATAAATCTTTTATAAAATAATGAATCCATTTTAGCTTTTCCTTTATTAAACACATATAAACATTAATTTAAACATAGATTTCCGTCTTTTCCACTGAAAGGATAGAGCGTGCTTAGTCAAAAACACTGACTGTACGTATAAGATAGGGATGGGACGATATATCGTTTGGCGAAATTTCGCGATATAAAACGTGACAAAATGCATCGAGTCAAAAAAAATGGATCGCGAAATAAAGACTAAATGGCACTGCTGCATGATTTGTGTATGGCGGACATACAGTCTAAAGCCTTTTTTATAAAACAATGCCGCTAATTTGTGCAACGCCTGAGGCATCTGGGAGCCTATAAGAGCTCAGACCGTGGCGGTAATGTTGCGCAATCATGTCCGTTTTATAAAAGATTACGTGATGGTGGCATAAAGGAGGTATGGGGGCGGTCTCCGCGCTGTCACGGACTTCCGTGTATCTTGGACATAACTTGCTTTTTATTGCGATCAAAGCCGCGCTCGTTGAGTTTTTTTTCCACATTTCTCTACAGGTGTGTGTCCTCCACCATCACTGTGAACAGTCAGATGATCTGAGCTGCAGATCTAAAGGAGACGGAGAGAAGCTCCCGGAGCTCCGCATCGCTCCAGTTTATCATATCAGCTGATTCTGTTTACAAAAATGAAACTTAAGCACGTGTTTACTTTCATTTTCTTAGTTTTTTTGAAGAAGAACCAGTCCTGAGATAACTTAACCTAGGGTTAGAGCAGCACTAAGAGAGTGTTCTTGTTTGTGTTTGGCCTAGGCCTTGTGTTTCCCTGTGTGCAACGGAAACAAAAATAAACAAGTTGTTATTATACAGTAATATTTTTTCCTTTTTTTTCTTTTTTGATATCGTATCGTGACGTATCGTTTCGTGACTATGACATATCGAGGTGCATCATATCGTTAGTATAAGTGTATCGTCCCATCCCTAGTATAAGATGGACGAACCGTCCACGCCGTCACCCATAGGTTTCTGAAGAGCTGAATAGGGAGCCTAACTCCTACTTTACACTGGAAGCGTCACGGAACGGTTTACTCGCGAGTTTCGCTGCGTGCCATTGCACACCGGGAGAACACACGGTCTGTTTATGTCATCCACCATTGAACTAAAAAAAGGAAATCACATTTGTTATCGCTGTTTGACGTCATATATAACGTTGTTCCTCTCCACTGCCAGGATTAAACCCATGAAAACACACCGCTGCACTTCTCGAACGATGCAGGTAAAAAAATAAGCCGTGAGGTCACACGGATAGATGTAATTAAAGTCACAAGTCACACACTGGTGAAATTACATTTCCGCATTTGACCGATCCCCGCGCTCGGGAACTATTTGGTGGTTTAACCCCCCAATCCAACCCCTTAGTGCTGAGTGTCAAGCGAGGAGGCATTGGGTCCCATTTTTTCAAAGTCTTTGGTATGACCCGACCGGGATTTGAACCCTGAACTCCCAGTCCCGGGGCGGACATTCATACCACCAGGCCACCGGAGCTGTTTATCTACATAGATATAAAATTGCATCACTGCAATAGACTTTTATTTTGAAAGTTACCGAACGTTTTACACTAAAACTGCGTGTGATTGATTGAGATTTATTATTTTGCTGCTGTTCTAAAATCAGTGCTTTCTTGGCATCAAAATGTGTCTTTGCCATTCACGGACATCATATGTGAAATCTATGGTACATAACAAACGAGATCAGAACATAGCTTTTATAGCCCCATTGACTTGCATTCATTTTTCCTTATTTCCGGGGACCCATGGTCCAGAAGTAGATGGGCGTGGCTTAGGCTCGCTATTCAAGCCCAGTGGGGGGTTCCCACCAGCGCCATCTTGGCCCCGGTCACGCGTCTAGTCACTCCCGGAAAATACAAAAATGGAGCTGAGAGTGCACTGTGAGGATGGGGGCAGATGACTGACACCCATTAAACTCTGAGCTGATGTAGCTACAAGCTAACTGATCTAACTAAAGCTAACGGGGGTTGATGGGCGCTTTTAGCCAGAAAACCGTGGTTGAGCCTTCTAGGCTGTACACTGTAAACCCAGATTTTGATTAAACTCAAATGATCTTGTTCACATTACTTAAATGTTTCTAAATTATTAACATGACTTGTTAATCCTGAGTTAGCTGGCCTGTTTCATGTCCTTTCTTATTGTAATTGTGTTTTGAAGTCCAATCAGTACTCTCTACTTAAACAAACTGAGTTCAGATTACTAAAACACATGTCATTTTAATACCACTTATAAATTTGAGCAAACTGTACTTTTTAATGGCCTAGCTTATGTTTGAGTTCAAACTACTTCAAATAATCAAGTTTGCTTGGTTGCAACCTCCAAAAACCTGGTTCATACCAGTTCTGACCAGATGCTGAGGAGCTCTGACTCTTTAGAGACAGAACAGAGGCACACAGAACAAAGAGGAAGAACTCAGCTGCACTGAAGTTCTAACAAGCAAGTTTTCTACCCCATGTTTGAAGCCTTAGGCCAATGACCAGATGTTACAGACCAGGTCGTCCAGGTGACCTGGGTAACAAGAATTAGGACACATGCTCGGGTGCAAAATCTTTGAAACAAATTTATTTACAAATGGAACTGAACAAACACAAGAGAACTAACCCAAACCGGTGGCAAAACTATACTCGAAACAACCTACACTTGGTCTCTGCTACACAAAACCACTTTATACTAGAGACCTGCACAAAATCCCACTAAAGGTCTCAGGTTAATTTAACCTTACTCCGGTTTCTACGAGGTATCAGAAACCATCAAAAGTGGATTCCCTTATGAGCTGAGTCATCATCTAAAAGGGAATAAAACAAAGCAGAGACATGTTGTTAATCAAATCAAAGGCAAATCAAACAAAATCTGAAACAAAACTGCCACCGGGGAAACAACAGTGCAGAGAACCTTTCTGCCCTGCTGCTCCCCTGAACTGAAGTCAGGCTGGCTTTTTGTTAGCCTAGTGAACTAGACCAATTCTTGCTTTGCAGAGTTTGGTCTAGGCACGCTTCATTGGAACCCTCGCAGCCCAAACCACTGCTGTGTCTATCCAATCACAACTCGCTATAGTTTTGGTTGGGCCAATCACAGCGCTCTATATCATGGGTCAATCACAGAGCGGGAGTAGCCGATGACGTCAGCGCTGCGGCCGCGAACCCAAGCAACATGGCGGCAACTCGGAAAACACGTTTGTTTGAAACGGCTTTGTCATCAACATTGGATTATTTAGACTCCAACGTGCGTAAGTCTGTCTGATATACTTAGCGGCTTCTTATTTTTATCAAACAAAGTAGTGCAATGTCCCAGTACACCTGATATTCGCGTGTTTTTCATACAAAAACGAGAGAAATCATTGATGTTAGACGCTATTAAAGCCTCCCGCTTTTCCGTCGCCGTGATTACGTCATGTTGTCCGTCACTCTGATTGGTCCTAGCGCTATCCAATTGCGTGCTGACATTTTGAAAGACAACCGTAGATCCCGCCTCACGACTGAGAGCCGTCAATGGTTCGTGGCCAGACTATATATTCACATATATAGGATGGCTTGCCAGGCTAGCTTTTTGTAGCAGAGCCAGCCTGATTACAACTTGGGACAGCTGGTAGCCAATCGGGGGGGAGAGGAACCAGGTGTGGCTCGCCTTCTCTCTCTCACACACACACCCTGGAAGGGAGGAAACCAGAGGAGATCCACATACAAAAACACAAACAGCCAAAGGCTGTAACACTTCCTCCCTTAAAAGAAATTAAAGCTAAAGGCTTTAATTTAAACAAAAACCTCCCCCCACAAACAAAACTGTCCCAAACAAACAAAACAAAACGCTCCTTCCAAAGTCCAGGGAGGTGACCACCATGGCGGAGCGGACCAACACAATTTCCACAAGTCCAAGGAGACACACTTGTCCCTGTTCAAAGTTGGATCACATCGCAGGGCTGATTGAAGGCAAACCCACTGTCCTGAGCCTCCATCCTCCTCCACGCGTCCACAGCAGGGTACTTCCCCGTCCGCGACATGGTAGGAGGCGGTGTCGTCAGGGTGATGCGTCTCCGTCATAGGACACAGCTCCTCACGTCCCGAAGGAGGCAATAACCAGCAGGGTCACTCACCCGCAGACGATGCATCGGGCGAATCTTCATCCGCTTCAGCCTAAGTGTCACCTCCCACAGGTACCAAATAAAACCCAAAGCGGGTGGAATGGAGCGGCTGAAAAAAAAAACAGAATTAAACAAGCACGCCAAACACATGTCCTAGTTGGCTTGGGATCACAGATCCCGGACGAGCCCCCATTTGTTACGACCCTGGGGCGTAACAAATGGGGGCTCGTCCGGGATATTATGATCCCAAGCCACTTTGGACATGTGCTCGGGTGCTTGTTTATTTTTCAGCTGCTCCATCCCATCCACCTTTTTGTTCTGTTTGGTACCTGTGGGGGTGTGCGAATGGGAGGTGACACTAGGCTGGAGTGGACGAAGATTCGCCCTGATGCGTCGTCTGCGGGTGAGTGACCCCCACTGGTTATTGCCTCCTTCGGGACGTGAAGGATGTGTCCTATGACTGAGACGCGTCACCCTGACGACACCGCCTCCTACCATGTCGCGGACGGGGAAGTGCCCTGCTGTGGATTTGTGAATGTGGAGGAGGATGGAGGCTCTGGACCATGGGTTTACCGTCACTCAGCACTGTGTTGTGATCCAACTTTGAAGGGACAAGTGTGTCTCGTTGGACTGTGTTGTTCCACTTCGCCGTTGGTCACCTCCCTCGCTACACATCGCACCACCCCGGTCCTTGGAAGGAGCACTTTGTTTTGTTTGTTTGGGACTGTTTTGTTTGTGTGGGGAGGTTTTTTGTTTAAATTAAAGCCTTTAGCTTTAATTTCTTTTAAGGGGGGGGAGTGTTACAGCCCTTGGCTGTTTGTGTTTTGTATTTTTATTTTCTCTGGTTTCCTCCCTTCCAGTGTGTGTGAGAAGGCGTGCCACACCTGGTTCCTCTCCCCCTGATTGGCTTTAGCAGCTGTCCCAAGTTGTAATCAGGCTGGCTCTACTATAAAAAGCCAGCCTGTCTTCAGTTCAGGGGGGGGCAGCAGGACAGAGGTTCTCTGGACTGTTGTCTCCCCGGTGGCTTTTTGGTTTTAAACTTTGTTTCATTTGGGGTTTTTGTTGAATAACAACTGTCTCTGCTTTTATTCCCCTTTTTAGGAGAAGACTGAGGTCTTAAGGGGAATACACTTTGGAGCTAAGGCTAAGTTGCCAGAGACCTTTTGGGGGAAATTGTTCAGGTCTCTACATATGTGTTTTGGTCAGCAGAGACTCTGGGTACAGTTGTTATCGTTTTGGCCACCGGTTTAGTTAGTCATCTTGTGTTTATTGTTCAGTTCCCTTTGTAAATAAATGGTTTCAATTATTTTTGCACCCGAGCACGTGTCCTTCTTTGTTACCCAGGTCACCTAGACGACCTGGGGCGTAACACCAGAGTTTAGTCAACTTAAAACTGCAATTTATAGATTTAAAAAATGACCCCACCCACTGTGAAAGCAGCAGTGAGTGAGGTGCATTGTGGGTAGTCATTTTCTTAGCTATTTTGTTCTATTTTGGGGGTTTTATGCATGTTTATTGTGTGTGGGAAGTTGTGTTGTGTTGTTCTTAGTTATTGCTTTGTTCAGTGTTGCAAAGGTGGGGTTATTTGTTCTGTCATGTTGGCACCATAAGTCAGGAGGAAGGTCTAAGGAATGGGACCACTGTGCCGTTCCATATAGTAAAGTGGTGGTTCTCACTAAAGGCTCTGGTCTCAGTAACCATGAGTTCAACACTCACTGACTGCCTGCAGTCATGTGGTGCATGAGGCATGAGTTAGCTGGCATCTTTCAGTGTCAGTTAAAATGTAAAAATTGGTTCAATTGGAAATAAAGTAATGCTTAAAAACAAGCTGAGTTATATAAATGGGTGTTTAACAGTTGTTTCAACTAAGTATCTTTAGTTACTGTAACTCTGTAACTAGTATATTCAACTCAGAGTTACATTTCACTCTATTGAGGGTTTAAGTGTATTGAATGTAGTCCACTGCACTCACTCAACTAATGCTTCATTACTTAAAAACATTTAAGGCAACGGGTTACCTGAGTTTTTTAAAGTAAACTCTACTTATCCGGGTTAAGAGTGTAACACTTTTAACGTGACACTGAAGCAAGTAGGGGGGAAGCTGCTAGCGCTAGTGCTGACAGATAATCTGCTAGCTGTCAATCAAAAGGACACGCCCCTAAGTATTCATAATTTCAAGCTTTAATTACATCTAAACAGGTGAATTACAAAACAAAATCACCCCCTCAGAGTTGTCATGACTGTAAACTAGACCTATTAAACCTAAAATAGATTTTTGAACCAGGCTGTTTCTTTCTGCTGTGAAGTTGGCATTTTTAACATGGGAGTCAATGGGAACTTACTCCTTTCTGGAGCCAGCCCCTAGTGGATGAGGGGGGAACTGCAGCATTTGTCACTTCAGCATTGGCTTCAGTTTTGGCAGACAGAGATTGCCCCTTGGTCAGAAAGAGCAG
The DNA here is from genome assembly GCA_006937985.1 of Aphyosemion australe. Lineage (NCBI taxonomy): Eukaryota > Metazoa > Chordata > Actinopteri > Cyprinodontiformes > Nothobranchiidae > Aphyosemion > Aphyosemion australe. Next base: position 52,673 of record SSNS01000294.1, on the reverse strand, counting down.
TTACTGAGGTTAGAGTTGTGTGCCTGCTTCTGAGTGCTTAAAGATTGTTTTAAGTCTGTTTTGATGGCTTGTACATATTATATGAGAACAGTCCTTTGTTTTTATGTCTAGCTGCTTTATCTCATCTTTATCTGCATTTTTTTTTTATCTTATATGTTTTTTATCTTATCTGTTTGTGTAAAGCTAACTATGTGTCTGTTGCTGCTGCCTCTTGGCCAGATCGTTGTTGTAAATGAGAATGAGTTCTCAATCGACTCATCTGGTTAAATAAAGGTTAAATAAAATAAAAGAGTTAAACCTGCAGTCTGATTGGTCTGATTTAATCACATGACCACAACAGTCAGACCAATACCATGGAGTAAGCAGCGTTTCCTCAATCAGGCACAGAGAAACCTCAGAGCAGCAATAAGCAGTGTGTGTGTGTGTGTGTGCGCGTGCGTGTGTGTGTGCATCGGTGCTGGCGGGGGACATGTGAGCAGCACGTGCATCGTGCAGCTCACTAACGTCACAGCTGAACATGTGAGGTCAGATTATTCACGCGCGTTGCTTTGGTTAAGTCTTGGTTTCAGAGGGACTCAGACTTTGTTTTAGTGTTTAATGTTTATTTTTGTCTCTGAACTGTTTTCTGCTGTGAAGGAACATGACTCTCAGAGTCGTATCTAAGTGGTCGGATCTGGCGCTGAACCTGGACCAGAAGCATCTCTGATCAACATTTAAATGACTGTTGGCTTCTCCACGGGGCAGCTTCTCCTGTTTTCTCTGCTGAAGGTCGACTTTTTAATGAAATTTAAGACTAAATTTCATTAAAAAGCTTTCATTCATCTCACAGGGGTCCTCCTGCTGAAACACACAACTATAAAACCATCACAGCTTCATGCGATGGCAGGAGGGAGCAGGAGGAGGAGAGAGGAGGGGCTGAAGGAAGGAGGCCGCAGCATCCATCACATTTAACACCATCCACAATGCTCACAGCACTGCAACAATCTCATGTAACATGAAGCCTGATTGGTCACAACCACAAACATAGTGCTGGAACCGAATCGGTGCATCTGGTTGTTTAATGATTTTGTGGCGCTGCTACGGTCGATATTATCAGCGATCGGTGTTCTAGCCTTGTTTTTGTGAGGAAAAACATTCAGGCGGCCCACCTTGGTAAATTAGTCTAAGGAAAACTCTAATAAATACACCTGAAAATAAATCTTACCTTTAGTTTACCTCCTCACATTATTAAATTAACACCTTTTAATGTTTTGATGGTATGTCATTTCCTGTCATGTTTACAAATATTACTGCTCATTATACAGATTTGTTTACTTTATTAATACTGAGAGACACAATTTCAAACTGTGTGTATTTTGGTATTTTCCATTAATTATTGTTCATTAAAAACAATTATAAATGTAGAGTTTTATTGACCCAAAGTATGAAATGTGAGTTTTTCATATTTCTCTACAGTTTCCAGTAGGTGTAGCTAACATTTCCTTTACAGACGTAGAAAATTATTGCATCAGAAGAAAAATACAAATATTTTAGTCGACTAAGATGAAAACAAATTGGACGACTAAATTGTGACTAAAACGAAACAAAAATTTGTCAGAATTACCACTGGAGGCAAATAACATGTTAGTTTAGTATTCGAAGCGATGCTAGATTATAGAGGTGCCTGAAAAAATCGATTCACATTCAAATCATGATTCTTACTTAGAAAGATTCAGAATCGATTGTCTGAAAGCCTTTATGTAAACTGCCGTATTTCCGAGCGTCCCTGAACGCATCATCGATGGAGCAGCGGCGCTAGCTCTGTGTGCACCTACGCTGAATCGCTTGAAATTCGACAGAGACTTACCTTTATTATTATCCTGTGTGTGTTCTATGAGTCAAGAAGTTCCATGATGTTTTATAATGTTTAGTGTTATCCTGTTTAGTTTGACTGTTGTTTCATGCCGACAGCACCGTGCATCTTTGATGCTTGTTAAGACTAATTAGTGCCCGTTAGTCTTCATGTTCAATGATAAATGTTACTGGTTCATGTGAATCCATGCTACTGGATGTTATAAAATCTGTTTATCAGTTTAACATGTTTCACATATACTGACACGTTGTCTTCTCTTTTTCCCAACTTCTTCAGACCACACACACACACACACATTCTAGTCTACACTCTAGTTGACACTCTTTGTTGCTAAAAAGAAATGATTGGGAATCGATTCTGAATCAGAATCCTCACCCCGAAAATCGGAATCGAATTGAATTGTGAGTATTTGTAAGTTTCACATCCCTACTAGATTAGACACTAGAATGTTGATATGAAACTATATTGAGATAATTAACTAAATCTTTCACTACAGAGGAGAATTAGGATAGTGCTCAGCTCCACTAGGGTCACACAGACTCACAGCCTTGTTGCCATGACAACACCGGAGCAACAACCAGCACAGCACAAGCTGTGAGGAGCTGATGTGAGGTAAAGGTCACACGGTGTCTTGGAGGCATGTGATATAACGCAGCAATGGGAGACGGCTGGGTCCCATCTGGGCCGCTGCACCAGGTTATCCTAGTTACATCAGACAGGATCCAGACATCTCTGGGGCTGGCTAGCGAAACTCGGTATCTCTTTAGTACCGACCGAAAGCATTCGGTTGATACTGGTAAATAAAAAAAATCTTTTTCAGTGCTAAGTTTTGGATGCTGCTCACTCAATCACACACAGTTTGTTTATAACACTTTTCCAAGTTTGCGGACTAAGAAACAAATCAAAGATTTGAATGTATTTTGTGAACAGCAACAGAGCCAACTGTAACACCTGTGATGAGAAAAACCAGGTATTTCATAAAGCACCTGTCGCTGGTCAGCCAGCTTCTTCAGACCCGCGTCTACAGCAACACTTTATCTTAGGGCTGGGTGTACGGCAAACGTTTCAGATCACAGGTTTTTAAATAAATCATCAGTATGAGATGGTATTTCTTTTCCATATAACATTCCAGGTGTTGCCATGGAAACATGGCATATGAATGGACAAATGAAACTTTGTTTGAGCCCCAACAAAGTTTCATTTGTTACACAGAATTTACTATTGTAAAAAGAACACCTGTTCTTGGACACCTGTGGGTATGTTTTCCTTAGAAATGGACTTAAAAATATAGGTACCAAAAAAAGTACCAGCCAGGTATCAATAAAGTACTGGCATAGAAAAAAATCCCAAGACAGCCCTAGACATCACCACACAGAAAAACAAAAAGACTGGCAAGACTGAATCGGACAATGAGATCTGAATCCATCTCGTTGATGAATTCTAAATGTTCCCTGCAGCAGAAGAACCAGACGGAACGTAAAAGTAAAACCTGCAGATCTGCTGAATGAACACACAAACACACAAAAAAGAAACCAGCATAAAACACACGAGCCACAAAACAAGAAGCAGAGAGACAGGAAATCAGCCATAACAGACCACTGTGCAAGAGAAAACGATAAAATGGACTGGGACCATTCAAGAATGATAAAAACACAACAAAAGTATAAAAGATGGATCAAAGAAGCAGTTGAAATAAGGAGACGTGAGACGTGGACCATGAATAAAGACGAGGGACCATACAGGGTGATCAACAAGGACACGGGCAGTAGAGGGCGACATCGTCCTCTACTGTCCACATATAAACAGCCACAGAAGAGTCGTCAGCACCACCTGTGACGCTCTGACAAAGGCGACAGGAAGGAGCCAAAACCCAAGGGGGAGCGAGCCTGGCAAGCCATCCTATATATGTGAATATATAAACTCTGCAAAGCAAGAATTTGGTCTAGTTCACTAGGCTAAGGGGGAACCCCTCTGGCTCAGAAATGAGGCAAACAAGCAAGTGGCAAAAATTGCAGTTCTCCCCTCATCCACTGGGGGTGGCTCCAGAAGTGAGCAAATCCTCACTGACTCCCCATGTTAAAAATGCCAACTTCACAGCTGAAAAAAAGATCTTTACAGCCTGGTTCAATTTTCCATTTTGTGTTTAATAGGTCTAGTTTATAGTCCTGACAACTCTGAGGGGGTGGATTTTTTTGTAACTCTTTCGTTTAGGTGTAATTAAATGCTTGAAATTATGAATAATTAGATTTGATTGACAGGAAGCATGAGCGTCAGAGCTAGCATAAGCAGCTAGCTCCAAGGAAGGCCTCAGCCTCACGTTAATAGATGTTCGGCCATTTCGACTCACTGAACTTTAGTTGTGTTTTCTGCGTGTTGGTGTTTGGATGTTAATCATGGAATTATTTGGACAAAGAGGGAAAGCTGTAGCCTAGTGAACTAGACCAAATTCTTGCTTTGCAGAGTTTGGTCTAGGCACGCTTCATAGGAACCCTTGCTGCCTGTGGCTGTCCAATCACAGCTCGCTATAGTTTTGGTTGGGCCAATCACAGCGCTCTATATTGTGGGCCAATCACAGAGCCGGAGTAGCCGATGACCGCGAACCCAAGCAACATGGCGACGGCGCAGGAAACACGTTCTTTTGAAATGGCTTTGTCATCAACATTGGATTATTTAGACTCCAACGTGCGTAAGTCTGTCGGCTATACTTAGCGGCTTCTTATTTTTATCAAACTAAGTAGTGCAATGTCCCAGTACACCTGATATTCGCATGTATTTCATACAAAAACGACAGAAATCATTGATGTTAGACGCCAGTCCTTCCAGTCCAATTTCCAGACGCGTCCCAGAAGCGGAACGCCGCGCCGTGCCGCTAAAGATAGGATCGGGTTCTATTTTTGCCGCGTGCCGCTTCTGGGATGCGTCAATTTCCGCAGTTAACATGGGGCCAGACAGGAAATCACACTCGGTTTCAGTGTAAAATGCCCGGTAATTTTCAAAATAAAAGTCTGTTACAGCAATGCGGTTTCATATCTATGTAGATTACGTCTATACGTGTGACCTCACGGCTTATTTACTACCGCATCGTTCGAGAAGTGCAGTGGTGTGTTTTTCATGGCTTTAATCCTGGCAGTGGTGAGTAAAAACATTATATATGACATCAAACAGCGATATCAAACGTGATTTCCTTCTTTTTGGTTTAATGGCGGACGGCATAAACAAACCATGACCTTTGAAGTCTCGAGGGATCTTGTGATCTCGCGAGTCGAATGAGGAGCGCTGCGGTGAAGCCGCTTCGCTGCTGCCTCTCCCGGTGTGCACTGGAGTGCCGCGATTGTCGCTAGTAAACCGTTCCGCTGCCGTTCCGCGCCGCTGATGCTTTCAGTGTGAAGCAGGCGTAAGTCTTTCATTGTAAACGACCTAATAGCTACTCATTCTCTGGAATTCATGTTTGTGACTGAAACTTGGTTGGATCAGACTGGCACAGCTGTGCTCAATGAGACTGCGCCTCATAACTTTAATTTTATTAACACCACCAGGTCTGGTAAAAAAGGAGGAGGAATAGCTGCTGTTTTCTCTGACTCTTATAGCTGCAAAAACATCAATCTAGGAACGTTCTCATCATTTGAATATCTTGCTATATCTGTTCAATGCAAGAGTCCAATACTGATAATAACTGTTTATCATCCTCCAAAATCAAAATGTGGGTTTTATGAGGAACTATCTGACTTACTATCAAAGGTTTCTATAGATTTTAAACAGTTACTTATTTTAGGTGATTTTAATATTCATGTGGATGAACAGGAGGCCCCAGAAGTGAAACCGTTTTTTAGCATCCTGGGGCGACGGTGGCATAGGAGTTAAGTGGACGCCCCGCAATCGGAAGGTCGCGGGTTCGCGTCCCACTCGGTCTGTCGCCGTCGTTGTGTCCTTGGGCAAGACACTTAACCCGAATTGCCTCTGTTGGTGGTGGTCAGAGGGGCCGATGGCGCAACAATGCAGCCTCGCTTCTGTCAGACCACCCCAGGGCGGCTGTGGCTACTCAGTAGCTTACCATCATCAGCAGTGTGTGAATGTGAGAGTGCATGCAGCGTCTTTGAGTGTCCTAACAAAGCGCTATATAAATTCGATGAATTATTATTATTATTATTATTATTATTAACTAAAATCGTCCACCTGCTGCCTGGATCCTATTCCAACAAATTTTCTTAAAAACATTTTCCAATGTGTTAAATCTGATGTGTTGGAAATTATAAATCTGTCTCTTCAATCAGGAATTTTCCCCAGTGCTCTAAAAACAGCTGTCATCAAACCCGTTAAAAAAGAGCGGCCTTGATTCAACTGCGTTTTCCAATTATCGACCAATTTCAAATTTACCGTTTCTTAGTAAACTACTTGAGAAAGCAGTTTTCACTCAGATCAGCCGTTACCTTTCATCAAACAACATCTTTGATACTTACCAGTCTGGTTTTCGCTGTAACCACAGCACAGAGACAGCTCTTATTAAGGTTGTTAATGACCTACACATAAACACGGACTCCAGAAAAGTAACTGTCTTTGTCCTTCTGAACCTTAGTGCTGCATTTGATACGGTTGACCATGACATTCTGTTAGACAGGTTAGAACACTGGGTTGGCTTCTCTGGTCCAGTTCTTAGATGATTTCAAACATACCTTAGAGACAGGCAGTCATTTTTATCAGTTGGGGGGTTTAACTCTAAAAAAGTGGTGGTTACTTGTGGTGTACCTCAAGGTTCGATCCTTGGTCCGCTATTATTTAACCTGTATATGCTTCCACTTGTGCACATTGTTCAGAGACACAATATAAACTATCATAATTATGCAGATGATTTACAATTATACATTTCATTGTCCTCTGATAATACAGCTCCCCTCGACTCCCTTACACAATGTATTAAGGCTATGAATGCCTGGATGTCAGAAAATTTCTTACAATTAAATCAATTTAAAACAGAAATTCTGGTATTTGGTCCAAACGTCCAGAGACAGAAAGTTGCAGACCTTCTCACTTCTATGTCTCTTCAATGTAAAAATGAAGCACGTAACTTGGGTGTCATATTAGACAGTGACCTGAATTTTAAAAAACACATTAATCATACAACTAAAATAGCTTTTTTTTCATTTACGTAACATTTCTAAAATTAAACATTTTGTATCAAAAACTGACCTTGAAATATTAATGCATTCATAACTAGTAGGCTAGATTATTGCAATGGCCTCCTAACAGGCCTCCCTCAGTATGCTGCTCACAGATTGCAGCTGATTCAGAATGCTGCTGCTCGTGTTCTGACAGGGACAAAGAAATCAGAACACATCACTCCTGTTTTAAGATCTCTGCACTGGTTACCAGTTGAAAAAATAATTGATTTTAAAATCCTGTTGCTTGTATATAAAGCTCTTAATGGCCTTGCACCGCAATATATTACAGACATGCTAGTCCCTTATATACCAGTCAGACCACTCCGGTCTGCAGATCATGGCAACCTGGTTATACCACGTACACATTCTAAGTCAGGGGAAGCTGCTTTTAGTGTTTATGCACCAAAAATCTGGAAAACTCTGCCTTTAGACATGAGGGAAGCCGCACGCTCCCTTCTCCCGAGGGAGCTGGGACGTGCGGCTGCTTGGCTACCATCTGAGGCTGTGGTTGTAGCCTGTGGAACTCTCTGAGGGAGACTACAGAAACAATTCAGCTGTTTGAGCTGATCTCGTTACATTTTGGAGTCGCTCAACCGCGTTTCTATTGCTAAAAGCGCCCGAAAACTCCACAAGCTTTGAGTTAGCATGCAGCTAAGGTCCCGCTGAACTCCCCTGCAGCGGAGCGTGACATTGTGTAAGCAGCCTGGGTCCGATCACAGCGGTCTCAGGCTCTGCTTGTATTTTTACAGTCCATATTACAGCTCCACAGACGACCAACGCTGCTGCCTCGCACGGAAAGCCAGACAGCTGTGTGATTCGCTGTCTCGGTTCTCCATCTAGGCTTTGTGTGTTAGCTCAGTTTAGCTAGTTGCTATATTGGTTTTTTTTAATCGCCAACCCTCACTGCCTCACCCTCAGCTCCACCTCTTTTCCCATTTATGGATTGTCTGGGCGTGAAGAGGCGTGTGTCACGGCCAAAATGGAGGCGGTGGGAACCTTCCATTTTGAATCATTTTGCGTATGAATTTCCAAATGGGCAGGCTACGTCCAGAGATTTATATGTCGATGGCCAAAACTGTCAGCTAAAGGTAGTAAAAACAACTTTTTACTACTATGTGTTGAAGAAGAAGAAACTATTTTTTATACAGCGCCTCTCAAGATAAAAATTATGAGGCTCTTCACTAGAACATAAAATAAAAAAGGATTAAATATACATATGGAAAATAATTTTAAAAATATTGTCACAAAAATGGGGAAAATGGAAAAATTTTAATTAAAAATGTGAAGGAAGAAAGAAACACCATCCATCCATCCATTTTCATCCGCTTATCCGGAGTCCGGTCGTGGGTGCAGCAGCCTAAGCAGAGAGGCCCAGATTTCCCTCTCCTCAACCACTTGGGCCAGCTCCTCTGGGGGAATCCCAAGGCGTTCCCTGGCCAGCTGAGAGACATAGTCCCTCCAGCGTGTCCTGGGTCTTCCTTTAGGTCTCCTCCCGGTTGGACGTGCCCGGAAAACCTCACCAGGGAGGCGTCCAGGAGGCATCCTAACTAGATGCCCAAGCCACCTCAACTGGCTCCTCCCCATGTGGAGGAGCAGCGGGTCTACTACGAGCCCCTCCCTGATAACCAAGCTTCTCACCCTATCTCTGAAGGAGAGCCCAGACACCCTGCAGAGAAAACTCATTTCAGCTTCTTGCATCTGTGATCTCGATCTTTCGGTCACTACCCAAAGCTCGTGACCATAGGTGAGGGTAGGAACGTAGATCGACTGAAGAAAACGAATAAGAAAGGGTGATACAGGATCCCGTATCAGCCCGTATCAATATTGATACGGGCTGATAGGTCCCTGTACGACCAGTGTCAGAGCTTGGTCCGCATTGCCGGCAGTAAGTCGGGCTCGTTTCCGGTGAGAGTTGGACTCCGCCAAGGCTGCCCTTTGTCACCGATTCTGTTCATAACTTTTATGGACAGGATTTCTAGGTGCAGCCAAGGTGGTGAGGGGATCTGTTTTGGTGGCCTAAGGATCAGGTCTCTGCTTTTCGCAGATGATGTGGTCCTGTTGGCTTCGTCAGAACGTGATCTCCGGCTTTCGCTGGAGCAGTTCGCAGCCGGGTGTGAAGCAGCTGGGATGAGAATCAGCTTCTCTAAATACGAGACCATGGTCTTGAGTCGGAAAAGGGTAGAATGCCTTCTCAAGGTCAGGGACGAGGTCCTGCCCCAAGTGGAGGAGTTTAAGTATCTCGGGGTCTTGTTCACGAGTGAGGGAAGGGTGGAGCGTGAGATCGATAGGCGGATTGGTGCTGCGTCTGCAGTGATGGGGGCGTTGTACCGGTCTGTCGTGGTGAAGAGAGAGCTGAGCCGAAAGGCGAAGCTCTCAATTTACCGGTCAATCTACGTTCCTACCCTCACCTATGGTCACGAGCTTTGGGTAGTGACCGAAAAAACAAGATTGCGGATACAAGCGGCCAAAATGAGTTTTCTTCGCAGGGTGGCTGGACTCTCCCTTAGAGATAGGGTGAGAAGCTCGGCCATCTGGGAGGGGCTCGGAGTAGACCCGCTGCTCCTCCACATCGAGAGGAGCCAGTTGAGTTGGCTCGGGCATCTGATTAGGATGCCTCCTGGACGCCTCCCTGGTGAGGTTTTCCGGGCACGTCCAACCGGGAGGAGACCCAAAGGAAGACCCAGGACACACTGGAGAGATTATGTCTCTCGGCTGGCCTGGGAACGCCTTGGGATTCCCCGGAGGAGCTGGCCCAAGTGGCTGGGGAGAGGGAGGTCTGGGCTTCCCTCCTTAGGCTGCTGCCCCCGTGACCCGACTCCGGATAAGCGGGAGAAAATGGATGGATGGATGGATGGATGGATACAGAATCCCGAGAAAGACCGAAACATCAGCATGAAGAGAAGGTAGTGATGAAGAACCAGCAGGAGGTCCCACCAAAGCCACCTGAACAGGTGAGTTTCTAAAGGAGACCACTGAGTCCACTGATCTCAGGCTCAGGGGGAGAGAGTTCCAGAGTCTGGGGGCCACAGCAGCAAATGACCTGTCACCTTTGGTCTTTAGCCTGGTGTGCTGCTCAACCAGCAGGCTTTGATCACTGGACCTCAGGGACCCGCTGGGGGTGTAGGTACCGAGAAGATCACCAATGTATGATGGCGCTTGTCCATGTAAGGCCCTAAAAACCAGAACCAGGATCTGGAAATGAACCCTGAAGTTAACCGGCAGCCAGTGAAGCTGGAAGAGGAGCGGGGTGACGTGGGTGTGTTTGGAGGACTTGCTAAGCAGCCTAGCACAGGCATTCTGGACCACCTGTAGACGGTTCAGGGAGAGAAAAGCCAGTTGCAGTAGTCTAAGCGTGAGGAGATGAAGGTGTGGAGAACAATCTCCAGTTCAGAGTGGGACAGAATGGGACTCAGCTTAGCAATGTTCCTGAGATGGAAGAAGGAAGAGCCAACAAGATAACTGATGTGAGAATCCAGGGTGAGAGCTGGGTCAAAGGTCACACCAAGATTCCTGACAGAGGGTTTGGTGTGAGAAGCAAGCTGACCAAGAGAGTCTCTGACTTTGGGAACCAGCTTGTCTGGGGCACAGATGAGGATCTCAGTCTTGTAACATGTGGAAACAGGAGAACTCTAAAAGATCTGATTCCAGTTCTCTGACATTTATGCCTTAATAGCCCTTTTTATAAGACACACCGTGCCGGCAAATCAGCGCAATATTACCGCAACGTGTTTCTTATGAACGCGCCATGGCGGTATCACATTGCGGGAATTTTGCGGCATTCGTGCCGCCACACTTGATAGTAATATTGCGGCTTTGCCGGTCTTATAAATGCACATTAAGCCTTGGCGCAACAGAGGGAGGTGTCATGACCACGTGATGAATTAATGCCGAGCTCCGGCTGGGAACTATATTCAAAAGGAAAGTAAACACGGGCTTAAGTTTCACTTTTGTAAACAGAACCAGCTGAGATGATAAACTGGAGCGATGCACAGCTCCGGGAGCTTCTCTCCGTTAGATCTGCAGCTCAGATCATCTGACAGCTCACAGGGATGGTGGATGACAGACACCTGTGCGGCTTCGATCGCAATAAAAAGCAAGTTATGTCCAAGATACATGGAAGTTCGCGACAGTGCAGAGACTGCCCCCATACCCCCGTTATGCTGCCATTGCGTAATCTGTTATAAAACGGACATGACTGCGCAACATTACCGCCACGGTCTGAGGTCTTATAAACGACCTAACGCTCCCTGATGCCACCTCGGCGTTGCGGCAAATTGGCGGCAATGTTTTATAAATGAAGCTATTGTCTAATTATTATTTTATTTATTTATTTATTCTTTATTTAACCAGGAAGGTCCCATTGAGATTAAAAACCTCATTTTCAAGGGAGTCCTGGCCAAGAGGCAGCAAAAGTTAGTTACAAAATTTTTCAGTTACAGACATGTTATGTACAAAATTACAGAAGGCAATTACAACACAGGGAATCTGTCTCAAGGGCTCTCAGTCTGGTTTTAAATGTATTCAAGGAGATCAGCTCGGTTAGTTTCCAGTTTTCCTGCAGCCTGTTCCATGCAGAAGGAGCAGAGTGAACAAAAGCCCTTTTGCCCAGTTCAGTGCGAGCAAACGGAACACAGAGTAACAACTAATCGTTTGCACGCAGACTGTGAGAAGTTACACTTCTCCGTGAGATTAAGTTACAGATGTAGTTGGGTAGTAATCCAAGCATGGCCTTGTAAATGAAAGTGTACCAATGTGCCAACCTCCTGGTGGACAAAGAAGGCCATCCCACTCGAGAATACAATTCACAATGATGGGTCAGTGGTCTACAGTTAGTAGCGAGGCATGATAAACCACATCAATCTTACCAAGACACTGTGCTGAGGCATTTATATACAAAAGGTCTCCATAATCCAGAATAGACAGAAATGTTGCAGTAACAAGTCGGTTTTTTGCCTCAAAAGAAAAACACAGTTTATTTCGAAAAAAAGAAACCCAGTCTGAGTCTGAGTTTCTTCACAAGATTATCTATATGGGGCTTGAAGGAGAGGGAGTCATCGAGCCAGACACCAAGGTATTTTATGTGTGGACCACCTCTATGATATTTCCCTGCAGAGTTGTCACTGGGGGCATACTTAGAAGTCTTTTTTTAGAGTTTGAGAACAACATTAGTTTAGTTTTGTCAGCATTGAGGACCAATTTTAACTGCAGAAGTGTTTGTTGGACCTCATTAAAAGCTTTCTGTAAGAATTCAACAGCTTTAGTGGGGGATGTTCCTAAACAGTAAATGATTGTGTCATCAGCGTAAAAGTGCATATTAGCATCCGACACATTTTGTCCTGTCATTAATATACATATTGAACAAGAGGGGTCCCAAACCTGAACCCTGTGGTACTCCCTTGTGAACACTCAAAAATTCAGAGGACAAGCCATCCCATTTAACGCATTGAGTTCTGTCCTTCAAGTAGTCAGTGAACCATGAAATCGCATGTTCAGACAATCCCAAACAAGGAAGCTTATGTTTTAAAACAGCATGGTCTACAGTGTCAAAGGCTTTTGACAGATCAATAAAAAGTGAGACACAGTACTGCTTTTTATCAAGAGCAACAAGTATGTCATTGATCACCTTTGTGGCTGCAGTGATGGTGCTGTGCTTTTTTCTGAAACCTGATTGCAGACGTGAGAGAAGGTCATTTGAATATAAAAAGTCTTTCGATTGTTCACTTACTAGGGTCTCTAGAATTTTTGCCAGGACACACAGATTAGATATTGGTCTGTATTTTGTTAATAGAGCTGGGTCACCACCTTTTAGTAAAGGAGTCACAAAAGCAGACTTCCAGACTTGATAGAAAGATTAAAAAGAACCGTAAGAGGTTCTGCAATAAAATCAGCAGCCATTTTCAAAAAAATAGGGTTCAATCATGTCTGGGCCAGAGGGTTTTCTGGGATCCAGAGTTCTAATAATTTGCACTTGCTCTACAGTAAACGGAACAAAGTTAAAAGAAGCACCAGGGATCATTTGGGAATCTGTGCAGGGGGACACAGAGGGAAAAGCGGGACGCAGTAATGGCGTCTAACATCAATGATTTCTGTCGTTTCTGTATGAAAACATGTGAATATCAGGTGTACTGGGACATTGCAGTACTTAGTTTGATAAAAAGAAGAAGCCGCTAAGTATAGCCGACAAACTTACGCACGTTGGAGTCTAAATAATCCAATGTTGATGACAAGGCCATTTCAAACGAACGTGTTTCCTGCGCCACCGCCATGTTGCTTGGGTTAGCGGCCGCAGCGCTGACATCATCGGCTACTCCCGCTCTGTGATTGGCCCAAAATATAGAGCGCTGTGATTGGCCCAACCAAAACTATAGCGAGCTGTGATTGGACAGCCACAGGCTGCGAGGGTTCCTATGAAGCGTGCCTAGACCAAACTCTGCAAAGCAAGAATTTGGTCTAGTTCACTAGGCTAGAGCATCACAGCACTGAAACCGCATTAGTGAAAGTTACAAATGATATTCTCACGGCCTCAGATAAGAATCTTGTGTTTGTTCAATTCAATTCAATTCAGTTTATTTATATAGCGCCAAATCACGACAAGAGTTTGTTCTGGTCTTGTTGGACCTCAGGGCTGCTTTTGACACAGTCGATCACAATATTCTCTTAGAAAGGCTTGAACATGTTGTAGGGATCAAAGGATCAGCGCTAGGCTGGTTTAAATCTTATTTATCTGACAGATTTCAGTTTGTTCATGTACATGAGAAATCTTCTTCGTACTCTAGAGTTACTTGTGGAGTACCACAAGGTTCAGTGCTTGGACCAATTCTTTTCACTATATATATGCTTCCAATTGGTAAAATCATTAAACAGCATAGATTAAATTTCCACTGTTATGCTGATGATACTCAGTTATATTTATCCATAAACCCCGATGAACCTAATCAGTTAGGTAGACTACAGGCTTGTCTTGAAGACATAAACATCTGGATGACTCTAAACTTTCTGCTGTTAAATCCAGACAAGACTGAAGTTATCATCTTTGGACCAGAACCTCAGAAAAGGAAACTGCTTAGTCAATCACCTGATCTAAACGGTATTAAATTAGCCTCCGAGAACAAAGTAAAGAACCTCTGTGTTATCTTTGACCAGGACATGTCATTCAAATCCCACGTTAAACAGGTTTGTAGGATTTCCTTTTTCCACCTTCGGAATATTGCTACGATTAGAAGCATCCTTTCCAGGAGTGATGCTGAAAAACTGGTTCATGCATTCATTACCTTAAGGTTAGATTACTGCAGTAATTCATTACTATCAGGAGGTCCACAGAATGTAGTCAAAAGTCTTCAGCTGGTCCAAAATGCTGCAGCGAGAGTTCTGATGAGAATTAAAAAGAGAGACCACATCTCTCCTGTTTTAGCTTCCCTACATTGGCTGCCTGTTAAATTCAGAATAGATTTTAAGATCCTCCTTCTCACATATAAAGCTCTTAATAATCAAGCTCCATCATACATCAGTGATCTGATTGTTCCATATGTTCCTAACAGAGCGCTTCGCTCTCAGACTGCAGGTTTACTGGTGGTTCCTAGAATATCTAAAAGTAGGATGGGAGGCAGATCTTTTAGCTATCAGGCTCCTCTCCTGTGGAACCAGCTTAAGTCTGTGAGGCAGACACCTTGTCTACTTTTAAGACTAGGCTCAAAACTTTTCTATTTGATAAGGCTTATGGTTAAATTCTGATGTTAGTCCAGGTTTAGACGAGTGGGGAGCAGAGGGAGGTGGAGTGTACAGCGGGGACTACAGTCGTTAAAGACTTTTCTCCCTGACCCTGCCTCCCACATGCCTCCATCTAAAAGGCTAGGTTATCCTGAGTTATCTCTGTAGTTATGCTGCTATAGGCTTAGACTGCTGGAGGACATACTGACCACTTTCCACACTCTGCTACTCTCTTCTACCACCACTCTCTAATTGCATTATTTCCTGTTATTTCAGCTGTTAACTTTATTTTCTCTCTAAGTGTTTTTCTCCCCAGAAGAAGCTACACTGGCGTTCTGCTGAGCTGTGGTGGCCTCATGGAGGGGGCCATCGGCTGGCACACTGCTGCCAACCACTGAACATTCTCCCTCTCCTGATATTACATCTCACTTTCTTTAACATAGAATGCGCTACTATTAGTTCACCTGTTGAATTAATTATAGATTCACTCAGATACAGACAATAAAGTTTCTCTTACTAAATAGAACTTCTACTAAGAAATCACAGTGTAGCCATAGAAACACTACTTGATCTATATGGTGTGTGTGTGTGTGTGTGTGTGTGTGTGTGTGTGTGTGTGTGTGTGTGTGTGTGTGTGTGTGTGTGTCTGCTCTGTCTTCTCAATCCCCAGTGAGTCGTAGCGGATGGCTGCTCATACTGAGCCAGGATCCTCTGGAGGTTTATTCCTGTTAAAAGGGAGTTTTCCTTCCCACTGTCGCTACATGGGTAGAAGGGTAGAATGCCTTCTCCAGGTCAGGGGCGAGGTCCTGCCCCAAGTGGAGGAGTTCAAGTATCTTGGGGTCTTGTTCACGAGTGAGGGAAGGGCGGAGCGTGAGATCGATAGGCGGATTGGTGCTGCGTCTGCAGTGATGCGGGCGTTGTACCGGTCTGTCGTGGTGAAGAGAGAGCTGAGCCGAAATGCGAAGCTCTCGATTTACCGGTCGATCTACGTTCCTACCCTCACCTATGGTCACGAGCTTTGGGTAGTGACCGAAAGAACGAGATCGCGAATACAAGCGGCCGAAACGAGTTTTCTCTGCAGGGTGGCTGGACTCTCCCTTAGAGATAGGGTGAGAAGCTCGGTCATCCGGGAGGGGCTCAGAGTAGACCTGCTGCTCTTCCACATCGAGAGGAGCCAGTTGAGGTGGCTCGGGCATCTGGTTAGGATGCCTCCTGGACGCCTCCCTGGTGAGGTTTTCCGGGCACGTCCAACCGGGAGGAGACCCAAAGGAAGACCCAGGACACGCTGGAGGGACTATGTCTCTCATCTGGCCAGGGAACGCCTTGGGATTCCCCCGGAGGAGCTGGCCCAAGTGGCTGGGGAGAGGGAAGTCTGGGCCTCCCTCCTTAACCTGCTGCCCCCGAGACCCGACTCCGGATAAGCGGATGAAAATGGATGGATGGATGGATGTCGCTACATGCTTGCTTAGTATGAGGATTGTTGTAAAGACACTGACACTAGTCAGTGTCTTGATGCAATCTGCTGGGTTCCTTATATAGGAAACTTTTTTACTGATTGGCTTAATGAACTGAACTGTATTGGAATGTTTACTTTGTGAAGAGCCTTGAGACGACTCTTGTTGTGATTTGACGCTATAGAAATAAACTGAATTGAATATTGTTTGAAATTATATCAACATTTAAAAATATTGAGATATCGCCCAGCCCTAGTAGAGCCACTGGTCCTCCAGCGTAAACAGATGAGGAGGACTTCTATGCTATGCAGATTGTGATGTCACAAGCGGGGACTTTTTGAAACGGCTAAACCAAAACCAATCCTAAAACCAAACACTGACAGAAAACATGGATTTTCTTTCCTTGTTTGGAATGTTTATAGAGGCAGTGGAGACCCACATGGCAGCACAGAAGGATGCGTGATGTCCCCTTTAGGCCAATAGTTCAATGACTTAATCCAGTAGCAGAACAGGATGAATCCAGTTTATAAAGCTCATCGTTGGGCCCGACTCCCTCTCAGATTTCAGTGCAAAGCCAGACGAGCTGAAGTCGGACCGAGTCGGCGTTCCGTAAATGGGACACAAACCATTTGTGTAAAACAGAAAAACCATAACAGCCTCCTAGAAGAACACCTGTCTGTGTCCTTCTCAAGGTCACTGCTGTTTATCTAAGAGTTACACAACCAACAGCTCTGGAGGTAAGAGGACCTCTCTCATGATCAACATTACCATAGCAACAGAGAATGCAGCATCTTCCTCCAGCTCTATAGATACACACTGCAGCATCTAATCAATCACTGACTCATGGTCTGCTGTCTGACCACCGACCTCCTCGTATGTTGGTCAGACTGATAAGTAATGAATAGCAGAGCGATCTCTCGCAGGATTTAATCAGATTATTAGGTTTATTCAATGTAAATTTCAGGGCTGCAGCTATCGAATATTTTAGTATTCAAATATTCTATTGAATCTTATTTTTAACCTTTATTTCATTTATCATAAAAGAAAATTATTTTACAACAAAATAATTCCACTTGCCGTACTTAAATGAAAATGAGCAGACAGAAGAAGTCTGCCACACTCTCACAAGTAAATAAATTATAACAATAAACTAAACGTTAACACATAAAATATAACTAAGAGTCAAATGCCTAGCATGCCAAAATCTTCTGTCGATTGATGGAATAATCTATTTGATAACCCTTCAAGTGGAGGAAAAAAATTATGATTCCTCTTTAGAAAGAGCCACCTTTAACTAGATCAATTGCATTTCTTGCAGAAATGCGTTTGAATGCTTTATTGCTGAATACAATAGCTGAAACTGCTGAATTGAAGCTAAAACTAAGCTTAATTGTCAAAATGTGCTGAATGTATTTGAAGTTTTAGGAGCAAAAATGGCTAAAAAGTTTTAAAAAGCCCAAAAAGTAAGTAGAGAATAGAGACAAAAATCCTAAACAGCAGAAAACTGAAATCTCTTAACATAGTTTAAAAGACTGAGTAGCTAAAATGTTTAAACAGCTCATATTGAGTATAAGTAGTTAAATTTTCACAATTAGTTGAATTGTGAAGTTAGCAGGATATGCTGAATTTTGAAACTGATAGCTGAGTAGCTGAACTGAAATAAGCAGTTTTCTGCTTCAAAAATTTAACGTAATTGTAAAAATGAGCTGAAA
>SSNS01000294.1:0-32641 GCA_006937985.1 Aphyosemion australe | reverse complement strand
TGGTGCTCTGTGTGGATTTTTGTGTGCCTATCTTTAATATTGTAGGAGATATGACGAGTACAGTTTAGCTCTCGGAGAGCGATCGAAGCACCTGAGCTGAGAAAAAATTGAATGGCTGCCAATGGGAGAAAATCTGGCTGACTCCTCCTTCTGAGCCTCGTAGCGCAAAAACCGTGGCAGCTACAGCAAAATCGAGACCATCCCATCGAAGCAGACAAAAAAAACTACTGTTTTTGAGAAAATTACGCGTCTATCCCAAAAGATGTAGTCGTAGCAGAATTTCCCCTTCTGGTTTTCGATCTGAAGCTGTCAGTCACAGTGGGAACTGCATGACCATATTTGGGACAGCACAACTCAGCTGCTGGGAGGAGAAATATTTTAAAACCTTTCCAAACTAGTTAACGCTACGACCACAATTTTTGGAGTACGTCCATAAATTATAGCTCAAAACGGAGGAAAATCCGTCAGCTTTCATCCAGCGCAAGTCTCATTTCCCTCGGTTCTACGGTTCTCTCAGGACACGGCCTGAAGTCGAGCAAAGTCTGTTTTTGGCCCTATTCTTTTGAATGGGGGGAGGAGGAGACGTTCCTGAACTTTCCAAAATCGTACCTCAAGTTTAACCTGTGATTATAGAAAAACCGTAAAAGATATCAAGAAGCTGAAGGAAACTAAAATAGATGAAGTTTTTCTGAGTGTGTCAAAAGTTGAATGAAGTTTCTAGGTTTAAGATAACCCTTCCAAGTAAGAGGTTAAAAACATGAAGGATTTTGTGAAAAAAATGAGGATTTGAAGCATTTCCCATTCATTTCAATGGGCTGAAAAATCGCAGAAAAAGCTGAATATCTCGGAAACGGTTGAAGATATCAATACCAAAAGTCATTCCCGGAATGACCTGAACGAGCTGAACGGTTTGATACCAAACTTGTTGAAATAGCTGAAAAATTGTTGAAGAAGAAGCGGTCCAAAAAACGTACGGAATCTGAAAAATGGAGGAGGAGAAACTCAATACTTTGAATGCTTTCCAAGCATTCAAACTAATTAAACTACAACAAACCGTGTGAAAACTAATCGTTACTGCAACGTCCTAGATCCGGGGTGCCCAGTCCTGGAGGGCCACCATCCGGCATGTTTGAGGTATTTCACTGCTCTAACACACCTAATTTCAATCAGCAGGTGATTTACAGGTTTCTGCAGAACTTGATGAGCTGCTGAACAGGTGATTCAGGCATTGAATCAGGTGTTCTGGAGCAGGTAAACAACTAAAACATGCTGGATAGAGGTCCTCCAGGACCAGGAATGGGCTACCCTGTCCTAGAAGGAAGTGTGTATGTGGGACTGAAGGTAAATATCATCCTCCACCACTGGAAGAGGGCAATGTCTCAGACAAACCATGTTTAACATCCTGTCTGTCAGCTCAGACGAACACGGAGCCACACTTCTGACTAAGGTGTCCCAACCAGACTGTTCTGCTGCTAAAGATATGAACTAAAATGTCAGACTCTTATTGTGAAAGGCTCAATAATACGGATTACACTGGTGCTGTCTAGTTCCCTGTTATCTGATACTTATAGTTAATATTTTATGGAACAAAATTCACCTACATCTCAGTAACATTTAAGGTGGTATTAATATCAGTCATCCTAGTCAGAATAACATATCTACATATATCCACATAGGATCAGTAGTATTTCATTAACATGTTCAGTAGTTAGCTACTGGAAATGCTAATCACATGTAAGTTCTACTGGTAACAATGTAATGGTGGCACGTCTGTTTTATTATGTACAGGTTGGCAATAACCCAGTCTAAATTATATTCAAAGAAGCGTTTGTAAATTATATTCTAATGGTCTGCCATAGGCCTGCAGCAGAATGGCGTTGACTCGAGCAACAGCCAGGTAGCCGATGTGGGTCAGCTCCATTTTGCTGCAGTCATCAAATAAACGGGATGGTGGGAATTTTTCTTCTGCTTGAGGAGTTTATTCATGCAGTTTAACGTGAACACTATCAGTGTGTTTCTCCCCGTTGTCGTGCCATAAAGGGATGGTCTGCCAAAAACCCACTACACGCTGGTTGCTGTGTCAAATCAAACACTATTACCATTAAAAACACTAAATTGTCTTTCAAGGACTGTAGCAGAGGTTTGTTGTGTTTTTTCTACGCATCTGAGTTTGTTTGAAGTGTTCGGAGTTTAACATAAATACCGACAGTATTCAACCCTGAATGTAATTATCAATAGCAACAAAAAGATTTGCTTTCTGGGAAGAATTGGCCATCTGTGTACTCCAGCCTTACTACTGTTTAAAATGTATCAACATGAAAAGAAATGATTTCTCCACATTTTACTTGATTTCTTTTTGTATGTTCTGCCTAATATTAAAGTAACATTGTGGGATTTTTTACTTGGCAAAAAGTGGTTACAGCATCCAGCTGAAGGGTTCACAGTAACCAGTCTACTCACCGCGATAACCAGCTCACTCACCATGGTAACCAGGTGTTGTGGAGACACGGCGACGTGCTCAGGTTGAACGTCGTGGCGAGGCTGCAGGAGGTGGTTCAGGTTTGGGTGGGAGGAAGGCTCCTGATGAAAATCAGATCCAGACAGAGAACCTGGGATCACTCCAGCTACCCAGCTGGGGTTCTGATGATGATGATGACGATGATGGGCACGGAACTCTGGCAGGTGGTCTACATCACGCTGAGGATGCAGGGCCGGAGGAAAGCGACCGGGTCGAGAGGTAGGAAGAAGACCACCAGCAGAATATTCTGAGAGGAGAATAAGGATGATAAACAGAACCACATCAATCTAAATCAGCTGGTACAGAGTCATTTAACAGCAGTTCAATTTCACTTTAGTTTTTTATATAGCTCCAAATCACAACACAAGTAATCTCAAGGCAAACGTTCCAACTGAACCTACTTGACCAGTTAGGTAAAGGTTTCCTATATTGCATCGAGTCACTGACTTTCTGGCCCAGTCCTAATACACACACTGCTTATGGTCCTCTGTGAAGTGCACTTGGTGGAAGTGCACGTATGGCTTCGAGTGCGTAGTAAACAAGAACTGGGACTGAATGTTGCGTCGTCAAACTGCGCCACTGCGTCGTATCTCTGTGACTTCCTAAATGGGGATGCAGGTCACTGTTTGTGCCAATTTGCTGCTTTAAATTCCACACATTCACACGCTGGTGGTGATGAAATACACTGTAGCCACAGCTGCCCTGGGGCGCACTGACAGAGACAAGGCTGCTGTACACAGGCGCCACCAGTCCCTCTTCTTCAACCAAGAAAAAGAAACCATGAAAGCCCCCCCCCCTTACTATTATCAGAGAACAACCCGCATGCACAGCGAGAGAATTGGAATGTAGCCCTGTCTAACAAACCTGTGCTGTTCTCTAGTGTGCTGCATAACAAAAAGGTCTATTAGCCATGCTTACTAACATCAGCTTAAATGAAGAAGAAACTTTAGCTTCTAGAACAATCAGACGCTGCAGTCCTCACTCATTTAACCTCGAGTGACTGAGTCGTGTTCATCCAGCAGGATGATGAGAGAAAACCTTTTCAAACACATCAGAGCATCTGAGACAGCGAGAGAAGGAGATCCCACCTGTCTGAGGAGAGGAAACCCCTGAACTCAGTAAACCACCATGAAGAGCAACACTGAATAATTCACTCATGGGCTTTATTTATCCTAAATGGAGACTGCAGCAGCTTCCTGTTTCGCATTCATAGCTACAGATGTTACAGCCTGAAGACACGTCAGAACAAAGCTAAGTTAGAAACGACATGGAGCAAAAAGCTGACATGAATATTCAGAGGTCAGTGTAAATAATAAGAGATTTTTATTGATTTTTGTGGAAAATAAAACATAAATGGCCTAAAAACATTTTGAAGGATTAAAGGTGAGGTTTATGTATAATTTCTACGATCACTAAAGGTGTGGAACACTCGTTTAACCGATACATCTGCAGTGGTCTCTACCTGCCTTGTAATGCCTTGTAAGTCGGGAGAAAAAATGCCCAGAAGCTCCTGTTTCAGCACGGAGAAGTCAGCTGGAGGAGAAAGTAGCTTCAGACGACAGGACTTGGAGTCTTCAATCAATCAATCAAATTTTATTTATAATGCACTTTTCATACTTTGAAAGCAGCTCAAAGTGCAGTACAGATTAAAATAACCCCACATAACCCTCAGTACCCACCCCTCCCAGCCAAACCCCCCCACACACAAACACACACACGTCAAGAATATAAGACATTGGCGTCTGGCTGAGTTCAGATAAACCATAAATCGGGGAAACGTCATCGGTGGGGCGATCTGACCCAGGAGCAACCGGTCAACTGGTCTGGACGAGGGCGTCGTAGTCAAATGACGCTCCCGGGGCAGAGGGCAGAGTCTTACTTCCTGATATGTGGACATCTCTCCTCTGATTGGCTAACAGCAACACGACTCTACCACTGACTCTGTTTGCTCTGCAACGTTGATGTTTTATCTCCACCAATAACACAAGCCTGGAGGAGTTCTGCTGTGTGGTGGAGTTGCTAATGCTAACGGTTAGCTTCTACTAGCCCAGACGTTCTCTGCTGTTTCCTGGACGCTAAACCAACAACAGCCTTCCCCGTCGTGAGTCAAGATGGGTGAGTCCATGAATGTTCAGTGACAGTGTGACGTAGATCTGTCAGGATTTTCTAATCCTAGAGTTTCACCATCAGGCTAAAGGTGAAGATAGTCTTCTACCCTATCACCTGCTTTAGCCGTTGATAGTAAATATGGTAAATGGCCTGTATTTGATAAGCGCCCAATCAATCATTCACCCATTCACACCCTGGTGGTGATGAGCTGCATCGTAGCTACAGCTGCCCTGGGGTGCACTGACGGAGGCGAGGCTGCCATACACTGGCGCCACCAGTCCCTCCGATCACCACCAGCATGTGAGTTAAGTGTCTTGCCCAAGGACACAACAACAGCAACAGACTGAGCGGGGCGCGAACCTGCGACCTTCTGATTGCGGGGCGGGCATTTAACTCCTCTGCCACCATCGCCCCTATAAACAGACAGGGAAATGCTCGAATTAGAAAAGCCTGACAGATCTACGTCACACTGACCCTTAACATTCATGGACTCTCCCATCTGGGCTCACCACGGGGAAGGCTGTTGTTGGTTTTTGCAGCGACATAACTCATTATTGATGTCCATCATGGCGGACCCACGTTATCAGGGTCGAATGAAATTTCATTCAATGACATACTCATAATAACGTTTTTGATTGATAAATATCCTATGTTTTCCTGGTCATTGAACTCACCATCACAAAGCTTTCATGTGGATGTTTTTTACTTTTAGAATCAGAATCTTCCAGTTATCAGAAACTGAAAACGTATTCTGTTGGTTAAAGTCGTGTGAGGTGGATCAGAACCTGGCGCCGCCGTTGGAGGGAAGGAAACACTGAAATGAAGGAATGGATTGAGATTAAATGAAGCTAATGACACAAAAACATGTTGGGAAATAAACCCGTCTTGTAACGCTGACTCTGCAGCTCACCTTGTCTTCTGTTGTCGT
Organism: Aphyosemion australe; assembly: GCA_006937985.1. Classification (NCBI taxonomy): domain Eukaryota; kingdom Metazoa; phylum Chordata; class Actinopteri; order Cyprinodontiformes; family Nothobranchiidae; genus Aphyosemion; species Aphyosemion australe. The sequence continues at coordinate 27,086 of SSNS01000294.1, read as the reverse complement.
TAGCAACAGTGTCCTGGTTGCCAGGATGATGCTGAGCTTAGCTCTGATTGGACAGGCATTGATATTTGTCTTTATAAAGATTGCATTCCCAGTCCACAGCAGAACTGAATGATTAAACTACGACTAAGGAGAAGTCTGTCTGACTCAGCGTTTCTCTGGTTTTAAACCCTCAGACTGTAGAAAATGATGGAAGGTTTCTGTCAGCTCCTCTCCTGTAATCAGCATCACCGCTGATGCCTCACGGCTGAACCACAATCACAAGAGTCAGTCCGTCTGTCTATCCGCTGACCTGCCCACTGACCAGGGACATTTTATTGGGAAAGTACCAAAATTTAGCACCAGAATCTACCGAATGTTGTGGGTCAGAACTAAAGATTCTTCTTGTTTGAACGTTTTATTTTATGACAAATCTTGTGTTTTTGAATTTTACCTTCTCGTTGTGTATTAGATTTTTATTTTATCAGAAATATTTGGATGAAATTTAAAAACAATAAAGGTGCTCTCTAAATAAATGTAATCCATCAATACAGCAGATTTATGACTATTCTGGAAAAAGGGAGTGCAAAGACCAGTTCTGTTCTTCCTGATTGGCATTAATGAAACCAGTCCAATCAACCTCTACCCAGTAGGTTAAGTCTAGTTAGTGCTAACTGGGAGCTAAGTTTTCGGTGTGAAGGTCTTCTCTGACCTACATTTAGTGTTGATGCTTCATCCAGGAACAGCACCGTTAATCAGGCCCTGGAGACGGCGTGGGGGTGCTGGCATCTTCTGCAGCCGACTCAAATATCAGTAAAAGCTAAAACTATTAAAAACGGATTTCCTTCCCGAGCTTAAACTGAGGAAAAACCTCTGCTGCTAATGAATTTCTTAATGAATGTGACTCTTTAACATCAGATCTTTACATGAAATATACAAACAGACAAGCCTCCCTCTCTCTGGCAGAATCAGTATTTCCTAAATCATATTAGTGTGTGTGTGTGTGTTTACTTTAATGTTCAGGCAACCCAAACATCATCTAACTGCTGCTGAAATCCTGACTGGTGAAGGTTATTTTGGACTAAAGGCTGACATTTCTCAGCTAATAAATCTAATGACTAATTACTAATCAGCTGCAGCGGATGGCTGAGGGAGCCCCGGTGTTGGTGGGTTTGTTTACCTGCAACCAGCAGCTGCGTCCAGATGAACCAGAACGACAGAAACATGGTGAGGAGCCCTCCTCTTCCTCTGCGGCGGCTCATGCTGTCCTCCTGCTGCTCACACCCGCATTCACCAGCTCCTCCAACCTTCCCTCCGCGCTGCAGCGATGCATCCAAGGACACCAGCCGCGGTCTGTCTGCGTAAATCCGTTTGAGAGACCGGAGAAAGCAGCAGCCGGAGCTCCAGGGACACGGTCCTCCACCGCCGGGGCTCCTGCCGTTCCAGCCCCGCCCAGCAGAGCAGCCAGGGCTGAGGAGCAGCCGCTCTGAGGAGACTCGTGTCGGAGATAGTGAGGAGGGATGAAGGTCAGGCGGAGGCTGGAGGATACCAGGAGAGAGGTGTAAACTCACCTCTTATCAAATGTGTGAATAAAATAACAGAAATTATTCAACAAGCTTATTTTAGCGCCACCTATCAGTAAGTTAATGTAAATGATAAATGACCTGCACCTGTATAGCGCCTTTTTGAGCCAGAGGACTCCAAAGCGCTTTACCCTGAATCATTCATCTATTCACACCCTGTTGGTGATGAGCTACATCCTAGCCGCACCTGCCCTGGGGCGCGCTGACAGAGGCGAGGCTGCACAGGCTCCACCACCACCGGTCCCTCCGACCACCACCAGCAGCAGGCAGGCAGGGAGGGTGGTGTCTTGCCCATGGACACAACGACTGACATGACTGTGGGAGCCTGGCTGGGTTCAAGGTTCAAACCTGCATGATAACCCACAGGGCAAACCCCCCTAACCAACTTGTCCATGTAATGTGGTTAATTAGCATACAGTATCTACTACTGTTCCTATTTACAATAACAGGAGTAAAAACGCGAACCTGTTGACCGAAGTGTTTAAACATCGATTAAAAATTCAAATTTTCTCCCTCCTTTCCCACCAGCCTAGCGCTCAGTTCTGGGCCTAGCGGTCGGTGGTAGCCATCAGTTGTAGCAAACCTAGCCTTCGTGCTAACTGCTAACCAAAGACTATATATAACACATTTTGCTAACACAAAAATATATAAAACGGGTTAAGTGTTGAATAAAACAGCACTTGTCATTATCTGTTACACAAACACAGCCTCAATGAATAAAAACAATGTAAACGAATCACTTAACAGCACTGGCGTTGATCAGATAGAACTAGACTAAACAGCTTTATCATGAGCGGAAACAGGCGGGTGTTAGACAAACAGGTGCTAGCTTCCCGGAAAGCTAAGCTAAAGCTAGGTAACATTAGCTTGTCAACACGTTTTGTGTTTAGTAGTAGTAGTAGTAGTAGTAGTAGTAGTGTAATTTTAAACATATTTACTTACATGATCATTGTACAATGAATATTTAAAAAAGGAGTCATTTAGCCCCACCCCTTAGATGTAACCTATCTTTTACTAAGAATAGAGTAGGATGCCTTTTATTGTCACTACACACAAGTACAATGAGGTTAAAAGCAGCTCCTTCAGTGCAAACAAACACAGTAAACAATAAATAAACAAACGGTGCAAAGTTCCACAATATATGCATATTAAATATTGCATTTATTGTCAATAACATATAGATATTGGAGATTGCACAGATTAATGGGCAGAAGGGAGACTTGCGGTTGGGTTGTGTGAGTTTATGGCTTTCGGGGGGGAGACGACGACTGTTCTTGAGTCTGTTTGTCCTGGTTGTGATGCACCTGTAGCGCCTCTCTGGGGGCAACAGGTCGCAGCCAGGCTGGGAGCTGTCCTTGATGATGTGTTTTACTCTGCTGAGGCAGCGGGAGGTGTAAAACTCCATCATGGAGGGTAGGTGGCAGCCGATGATCTTCTGTGCCACCTTTACAACCCTCTGAAGCCTCTCCATCTGCCGTGGTGCAGCTGCCGTACCACACTGTGATGCAGTAGGTCAGCAGACTCTCCATGTATGAGTGGTAGAAGGCCAGTAGCAGGTTGGCGTCCAGGTTGTGCTTCTACTGCTGAGCCTTCTTGATGACAGCGGTGATGTTGTCTGTCCAGGAGATGTCAGCAGAGATGAGGACACCAAGGAACCGGAATGCATGGACCCTCTCCACACATTCCCCGTTTATGTACAGGGGGGCTAACTCAGTACTGTACCTCGTGAAGTTCACGATGATGCCTTTAGTTTTCTTGGTGTTCAAAGCCAGATTGTTCTTTGAGCACCAGGCTGACAACTTCAGGACCTCCTATCTCTAATCTGCCTCGTCACCCTTTGAGACGAGTCCGACCACTGTGGTGTCATCAGCAAACTTAACAAAGAAGTTGCTGTTGTGGGCTGGACAGTAGAGACAGTACGGGGGGGGGGGGGGGGGCGGGGGGGGGGGGGGGGGGGGGGGGGTTCAGCACACAGCCTTGTGGGGAGAGGTGGGGTCCGAGTCTCAGTCTGGAGGCTGTTGGTGAAAAAGTCCTTTATCCAGTCACACGTGAGGGGGGAGTCCGATGGTGACCAGAATGTCAGGGATGATGTGTTAAAAGCTGAGCTGTAATCCACAAAGAGCATCTGGCTGTAGCTGTGCTGCTGCTCCAGCTGGATCAGCACAGAGTGGAGGGCTACAGCGACGGCGTCTTCTGTGGATCTGTTTGAGCGATATGCAAACTGGTAGGGATCAAGGCCGTCTTTGACGTGTTGGAGAGCTAGTTTCTCAAAGCACTTCATGATTTCCGGGGTGAGGGCCACAGGGCGATAATCATTTAGGCTGTTGATGGGAGACTTCTTCGGCACCAGTATGATCGTGGCTGATTTCAGGCAGGACGGTATGACTGCCAGGGCTAGGGAAAGGTTGAAGACTTTGGTGAAGATGGGTGTGAGCTGGTGAGCACAGGCTCTGAGCATCTTACCAGGTACTCCGTCTGGGCCGGCAGCCTTTGTGGGGTTCACTGCCAGGAGCACCTGTCTGACATCACGCTCCTTTAGTTAGTGGAATGGTGCAGGAACCAGGTGCTGCTGTGATGATTCAAAGAAGCAGCTCAGTTCCTCTGCCAGCAGCGCACTCTGGTCACCAAGAAATAAGGTTTTCACTTTACAAAAGCAAAAATAATCAGAACATACAAATGAAAAGAACCGAACAAAATAACATCAAGCTTACATCTTTGACAGAGAAGTTCCAGTTTGTTTTATAATAAAAAAAATGCAAATTTGAGCTAAAATCTCTCATTTTCAGAATGTTTTTTTTTGTTTCTGTTTTGTGAAGCAGTGGGTCATTCTTTGCCCGGACACGCCCACTTTTCACATTATGTCTGAGGCATCCGGGGAGATGTTCTGATGAATGAAAATGTTCAGGTTTTATTTACTTTTATGTGTCCTAAGTGTCCGTGTCAGAGCAACAGGCCCAACGCCGCATCTGGAGTTTTCATTGAAAACACTTGACTGGTGACTTTTAAGGTGTTCCACCTCTCATCCAACGGCTTCCTCGCTGTCGAATGCAGACGACTCTAGATGCATTTCTGCCAGCTTCGGATCTGGGGACCCCCCCAGCCCGGTGTTGCTTCCTCAGTTCAGGTGTAGTTGTGGGTCACGAGTCTATGGCTCTCATGCAGACAGGTCCCCAACATGTGCTTTGTTGTTGGTCACCTGTGTCAGGTGAGTTTCTGACACGTCTGCAGTTCATTCAAGTTCACACTCAACTTAGATTTTTTTTCAATTTCCTTTTATTTATAAAGTCAGAAGTTTCAAATATAGTATAGAAAATAATTCTAATCAAAAGAAGAATTCCCTTTTAGTTTTCACAGACAAGCCGAGCTCCTGTTCTTAATAACATTCATGGTCTTTATTTAGTCAGACAGCCAAAGCTCTGGATCTCACAGCAGCAGCATCTTTACCATCGTACAGAATCAAGTTCAACAGCAAAATACATGGCATTTATAACAATGATCAGATGTGTGAAACAAACTGCTTTAGCAACTAGTGTGTTGATAAAATATTTTAATTCTTCCTCATCAAAAACATTTAAGGCACTTCTGGCTTCCATCCAGGCCTCTGCTGAATATTTGTGAATCAGTTTTTAAAGTGCTTTTGGGTCAAACGTCTCCCTAGGTAAACTATAACATACCTCACTGCACCAACACATTTGTATGGGTTACATGCTGATGATCCAAACGTCGACTGACCTAAACATGACTTTGCAGCTAGAAAGCCACCAAATACATTTAAACACACAGACTTTCTATTTTCCCTTTAACTCTTTGGTGAACTTCACCAGGCAACAAGGTGCTTTTTGCGACAAAAATTAAATGGAAAAAAACCGAAAAGGTATGAATGTAATTTTTAGGTTTGAAAACAAATATTCTATGAAAACATTTAATGCAGCAGTAAATTCATGCTAGTGGTCCTTTTGGTGACAAAGGCACTTTGGATGCAGTCCTGAAACCAAAACACAAAAAGCTCAACTCTTTGTATGACGAGCTGTAAACCACACCAGGAGGCGCCGCTCCTTAGTACGGAGGAGGGTTCTGCAGCTCCTCGTACTTTGGAGGAGGGTTCTGCAGCTCCTGGTACTTGGGTAGTTCCGGGGTGAAGGTGGTGGGAATGCTGAACAGGATGGTGGTTCTTCTGGGGTGACGCAGCTGATGGATCATGATGGAGGACAGAATCAGACCGATGACCTGCAGAAACAGATGAACCACCATGAGACAAATACAAGAACAGCTGTTCTAAACGTAACGAAGCACAAACACATCCATCACAAAGACCGATTACATCATCAGCTCATTCTGGAGCGATAAATTCTCAAGACAAACTTCCGTCGACTCTTTTGCACGTTTTATAGTTAAATTCCTTACACGATGACTTAATTTGGGCTCTTTGCTGCAGCGCATTTTCTGTTGAGGAACCAAATAAGAATTAGATTCTTTTCTGATAGGAAACATCTAAAGAAGATGTCTGTCATGCATGGCCGGGTTGATCTTTCATGATCAGCGTTTTCCTCTATAACCAGGTGTTCTTTTGTGAGCCTGAGGCTCCGCCCCCTCCGGTCAGCTCATGGGTCCCTGAACAGGGCTGCTTTGCCTTAGGCCCTGAATCACACGTGTGTTGTGCTTCAATTTAAATGATAAATAATGGTGTGAGTTTCGACCACATCGTCATTAAACATCTACAGAGTTCATAACTACAGTTACGGTCAATTTCTGGTTTGTTATATGGCTCTTACACACTAGCACCAGGTCGGTACAGGCGGGCCGAAAGACTTGGTTTCACATTTGGGGAGCCCCGAGAATTTCCAGCGCCAAACCGGACGCGTTTTCAGCCCTCTTCCCAAGCCGGTCTGACTCGCGTCGAAACCGGGCCAACACACCCACTGCCGACTCATTGGTCGGCTCAAATTCACGCCTACCTTTAGGGGGAACCTCCGATTAGCGGATAGAATCCGCCAGCAGGGGCTTCCCGCATGCGCGCTTCATTATCACTCTGAATGCGGAGGAGTTAACAAGCCTCTGACTGAAGCCGTTTTATCTGTTTCCGTCTGCTGTGATGAGCGCAGCGCGCACACACACACACACACACACACACACACACACACACACACACACACAGTGCTGCCACACAGCCTTTGTTTAATAAGGAAGTGACTGTGGACTTCTCCGCGCTCCTTTGACCCACCCAGCCGTTTCTCTGTTCCCGTTGGCTGAGGAGCGCAGCGCGCGCGCACACACACTGCTGCCACACAGCCTTTGATTAATAAGGAAGAGACCACGGACTTCTCCGCGCTCCTTTGACCAGCCCACATGCGCAGAGATGCGCTCAGACGTCTCTGAAATATTCGCGCCAATTTTTCGCACGCATTTCTGACGTCCGCATTCCAAAGGGTGTCCTGGACGACGTGTGTCCGACCGATCGGAGCCGACCCGGTGCTAGTGTGTAAACGCCATTAGTAATTTAAAGAGGAGCTACAATCTAAACCAACATTTTCCTTGTTGTTGTTGTTGAATAAAGACAGCTTGGGTGGTCAGCAGCAGCATGCCAAAACTCAAAGCCGTGTGTGACCTACTTTTTATGTAAATTAGAAAGTTGAAAAAGACGAGAGGAAACCTGTTCTGAGAAAGCCTTCCTTAACACGTCACTGGGGGAGCCACGCCTCCTCAAACCTGCACATCTCCAGTGTCTGAGGTTTTCTGGGGAAACCAACCAATCAGCATGTCCTGGCCGAGTGGGAGGGGCTAACAGCTCATTTCACTGAAGGCCTGAGTAAGGGGGTTTAGAATGGCCTGTATCAGGGCTCCTGGGACAGATGAAAGCCAAAAAAACATGTTTCTGATGCTTTTTAGAGGCTCAAAGCTGTTTTCGATTGTTGATTAACTGCATTCTGCATTCTTGGTCACCTTTAATAAAGACGGCTTTGAAGGCTAACAACAAGAGAAATCTGATGAAAGAATTTTGATTCCAGCTGTGACATGAAATCACATCTGAGCGAGGAAATGCTCGAGTTTCCCTTTAACAGATCATTGAGGGAGTTTCCTGGCATCATGTGTTAGGTTGAACAGCCCTCCGGTGCCGAGCAACAAGTCCTACTCACCGCCAGTCCGGCCAAGGTGAAGACCACTCCAATCACGAAGTCGAAGCCGATGAAGACGTAGTGCATGATGATGGGGAAGCAGGTCTGCAGGAGCAGGACAGAGACAGCCTTCAGTCTCCATCATCAGTTTTAACTAGTTCAAATCAACAACGCTCTACTGACCTGCCTGTAGATGGACCTCTGTTCGCTTTGGTACAGGAATGACTTCATACGATTCTTTTAAAGTAAACAAAATACAAACTCATGAGTGACATCAGATGTTTAAAAGCGACAGGCTGTGATGAATCCGACACTCACCCTGTAGCTGACCAGCTGGCACTCGTCGTCCTCCGTAGGAACGCAGGTGCAGGAGTAGGGGATGTCATCGTTCCAGTCGCTGGAGCTAAACAGGCCGCAGCAGTGCAGCTGAAACCACAGAAGAAGAAACGTGAGTGCTGCTGCAGTTGGAGATTCCTGATCAAACGGTTCATCAGACGAAAGCTTTTGATATTTTTACAAATCTGAGAAACACTGATTTGATGGATCCACATTTTAAATACTTTAGCATCAGAAGCAGGTCTGATGGTGATTCTATGCTGAAAAGTTAAGTTTCTGCGGGTTTGTAGAACACCCCACCACCACACATCAAATACAGGAACTTCTGCTTGTTTTGGCGTTTTAAAGTAGAACAAACTGAGGTTTCACAGCTGTGTTTACATAAACGCTGGAGAAAAGCTGTTCCTCACGCTGAGCCTTACAGCCGGACAGATGGAATACAACAGAAAATGCCTTTGACCCTGAGTGAGGAGATGTTGGTGTTACATTCCTAACAGGAGCAAAAACAGTCAAAGTTACAGAACAGAGTTAGGTTTTATTGTGAAACCAGTTCCTGATCTTTGTTCTGCTTTTTTGTTTGTCGCTTCACTTTTAGTGAAATGAAATGAGACTTCCTGTAAAATAACTGCCTCCCTTCTGAAGACAGGAAGTTACACGTGAGGAGAATGACTCCTACTCGTTTGTTTTATCTCATCTGTCTGATCTTTGGTGCAAAGCTACTCGTGTCTCTGTTGCTGCTGCCTCTTGGCCAGACAGTCGACGTGAATGAGAAAGGGTTCTCAATCGACTCATCTGGTTAAATAAATAAAATACTCAGCAGGAGGAGCTTCACCCAGTAAAAACCTGAAACAAACGAACCAATCAGGACAATTCCGAGCAAAAGAACCAACAAACATCCGTCACCTCGGTTAACGGATAGTAAAATCAGGTGAAGGAAAGTGTTTGAAAGAAAAACTCCAAACATCTGTGGTTGTGTTTAAACTCAGCCCATAACTGCAAATGGATGTTTGGCTTCTAGATCGACTCGGACTAGGGATGCTCCATATTGGCTATATTACTGGTATACGGTGGTTGTGAACTCTGAAGTCTGCCTTGCCCTCATCCCCTGCAGAAACGGCTCGTCCGTGACATTTTTGTGTTTATTGTGCAGGAAAATGTGTTTGAGGCATTATAATGATATTTTTGATCAAACTGATGAGAAGTAGGGTTAGGGTTAGATGATGAGCCTGAGCCTGGCAGGGCGTGGCTGCAGGGAGTCTGGGGTCGACGTGAACGGCTCAGGGGAGAGAAATGAAAGATTCATCATAACCAAGTGGTTTTGTTAGGGTAAAGATGTTTAGTTACTGTTAACATGATTTTGACGTGTTGAAACAGATCATTTAGCATGTTAGCTAAAAGAGGAACTGGGGATTGTCACAGGAAATATCAGCAGAAAGCCTAATGGTATCTTGGTGAATTAGAGAAGTGAAACCTGTGTGCGTAAGGTTAAACGAGGAGAAAGATGTTGATCATATATGTGTGAAGGTTCAAATGATCTAAAGGGTAATAGGTAATGGTATAAAACGCGTTATGAATTCATTGTGAGTGACCATACTAAAGCCTGGGACACACAGGAGACAGACGCGCTGCGCCACGGAAGCGCCGCAGTTAAATGGTCACACAGGAAGCTCAGCGCCGCGGAACCAAAGACTGTGTAGCGCTGAACGCTTCTTGGAAAGTCACGTGATAGTCACAACATCTTGAGAACAGGAACAGCCGCTCCACGGCGCGCTGCTTGAAATAGAACTGGCGCCTATCTTCAGCGCCTCTGCGCGGACCGGCGCTTCCGGGACGAGGCGCTGCGCTCCCCGTGTAGCCACTCTCATGGCTTCTAATGGCTTCTTTTTAAAATGACGGCGCGGGCATGACGTGGCGCGTCTGTCTCCTGTGTGTCCCAGGCTTAATTGTACCTTGTTGTAACTGATTGGACTGTTGATGCCGAGTAAAGTTGAGGCAGGATAGTTTCATTCTGGGGGCCGACGGCTGAGCATGAAACAGGAAGTCTGTTTCCATGGTACCAGGATGCTACAAAAAGACTGCAAAATACGGAGTCAGAAAGAATCTGGATTCTTTTCCCGCCTGCCAGAACACCAGTCGACGAGTGGCGAAGGTTGCGGTCACCTCACAGAGACGCTGGATCGCTGTGCGGGCAACAAAAGGAAAGTTCCACCTCCACGTGAATTGTCCGGATCAGAAAACCACAGAGTCCGACTCGACACTGCTCGATTCACAGATTTGACCCTAGACTGCTCCGAGGGACACGACTGGAGCAGAAGAGCACGACTCGCCCTCGGACCAGGTGAAGCTTGCCCTTCGTTCATCAAAACAAACGAAAACCAAGACCTCAATCAGAGCAAAGTCCCGGCCCTCAGCAGGATAGGGTGAGTCAGATCCTGAGCATTCTCGTCTGTATTAACATTTACTTTGTGCTTGGAGACGCACCATGATTACCAACGTTCTGCTCCTGCTAAACAGCTACGCTAAAATTAAATAAACAGACCAAAGAGAAGTTGTGGAACATCAGTTTGTGGCCATTTTTCATGAGTGAAACAAGTTAAGGGGACAAGTGTATGACATCACAAGTTTAAAAATGGTAAATGGCCTGTATTTGTATAGCGCCTTCTTAGGGTTCTACAACCCCCCAAGGTGCTTCACAACACAACACAGTCATCCACCCATTCACACGCTGGTGGGGATGAGCTACAATGTAGCCACAGCTGCCCTGGGGCGCACTGACAGAGGCGAGGCTGCCGAGCACTGGCGCCACCAGTCCCTCCGACCACCACCAGCAGGCAAGGCGGGTTAAGTGTCTTGCCCAAGGACACACAGCAGCATTCTCTGGCCGGAGCCGGGATCGAACCTGCAACCTTCCGATTACTGGACAACCCGCTCTACATCCTGAGCTACTGCTGCCCATAAGTGGCTTTCATTGGTTGCCTTAATCCAAACTTGGAGCTAGTTCACCAAGCTCCTCAAAATTCCCAGACAGTAACAAGAGCCGGGATCAGGAAAGGATCTGCCGTTTAACGGGAGTGTCTGTGAGGACCCAGACCTCCTCACTGGCTATGGAGAGGCACCGGACCCCAGAGGGAGCAGGTCAAGACTCCCGGGTCAGCCAGATAATTCTGGCCGAGTCCCTTCACACACCAGCCTGGTAACTTTCAGTGGAAACCTGTCGTGGGCTTCGTTTAACCCCGGGCCAGTAGGAAGTTCAGACCCGTTAGATGGAGGGCTGAGACATAAATCTAGAGTCAGGCGAGGTAGCTGTGCAAAATGACGACTATTTAAATGTAAGTCAGTAACAGGAAAAGTACCGTGTTTATTTTGTCTGCAACAGCAGCTGAACCTCGTTCTCCCTCAGCGTGATGCTAAGGTGTGTGCATTAGTCAGTAATGTATTTTTGTATATTACAGTTATGGTGATTAAACTTTTATAAAGATGTTCAGATAAGAAAAGCCTTGGGTGAAGATTCTTGTTTTTGTTGTTTGTTAGCTACGTGCTGTGTAGCTAGCTAGCTACACGTAGCTACATGCTGTGTAGCTAGCTAGCTACACGTAGCTACATGCNAACTCCCTTTTAACAGGAATAAACCTCCAGAGGATCCTGGCTCAGTATGAGCAGCCATCCGCTACGACTCACTGGGGATTGAGAAGACAGAGCAGACACACACACACACACACACACACACACACACACACACACACACACACACACACACAGCCTTTGATTAATAAGGACGAGACCGCGGACTTCTCCGCGCTCCTTTGACCCACCCAGCCGTTTCTCTGTTCCCGTTGGCTGAGGAGCGCAGCGCGCGCGCACACACACTGCTGCCACACAGCCTTTGATTAATAAGGAAGAGACCACGGACTTCTCCGCGCTCCTTTGACCAGCCCACATGCGCAGAGATGCGCTCAGACGTCTCTGAAATATTCGCGCCAATTTTTCGCACGCATTTCTGACGTCCGCATTCCAAAGGGTGTCCTGGACGACGTGTGTCCGACCGATCGGAGCCGACCCGGTGCTAGTGTGTAAACGCCATTAGTAATTTAAAGAGGAGCTACAATCTAAACCAACATTTTCCTTGTTGTTGTTGTTGAATAAAGACAGCTTGGGTGGTCAGCAGCAGCATGCCAAAACTCAAAGCCGTGTGTGACCTACTTTTTATGTAAATTAGAAAGTTGAAAAAGACGAGAGGAAACCTGTTCTGAGAAAGCCTTCCTTAACACGTCACTGGGGGAGCCACGCCTCCTCAAACCTGCACATCTCCAGTGTCTGAGGTTTTCTGGGGAAACCAACCAATCAGCATGTCCTGGCCGAGTGGGAGGGGCTAACAGCTCATTTCACTGAAGGCCTGAGTAAGGGGGTTTAGAATGGCCTGTATCAGGGCTCCTGGGACAGATGAAAGCCAAAAAAACATGTTTCTGATGCTTTTTAGAGGCTCAAAGCTGTTTTCGATTGTTGATTAACTGCATTCTGCATTCTTGGTCACCTTTAATAAAGACGGCTTTGAAGGCTAACAACAAGAGAAATCTGATGAAAGAATTTTGATTCCAGCTGTGACATGAAATCACATCTGAGCGAGGAAATGCTCGAGTTTCCCTTTAACAGATCATTGAGGGAGTTTCCTGGCATCATGTGTTAGGTTGAACAGCCCTCCGGTGCCGAGCAACAAGTCCTACTCACCGCCAGTCCGGCCAAGGTGAAGACCACTCCAATCACGAAGTCGAAGCCGATGAAGACGTAGTGCATGATGATGGGGAAGCAGGTCTGCAGGAGCAGGACAGAGACAGCCTTCAGTCTCCATCATCAGTTTTAACTAGTTCAAATCAACAACGCTCTACTGACCTGCCTGTAGATGGACCTCTGTTCGCTTTGGTACAGGAATGACTTCATACGATTCTTTTAAAGTAAACAAAATACAAACTCATGAGTGACATCAGATGTTTAAAAGCGACAGGCTGTGATGAATCCGACACTCACCCTGTAGCTGACCAGCTGGCACTCGTCGTCCTCCGTAGGAACGCAGGTGCAGGAGTAGGGGATGTCATCGTTCCAGTCGCTGGAGCTAAACAGGCCGCAGCAGTGCAGCTGAAACCACAGAAGAAGAAACGTGAGTGCTGCTGCAGTTGGAGATTCCTGATCAAACGGTTCATCAGACGAAAGCTTTTGATATTTTTACAAATCTGAGAAACACTGATTTGATGGATCCACATTTTAAATACTTTAGCATCAGAAGCAGGTCTGATGGTGATTCTATGCTGAAAAGTTAAGTTTCTGCGGGTTTGTAGAACACCCCACCACCACACATCAAATACAGGAACTTCTGCTTGTTTTGGCGTTTTAAAGTAGAACAAACTGAGGTTTCACAGCTGTGTTTACATAAACGCTGGAGAAAAGCTGTTCCTCACGCTGAGCCTTACAGCCGGACAGATGGAATACAACAGAAAATGCCTTTGACCCTGAGTGAGGAGATGTTGGTGTTACATTCCTAACAGGAGCAAAAACAGTCAAAGTTACAGAACAGAGTTAGGTTTTATTGTGAAACCAGTTCCTGATCTTTGTTCTGCTTTTTTGTTTGTCGCTTCACTTTTAGTGAAATGAAATGAGACTTCCTGTAAAATAACTGCCTCCCTTCTGAAGACAGGAAGTTACACGTGAGGAGAATGACTCCTACTCGTTTGTTTTATCTCATCTGTCTGATCTTTGGTGCAAAGCTACTCGTGTCTCTGTTGCTGCTGCCTCTTGGCCAGACAGTCGACGTGAATGAGNTTTAAAAATGGTAAATGGTCTGTATTTGTATAGCGCCTTCTTAGGGTTCTACAACCCCCCAAGGTGCTTCACAACACAACACAGTCATCCACCCATTCACACGCTGGTGGGGATGAGCTACAATGTAGCCACAGCTGCCCTGGGGCGCACTGACAGAGGCGAGGCTGCCGAGCACTGGCGCCACCAGTCCCTCCGACCACCACCAGCAGGCAAGGTGGGTTAAGTGTCTTGCCCAAGGACACACAGCAGCATTCTCTGGCCGGAGCCGGGATCGAACCTGCAACCTTCCGATTACTGGACAACCCGCTCTACATCCTGAGCTACTGCTGCCCATAAGTGGCTTTCATTGGTTGCCTTAATCCAAACTTGGAGCTAGTTCACCAAGCTCCTCAAAATTCCCAGACAGTAACAAGAGCCGGGATCAGGAAAGGATCTGCCGTTTAACGGGAGTGTCTGTGAGGACCCAGACCTCCTCACTGGCTATGGAGAGGCACCGGACCCCAGAGGGAGCAGGTCAAGACTCCCGGGTCAGCCAGATAATTCTGGCCGAGTCCCTTCACACACCAGCCTGGTAACTTTCAGTGGAAACCTGTCGTGGGCTTCGTTTAACCCTGGGCCAGTAGGAAGTTCAGACCCGTTAGATGGAGGGCTGAGACATAAATCTAGAGTCAGGCGAGGTAGCTGTGCAAAATGACGACTATTTAAATGCAAGTCAGTAACAGGAAAAGTACCGTGTTTATTTTGTCTGCAACAGCAGCTGAACCTCGTTCTCCCTCAGCGTGATGCTAAGGTGTGTGCATTAGTCAGTAATGTATTTTTGTATATTACAGTTATGGTGATTAAACTTTTATAAAGATGTTCAGATAAGAAAAGCCTTGGGTGAAGATTCTTGTTTTTGTTGTTTGTTAGCTACGTGCTGTGTAGCTAGCTAGCTACACGTAGCTACATGCTGTGTAGCTAGCTAGCTACACGTAGCTACATGCTGTGTAGCTAGCTAGCTACACGTAGCTACATGCTGTGTAGCTGCTAGCTACGTGCTGTGAGGACAGCATACGTTCACTAGACAGGGTGAGTTTCTACTTCACAAGTTGTTCCAAATAAACTAAAATATCTCAAAAGCGTCACTCAGATCTGTTATATTGTGACATGTAGAGAGAGGAGACGCAGCTGAACAGTTTGATGTATAACGTGTGTATGGTGTAGAAGTTGGGTCATTAAAAGACTGAAAACCAATACCGATATTAAATTTAATGCCAATATTAATGCTAGAACGATAATGGACATCCCTGAATCTGACTTTTCACTTTAAACACAAACGGCTCCGAAAACATTCCAACGCCTGGAATTAATATCTTTTTTAATTTCTCTACCCCAAAACTGTGTTGGATTCAACCTTTTCCCCACGGCTGTAGCTTCACGCGTTGCTGAAACAAAGTCCTGAACTCATGCAAAAGAAAAACAAACAAAGCTGTTGATCATTCTCTAAAACAGAAGAACTAGGGAGAAGCTGAAACCAAAACTGTTCTGACACTTTAGAAAAAACTAACTAGATTGAACAAACCTTGATTAATGCCTCACCTGTGTCTGCAGGCTGTCAGCCAGGTGCTTCACCTCCTCTGATGCCGTGTTCAGAGGCAGGACTTTAGAGAAGCGCCCGTATAGCTCCCCCTCCAGCTGCAAACAAAAACACAAGCTAATTCATCTGAATACAACCAATCATCAAAAACAAGTCCAACGTACCTCAGACCCTTTTATCCCACCAGTCACTGTTCTTTTATCCCTTTAATATCAACAACTACCAAGTTTCATTTAATACATTTGATGCAAAAAAGTTGGAATTTAATCATATTTAATAATTTTCTGGGATGAGAATCAGCTTCTCTAAATCCGAGACCATGGTCTTGAGTCGGAAAAGGGTAGAATACCTTCTCCAGGTCAGGGACGAGGTCCTGCCCCAAGTGGAGGAGTTTAAGTATCTCGGGGTCTTGTTCACGAGTGAGGGAAGGGTGGAGCGTGAGATCGATAGGCGGATTGGTGCTGCGTCTGCAGTGACGTGGGCGTTGTACCGGTCTGTCGTGGTGAAGAGAGAGCTGAACCGAAAGGCGAAGCTCTCGATTTATCGGTCGATCTACGTTCCTACCCTCACCTATGGTCACGAGCTTTGGGTAGTGACCGAAAGAACGAGATCATGGATACAAGCGGCCGAAATGAGTTTTCTTCGCAGGGTGGCTGGGCTCTCCCTTAGAGATAGGGTGAGAAGTTCGGTCATCCGGGAGGGGCTCAGAGTAGACCTGCTGCTCCTCCACATCGAGAGGAGCCAGTTGAGGTGGCTCGGGCATCTGGTTAGGATGCCTCCTGGACGCCTCCCTGGTGAGGTTTTCCGGGCACGTCCAACTGGGAGGAGACCCAAAGGAAGACCCAGGACACGCTGGAGGGACTATTCCTCTCAGCTGGCCTGGGAACGCCTTGGGATTTTGGTGCCTTCTGAACCCCACAGCTTAGGTGTTGTGTAAACTTGTTAAAAGGTGTCACCTATAATACCGTGGATATCTACGTCCTATTTTAGTCTTTTAGGCCATTAAAATAAATTGTATTGGAAAAATAAATTAAAAATGTGCTTTTCTGATCCTTTTCTGTAAAGGTCATATTTTCTCGCGAGATCACACGCGATATTTCGGCTGTGTCTGACGCGCGCGGCACTGAGGGGCGCATTGATTGGTGGAAGGAAGCAGGACGCAGCTTCAGCGTCTTGCTCCAAAATAACAAAAGTTATAACTGAACCCGACCTGGCAGTGACCTACGGGATCTAACCGTGTATGTACGAGTCCTCGCATCGCCTCGTGTGTAATGGCGTCCTCGCTTGTTGTTGAGTTGGGACAAAGTAAGCTAACAGCCAGGCATCGGCTCTTATGCTGTTGTGAAGATGGAATACACAAACCGATCGGAGTTTTGTCTCCCATAACACGGATTATAACACGAGTCGTCAACGGTAAGACATCATTTATGCGTTTCACGTTATGAAATGAGCTTTGTTGTGCTGGTTTGTTAACTGCTGGTTCATATTTGGTTATATTCAGCCTTTGTTATGACATATAGGCAAATCTTGTTTTGGAGTGCGCGTGGTCGTGGGGTGCATGTGAGCTGGTTGAAGAAGGCAAGAGTAAACAAACGCTTCAATGTTTAATATCGGGTTCTCAGCCGGTGAAAAATCATTAGGAAGACATTATCGACACCTTTTCAAGTGGAAAAGTGAAGACTTCAGGTGATGACTCCTTTAATGAACAGGACTGTTACCTGTGGTCGAACAGCAGCAGCCGGGATTCCGATCCGGATCATCAGCAAAGCTCCAATGACCATAAACACCAGAAACTAAAGTGAAACAGAAAGATAAAGATGTCAGCGTAACCTGCTGGGGAATTTCCACAATTCTATTAATGACCACACAGTTCCAGCTCCTCTGCTCCAACACAAACAGTCTCAGGACCATAAACAGAAATATGAATGCACCAGCTGCTAAACTGCTCAGAAGGAAAGAAAATGGTGACCAGGAATAAACTAATGCTTCCTGTTTTATTCTGTATTGAGATTTCAGCCCGTCAGCGTGAGCTGCAGAATGATCTCCCCTTTCATCATCATCTGACCTGAGTCACGACATCTCCTGGATGATGAAACATCAAGCAATCAGTAATTCTGGAAATCCCTTGGAGGCAGGCTGAAACTCACCACAATCAGAGACACTTTGTGCTCCTTGAAAGCTCCATAAGCTCCCAGGAGGGCGATCAACATGGTGCTGGCTCCTATCACGTAGAGGAGGATGAGGCCAGAGGTCCGATTCTCCATCTGCCGGAACAACAGGAGTAGGAACGTTACGGCTCAGGCTTTAACAGGTCAAGTAGTGGCTCTTCTGCGTTTTCTCACCATTTGTTCCTGATTCATGTTGGTGAAGATCTGAGACAGCATGGCAAGTCCGATTATGACTCCCCCCACAATCTGGATGGGAACAAAACCCAAAACAAAACAAGATTTCAGATGACAAAGGTTTACCTGGGGTCTGCAGGTGTCTAGGAACACATTCAAATCAAAACATGGGATTCTGTTGGTGAAAGATCTTTTCTCCTCTATTCTACAACATTCGTGTTGTTCTGATGTTCTGATGTTCAGACAAGGATTAGTTTTCCTATAAATGAAAACTAGAAAAGCCAGTCTTTTTAAGTGTTCGGAGGTAACCTGACCTCAGGCAAAACCAGGTAACCTGATCCGCGGTTACAGGAGGTCATGCAGAACCCAACAGAAGAAATCTCGTTTTGTTTTCAGACCAAATGTGAACGAAGAGTGCAAAACTATTATAAACCTCTCATATTTTAAATGCAGGGTTTTCTTTTCTCAGTAAAAAGTTCAACATCCAACCACGACAGAACCACAATGACCAAGTAACCTGTCAGATCGGTTTTAACACGTAGGTCAAATCCAATAAAGGCTTTGAAAATGAAGAAATTTGAGCAGAAATGAATCCCGAAACTAGCATCATGGTAATAAACAGAACAGGAAGTTAAGCGATTAAACGAGTTTAGACCAGCTAGGTTTAGACCATAGACATAGACTATGTGAGCACAATAACAGTTTATCCATTATTCAATTGAAGCGTTTGTGTTTCTCTGTGTTTTGTGAATTATTCCGAGGGTTTAAATCTGTCAGCAGGAATCAGTAACAGCTAAATGCTAACAGCTAACTACGCAGTAAAAAAACAAAACACACAGAATCAAAGACGCCATTTTCAGAAAGTTTTAAAGCCGCTGACTTACCGCGAAGAAGAGGTTAAACGCGATGAAGATGCGTTTCAGGCAGCTGTTCACCTGAGCCATGTTCGCGGCTTTAAACTCAACAACCAAAGTTTTAAACTCGAGCGTAGGAGCGAAAGTGTCGGGAAATCAGCGATGGGAATCGGGTTAAGAGGAGCAGCGCCAGGGGGCGGGGCTTCCTGGAAACCAACACTTCCGGTGCTAGGAAAAGGAGTGGAGTGGAAAATTCCTGTGCTATCCAACAGTATTCCATGTGGATTCTGGAAGTGACGCTAATCCATTAAATCAGAAAAAAATCACCCTATCAATCCATAAATGAAGGAATCCTAATTACTTCAAAGACAGACAACCGGATGTTTTTATTTAACTTTTCATCTAAGGAACTTGTTCAGTCCAAAGAGCAGAGTGACCAACTTTTTAAACAGGCTAAGTTTCACTTTTCCAGGATTTATGACGCAGCCATGAACCTGACTCCCATCCTGTTCCCATCCCAATGAGATCAAAACATCTAGCATCATGTAGACCAGGACAGGGAAACAGCTGGCATTAATGAGAATCTGCAGGTTAAATGTAACACTGCATGTTTATGTGTGTTTATATAAATGTATAGCCTGAAAAATTAATAAGTGATAATGATAAATGACCCGCACTTGTATAGCACCTTTCAGAGTCAGAGGACTCCAAAGCTCTTTAGTGTCTCATTCACCCATGGCCAAGGACACAACACTTCCTACCGCCTGACAGAACAATCAAATAGCATCATGTATATTTACCCAAAATAATCACAAAGATTTATGGTAAATGGCCTTTATTTATATAGAGTCCTAGGACCCCCCCTCCGTGCCCATTATAACACATCACCATGATTTATTTGTATAGCACTTGCAGCAATGACCAAAGTGCTGAACACTGCATCAACAGCTTAAAGATCACAATAAAATGTTGTTTACTGATCTAGAGAAGGTAAAACAAAAAGCCAACAGATAAGTCAAACAGAAGCAAAACCACAACAAAATTGTCTGTGAGCTTAGCGAGCTTTTAATCCTTTTCCCAGGACGACAGAAGGAGCATTAATCATGGAGAAAACCACTATAAATCTGGTCATGTGGTAAGTAGCAGCTACGCTGGGGGAGAAGAGATTCTGCTGTCACCTCTGTTTCTTTTTAATTACCAGGTTTTACAAGCTAATGAATATTACATTACAGATAGACAAAACACACAATTGTTTATCATTTAAATAAAGTACAACATACGTATGTAGGCAAAGCGGACCAGAAAATAACTTTTATAGCTCTGTTCAGGGGACCCATGAGCCGACCGGAGGGGGGGGCTTTAGGCTTCCTATAGAGGTGAAATTTAACCCCATGCTATCTAAAAAGCACTCCAAGAGGAAGGAAGTAGAGGGAGAAAGGAAGAGGGCCAAGGATGGAGCCCTGTGGTACTCCCCAAGTGAGATCTGAGCGAATGGATGAGAAATGTCCCATCCTAACACAGAAACTCCAGTCCATTAGGAAAGAGCTCACCCACTGTAGGGCCATTCCAGTAATCCCTACCCATTGCTTCAGCTGGTTAATTAAAATCGCATCGCCAAACATGTCGAAGGCCATAGTAATAAAAGAAGTACTGCATCACCTGTGTTATTGGTTAAAAAAACATTTAAAACCTTTAAAAGAGCAGATTCAGTACACAGCAAATTTTAAAGTGTTAATTTTGGGGTGTTGGTCTAATTTAACACTAAGAATAATTAGTTTAACACTATAAAGAGTTATATAGTTGATATGTAACAATAACGTGTCAAACCCGAGTGTTAAAAAGGAGTGTTTCCTAATCAACTCTGTAGGTGTAATTTTGGACAAATTAACTCCTGAAAAGCTAACTCTGAACTCTCAAAGCGGCTATAACACCTTGACAATTAAACACTAGAGTTAATATAGTAACTCTTAAAGGAACTAGAGGCAGGATCTTTAAAAAATCTGTAAAAAATTAAACACGTATGTTCATTTTTTCAAAGCTAATGGGTGATGAAGCGTTATAAACCTAAAAGAATGAGGCCACCCATGTATCGTTCCATTTTCTTAAACAGGCTGTTTGCTGCAAAATGCGCTGCAGTTTGGTCACGAATTTCCCGCGCTGCCCTACGGATGTGGCGTCAATTGACACTGCTTGCGCGTTCACGACAGCTTCAAAACAGAAAGAAAATGTGTTCGACACTGCAGATCGGTAGGTGGCGCTATTGCACCGTAAGTTGCTTGCCAACCGCCAAACTCCTAAAGAAGAACTGTGGGAATGGATTCTACTGCAACCAGCAAACGACCAAGCGTGGCACAAAGGAAGTTTATTCAGCGGCATCTCGTGAGTCAAAGACCAAATATGGTAAAAGACAGGCAGGGACCCGAATCTATATCGGATACGTGATTGACGAATGGAGGCTGCTTCAACTATATCTGGGACTCAAAAGGATGCTGCCATGGCTCATTTCCTAGTGAGCAGGTAAGAAACATTATAGGTTGTGTTTAGAGATGATGACAATGATCTGACCTCACCGATGACTCAGAGAGAGCTAGCGTGCAGTAGCATTAGCTGTGATAGTAGCATTAGCTGTGATAGTAGCATTAGCTGTGATCAGGGCTGCAGCGTGGATTGCTTCGCCGCAATATTGTCCGTGAGAGCGGTGGGGAGTTGCCTTTTCAGCGTGAGATATTGGAGGTGTGGCGTGAGAGCGTGTGAAGAGGGTCAGGTAATGGTATTTTTGTGTTTGTGTAACATAGCCGTCTGTGCACGCTCCCGTGCTGGGCTGCAGTTACTCGCAGAGCCGGGCGCGTCGCTCGTGAGCATCGTTTCTTTTTCCTGCCTCTAGTTCCTTTAACACCAGAGTTAAATTGTCCACTCCAGAAGAGTTGGTTTTTGACACTAAATCAGAGTTAAAGTACCAGATCTCCAAAAAGAGTTAAATGAACTCTTACTGGTGTGGACCCATATAGACACTTTAAAAGTGTTGAAATAAACTCTGACAGTGTTAATGTGACCAGGCTGAATTTGCTGTGTACAGTGACCGGACCTGAATCCAGAGTGGAACCCTTCCAGAACTCCCTGGTTATCTAGAAATGACACCGGTTGTTTATATTCAACCTTTTCTAAAACATTAGAGAGAAAAATGTATTTGAGACCAGCCTGTAACTTGTCAGCCTTGTTTTTTTTTTCTTTCCAACAGGGGCAGTGCCGTCTCTGCATTTGGAGCCAGGCCCCACCAGATGGCGCCGTGGAGCTCTAAATGATAAATGACTGCACCTAAAGCACCTTTCTGAGTCAGAGAGCTGAGATTAAAGTCACAAATCTTTTTTCCCTCTTACGTAGAAATCAATTTGAGAGATTTGTTGTAACGTTTGAATAGAAAACACCATTTTGTCCTTATTAAGTTTATAAAAAAAACGTTTGCAAAAAAGATGTGCGTTTAATGTTTTTTTTTTGTGGGATGTTGATTTTTGTGGAAAATGATGTAAAATAAATACATTTAAAAATATTACTGAACCTTTTAGTGTCGTTCTGTTGTGGAAAATGCAGTGATAAAGAAAAGCTGCTGAAACCTGTTTTATTTTTATTATATCTGTATTTAAAAACTGGATTTAGTTTTTGTTTTAATAATTTTTAGCAAAAGTTATTCAAAACCAAGAAGGTCCAAAGGGCCGCTTGAGCCTCCAGAGCCACAGGTTTCAGACCCTGCTTTAGTCTTAATATAAGTTAGCAACAAATAATCTCATAATCCATAATTTCGTAGTTATTGTTCAGAAAATTACCTACTTCTTTCTATCAGAAGCACAATCATTTATAGGTTGCTCTGGATAAAAGCTTCTGTTTTTTATTTATCTCCAGTAAAACCACTTCCTTCTGTTGGTCTTTGATTCCACCTCTCAGCTCTATATTTGGGATGTTTGTAGGACTCGCATCCTTTTAGACACCTGATGCTTTCTGTCTGGTTGTTCTTCTCATAGACATCAACATTTATTTATTTATACTTATATTTTAGGAGGATCAGAACCACTTGAGATGAACCATCTCATTTTCAAGTGGGTCCTCCATATATATGTATTTGCCTGGTCTCCACCTGGATGTAACTAAGCAGACAGGTAGGAGCCTCCTATTGGATAATGACTGGATGGGTAACAAGTTCTTTAACCCAACTGGTGCAGTGAGCTGCTTCTCATGTCTTCAACAACCATGTGGAAAGACACATCTGGTGGTGGTGGAACAGATGTTAGTCTGTGTGAGAAGGGTCACATCACTGGCATGCATCAAGCAGAGAAAACATCTAAGGAGATGCAGAAACGACTAAAACTGGGTTCAGAACTGTCCAACGCATTATTAACAACTGGTGTGATGAGTCCAGATGGAGCCTGTTCCAGAGTGATGGGTGCATCAGGGTAAGAAGAGAGGCAGATGAAGTGATGCACCCATCATGCCTAGTGCCTACTGTACAAGCCTGTGGGGGCGGGGCTATGATCTGGGGTTGCTGCAGGTGGTCAGGTCTAGGTTCAGCAACAGGATGTGCTCCAAGAATGAGGTCAGCTGACTACCTGAATCTACTGAATGACCAGGTTATTCCATCTTCCCTGATGGCACGGCCATATTCCAAGATGACAACGCCAGGATTCATGGGGCTCAAATAGTGAAAGAGTGGTTCAGGGAGCATGAGACATCATTTCCACACATGGATTGGCCACCACAGAGTCCAGACCTGAACCCCATGGAGAATCTTTGGGATGTGCTGGAGAAGGTCAGACTCTACCATCATCAATGCAAGATCCTGGTGACACATTAATGCAACACTGGATGGAAATAAATCTGGTGATGCTGCAGAAGCTGATGGAAACAACGCCACAGAGAATGTGTGATGTAATCAGAGCTAAAGGAGGTCCAAATAAATATTAGTGTGTGTGTGGCCTTATGTTTTGGCCAGAAAGTGTATGTTGTCTGTGGTTCTTCTCACAGAAGCTGCAGTTAGATTTGGGAGTAAATGCTCCCCCAGCTGGCTGGACCGTGTTACAACAGCGTGTTACAACAGCTGGAGTTCTGGAGCGATAAATCCGTCTGTACTGGTGCAGAACGTTATCTGATGCTGCTTCCTGATGCTCTCCGTGAGTTCTAGACAACAGAAGCAGCCCAGCGTGTTTGTTTGTTGTTGTCTCGGTCCGACTGGCGTCTGCTTGTCCTCCATGTGGTCAGGCGTAAAACAGAAGCTGTGGATGTTCTGAATCCTCTTAGCTATCCGAGCGTTAACTTCCACCAACAGGCCGCAGGAGAGCAGATTTAGAGTAAAAATGATCATTTCTCTGTCAAAACCAGGAGTCTGAAACTTTCAGAATTAATGACACTATTTAAAAAATACTCCCCTTCAAAATAAAATAAATCCAACTAAAGTTTAGGCTGACATGTCACTTTTCAACAAGAACAAATCAAACAGGGATTGACACTTTTCCTAATAAAGAACTGTTTATTTCTGCTGTTCTTCACATAATGAGTGACTTATAATTTAGTATCAGAATAAGTAGGAACCTTTGGGGGGGGGGCTATGATAAACACAGTCAGAGCTCCTTTAATGTCTCTGATGAGAAAACATAAATAAAACATCCAGTCTGCTGTAGAAACTCTACGTAGAGAAAAAAACCAGCTCATTTCTGCTCGTTTCCTGAAGACCCACGCGAGGCCCCGCAGCCGCCGGTTGAGGACCCTGGGTTTAGATAAATCAGGATTTAGTTTTTTCACTTTCTGGTGGTTGGTTCTGGAAGTTTGATTAGAACGTTTGTGAAAAAGAAATGAAATCATGTTTTAATTTTCAAAATCCATTATATTGTGAATAAAATCAATAGAACACATTCATATGAATAATAATCCAGGATCTGGGATTAACATCGATTTTATTTTAACTTTTAGTTTTCTAGGTTGAAGCTTCCTTTAGTTTCTAATTTTAGGAGAAAAGTATATTTAAGTCTGACAAACCACCACTGTCTGGTACGTGTGTGTGTGTGTTTAGGTGCGTGTGTGTTTGTGTGCATGTTTATGTGTGCGTTTAGGTGCGTGTGTGTTTGTGTGCATGTTTATGTGTGCGTTTAGGTGCGTGTGTTTATGTGTGTGTGTTTAGGTGCGTGTGTGTGTGCGTTTAGGTGCGTGTGTTTATGTGTGCGTGTTTGTGTGTTTATGTGTGCGTTTGTGTGTGTGTGTTTATGTGTGCGTGTTTGTGTGCGTTTAGGTGTGTGTTTATGTGTGCGTGTGTGTATGTGTGCGTTTAGGTGCGTGTGTTTGTGTGTGTGTGCGTTTAGGTGTGTGTGTTTGTGTGCGTGTGTGTGTGCGTTTAGGTGTGTGTGTTTGTGTTACATGTAGATTGGACTTTCAGCTGTTTTTGTTTGTTCCTGACTGATTTCATATCTTTTCGTTTCTCTTCACAGGAGCAGCAGATCAGCTGTTGGGTTTTATTTTTATCGGAGCTGCAGGAAAACCAGAAGGAACTTCTACCACCACCACTTGAAAATAACTTATTTTTATTTAGTTTAAAAGTAAGACAAAGAAAGCTGTTTACAGGAATCGAACATGCACACGATCATCTCTGTTTGGGGAGGAGAAAGTTCATCAGGAAACTAAAACATCAGAGATGTGAGGACGAGGAGCAGAACTGGAAAAACTTTTCATCTCGGCAGGAGAGTTAATTAGTTCAGGTTTGGGACAGGAACTTGATGCACGTTGGGTAGAAAACAGATTCTAGTTCTAAATCTTGTTTCCTGTTTGACATGACGCAAACCTGAAAACTCTTGACGTCACGTTAGTGATTAACAAATCTGACGACGCTGGCTCACGTTGTTCTGTACTTTTTATCCAGATGTTTAATTTTTTCAACCATTTAAGAGACAGGAATCAAAAATCAGGATGAGAAACAGAAATTAAATAAAAAACTAATGAATTTAACTCCACTTTTTACCTAAATTTATTGTTGCTAATTTATTAATTCTATTGATAAATCCCAACAGTGCCTTGACGAATGAAGGATCCTTTCCCGGTTAACCTCTGACCGTGCTGCAGGTGTCTGCAGCTATAGAGCATGCTCCGATGCTACACTCATCTCTTCACTAGCAGGTTCTTCAGTAACCGGCGGTGACCTTTGGCCCTCCTGCCAACGGACCGACTGCTTGTCACTCTGCTCCTCCGAGTTTAAACACACCCAGCATGTTTGTGTTTCCAGAAGAAGATAAATGGAGTTCTGTACAGCGGCTTCATCCCCAAACAGAACCGGATCGGGACCAGACCCAGAGGGAGGACGTTTTACGATCAAAGTGCTGCAGAAGCACAAACAGTTAAATCAGAACTTGAGTTACTTTTATTTTGAAGGGAACACAGAGTAAACAACCCTAAAGATGACTTCCCATGATTCTTAGCAGCGGAGGCGGAGATTATTGAGCAGAACGACAGGACGACACTGATAAACGTGTGTGTGAAGATTATGTTTGCAAGCACAAAGAGTGTGTGTGTGTTAGCCAGACGAGCAACACCCTCCAGCGGGCGTGGCCTGTGGCTCGTCGTCGACGATCTGAACGCCCCGCCTACTGGATGCTGATTGGCTGGCTCCGTTGCCCTTCGCCCTCTCCTCTGCCTGAGCCGTTTCCATCATTCCTGAAGAGGAAACAGGAAGAGAAACTAAATCAGGGATCGTTTAAAAACTTTTCATTTAATTGTAGAGTAAAAATATCAGAAACAAAAAAAAGTTAAATCTTCCCAAACCCGGAGCACCGGGTCAGAACCCTCCAGGTCTCCGTTATGTTTCTGGGTTCCTTCCTCACCGTCTATTAAACACGATCATTAAAATCCACGTATTTCACTTCTATTTGGTTCTGGTTCTGAATCGTGGAACAACCTAAACTCAATAATCAGCTCATTGTGAACTGTATTCTCGAGTGGGATGGCCTTCTTTGTCCACCAGGAGGTTGGCACATTGGTACACTTTCATTTACAAGGCCATGCTTGGATTACTACTGTTATAGGATTTCTGAATCCTGTACCGCTTCTCTATTTCATTCTGTATCTCACACACACCCACACACACACACACACATCTGAACACACCCACTTCCTTATCTCCTACTTTAAATAAACTGTGTTGGCAGCCACTCGGGGCAGACTGTACTCTGTCCTGAGTTGGTCTGTCACCATTTTGCAAAAGGTTCTATGTCTGTGTCTTATTATGTCTATCTCCCTTATTTCCTCAGCGTCAGACAGTTAGGTGATTGGGAAAATCCCTAACATAAATTGGTCCTTCGAGCGGTGCCTGGGGGTCTTTGCTGTCGATGCCAGATGCCATCCGCCGGACAGTGCAGCGCCCTGTTTTCGCTGGAGGTCGGCGCCTGGGGTCTGGCGTTGCCAGGGGGCCACCGGGTCAGCGAACTCAAGCTTCTGAGCTGGGGAGATCTGGTGAGACCTTCTTGTTT
>SSNS01000293.1:806173-819174 GCA_006937985.1 Aphyosemion australe | reverse complement strand
CTACATTATGTCCGGCAAATGTCACTGGGACTTTCATCTAAGTCCAGTGACTGATTAGGTCCAGACTGGACAACAGAATGTACCTGAATTGTCAAAATGTCCCTAACTGATGAGTGACATTTGCACTACATGTTGTCCGGCAAATGTCACTGGGACTTTCATCTAAGTCAAGTGACTGATTAGGTCCAGACTGGACAATAGAATGTACCTGAATTGTCAAACTGTCCCTAACTGATCAGTGACATTTGCACTACATTTTGTCCGGCAAATGTCACTGGGACTTTCATCTAAGCCCAGTGACTTATTAGGTCCACACTGGACAACAGAATGTACCTGAATTGTCAAAATGTCCCTAACTGATGAGTGACATTTGCCCTACATTATGTCCGGCAAATGTCACTGGGACTTTCATCTAAGTCAAGTGACTGATTAGGTCCAGACTGGACAATAGAATGTACCTGAATTGTCAAAATGTCCCTAACTGATCAGTGACATTTGCACTACATTATGTCCGGCAAATGTCACTGGGACTTTCATCTAAGTCCAGTGACTGATTAGGTCCAGACTGGACAACAGAATGTACCTGAATTGTCAAACTGTCCCTAACTGATGAGTGACATTTGCAATACATATTGTCCGGCAAATGTCACTGGGACTTTCATCTAAGCCCAGTGACTGATTAGGTCCAGACTGGACAACAGTACGTACCTGAATTGTCAAACTGTCCCAGTGACACATGTCCTACATTTTGTCCAGCTAATGTCACTGGGGTATCCAATTAAGCCCAGTTACTGATTAGGTCCAGACTGGACAACAGTACGTACCTGAATTGTCAAACTGTCCCAGTGACACATGTCCTACATTTTGTCCAGCTAATGTCACTGGGGTATTCAATTAAGCCCAGTGACTGATTAGGTCCAGACTGGACAACAGTACGTACCTGAATTGTCAAACTGTCCCAGTGACACATGTCCTACATTTTGTCCAGCTAATGTCACTGGGGTATCCTACTAAGCCCAGTGACCGATTAGGTCCAGACTGGACAACAGTACGTACCTGAATTGTCAAACTGTGCCCGTGACACGTGTCCTACATTTTGTCCAGCTAATGTCACTGGGGTATCCTACTAAACCCAGTGACCGATTAGGTCCAGACTGGACAACGGTACATACCTGAATTGTCAAACTGTCCCAGTGACACATGTCCTACATTTTGTCCAGCTAATGTCACTGGGGTATCCTACTAAGCCCAGTGACCGATTAGGTCCAGACTGGACAACGGTACGTACCTGAATTGTCAAAGTGTCCCAGTGACACATGTCCTGCATTTTGTCCAGCTAATGTCACTGGGGTATCCAACTAAGCCCAGTGTCTGATTAGGTCCAGACTGGACCTGAATTGTCAAATTGTCCCTACGCGATGAGTGACATTTGCACTACATTTTGTCCAGCTAATGTCACAATCCGTTGTCCCATGATGAGGTAAGACTCGCGTCAAGGGGGAGGGGCTAGGGCCCGTGACGATCGCCACCATCCGTTGTCCCATGAAGAGGTAAGGCACGCGTCAAAGGGGAGGGGCTAGGGCCCGCAACGATCGCCGCAATCCGTTGTCCCATGAAGGGTAAGGCTCACGTCAAAGGGGAGGGGCTAGGGCCCGTGGCGATCGCCATACTCCGTTGCCCCATGAAGAGGTAAGGCACGCGTCAAGGGGCGGGGTTAGGGCCGGTGACAATCGCCATACTCCGTTGCCCCATGGCGAGGTAAGGCGAGTGTCAAGGGGGCGGGTTTAGGGCTTGTGACGATCGCCATACGATTTTGTCCCATGTCCGGGTAAGGCCCGCCTCACTGGCTGGGGCGTAGGACAAATGTCAGAAAAGGGCTGACGGCGGCCAGACAATTTGACATCGGGCCTGAAAAGGATGACCGGTGTCGCCTCGCCGATGTTCTCCATCCAAATTCTCGCCGTGTCAATTTTGACATTTGCCTTACATAGAGCGCCACCTGGTGGCCGTTTAGGGGTACTGTGACATTTGCCTTACACCCCAGCCGACGGATTCGCACCCGCAACCCGGGAACCGCGCGGCCGACCGGGACGGGGGCCGGCGCCCGGGCATGCGGGACCCCGGGGCGCACGCTCCGGTCCTGGCGGCGCGTCTCTGAGGCCCTCGGGGGCCGCGCTAAAAATTCGCAAAGTTTTGCAAAAGCGGACCCTAAGCCCTAAGCGCGGTGTCTGACAAACGTCAGTTTGGCCCTAGGGGGGGATATTTGTGCTGAACTAAAACGCCAGACAGAATGAGTTTTTGTCCTTAACAGCGGTTTATTGGAGTATTTTAACAAACAGCTGAGATAAAACCGCATCTCCAACTTTCAGTTTCATTCTTCAGCCTCCGCCTCTCTTAAAGGAACAGTAACAGTAGACTACAATAGCACTCACTAACCATTACAACATTTAGAACCGTTTTCATATATACTCTCTTGTTTCTGGTGTTTCATAATAAATTCTAATAATTATATGATCTCTAATCATTTCCTAATAAACTCTGTTGGTTTATTTTCTAAGCAGAGGGACTTTAATCCTCATTTTCTGAATTTGGCAGAAAATCACATTGATGGTTCTTTTTTAAAATTATGTCGGCAGATTATTTGCACAATAAAAATATGTATATTATATAAAGGTCAGAGGTCACTACAGAACCCAATTTTAAACGGTTACAAATCTGAAGCCCGTGAGGACATTGTATGCGTGGTTCAAAAATGTCCTGCATCGTTGCAAACACTGGTCACTGACTAGCAGCTGATTTGTCACTATAAGTCACATGACCAGCTCTGAACTTCATCTCTCAATACGCAGCCGTGAGCCGCCACATTTGACAATATGGACAGAAACAAAGATGAGTTGGAGGAGCGAATTAAGGGGGAAAATACCTGCATCACCACAAAAAAACTGTCATGGATCTGAAACTTTTTCTGGAAGTTGTCAGTGACTGAGTCGAAACACCTTACAACGTTGTGATTGTTTTTTTGGTTTTGTTTAGAATCACAGAAACACCTGCTGGGAGTGGGAGGGAGCGGGAATCATGTTGTTGGGATTGGGAAAAAACACCTGCTGGGAGTGGGAGGGAGCGGGAATCATGTTATTGGGAATGGGATGGGAGCAATTTTTATTTTTCCTTGCTTTCTGGGATTGGGACAAGAGGGTTTTTTTACTATGGGAGCGGGTTGGGAAAGCAAAGAAAATCCACTCCCGTGTCACCCTCTACTCTGAGGTATTGGAGCAGTAGCGAGGCCCCGATATGAACCGCTGGTCTGGGTTACTTCCGGTGGCTGCAGGCGTCTGGTGGAGTTGGTTGCCTTAGAAGCAGTTTACAAAAATAGTTTACCTCAGGGTCAAAAAGAGAGAGGATGGTTCCTTGTATGAGCTTAGCTTTCCCCGGCCGGCCGAACCAGAGAGCTTAGCTAGAATTCTTTAGGTGCACTCCTTGGAGGGAGTGACACTTGCAGGAGCTGTGTTGGAACTCCGTTTGAACCGTGTTTTGAACTGAGCTTGAACTGCTGTTCCGGGCCGGCACAGGGTTTTTTATCATATTGACGTTTACTAATTTAGGCGAATCAAGTTTGGACACATTTAGAGTGGGCAATTACCAAGATGCCTCAGACACCATGTTGTTTCTCCAACACTTAAAGGAGACATATCATCAAAAACCCACTTTTTTATCCCTTAATACAGTATTTTTCCCATTTTAAATGTCTAAGTGTGCAAAAAGTATTATATTATTCACTTTAGTTGCTATTTCTGTATTTAATTATAAAGTTTTGGTCATATTTGTCCACCGGTTCAGTTTTTAAATTTGACTATTTCATATTTTTACTATGTCGTCACGATAACTTCCAAATATGGTCTTGGACCTCCGGCTACACAGAAAGTAAATCCGCCATTTTTTCTTCTCGCTAAGATTTTTGTAGTCCAACCTGGAGAATGAATAAGTCAGGAGTGGAGAGTCCCAAATGTTCGTTTTTCTGAGCCACACAAATTTTTAAGTTTTATTCCCTTTAAGGACGAGAGCTGTGGCAGTATTTTCACATGTCAGGCTGGTGACTACTGCTAAAAAAACCACAGAAGGAGACGTGGACCGGCCGTGACCAGGCGGAGCTGGCCGGCAGATGGGTACTTTCCCAGTGAAGGGCAGCAGACAGACAGACAGCATATGAATTCCTCCAGCACGGTCCGGAGAAGGACTTTGAGGGGTCATTTCTTCCGAATATGGCAGTAACGGACACAGCAGCAAGCGGTAAGCTTCATATAACTCTAAAATGTTGGCAAACTTTACTTTAGAATTGTATTTATGGGCTACTGTTTTGCTAGCATTAGCATCGGGCCTGTTTAAGCTAGCGCTATGTGCTAGTAATTTAACTAGATAAATGTGGATTTGGCTTTGTGGAAAAAACGTGATCTACAAATTCTCATGAACGCCTTTTATCATACCAGATATCTGCTCATACTTTGTAGCCCAGCAGACTCTGTCTTACTTTTTGAGAGTGAAGTAAACCTAGCATGCTGCAAATGTCATGCAAAAATACAGCGCGAAATAAGGTCGTTAAAATGCGTCAACACAGTGGATTTAATACAAGTTTTAAAGAACAATCTCTGGGTGAAGTGAGGTGAGGTTTCATGGCTCACTGCAGAAATAAAAACTAACTCGGATCAAGTCAGACACAGCTAAACTAACACTCTGTATCAGTGTTGCCAACTGCCTTCGACAGAAAGTAGCTGAGGTTCACCCAGAAAGTCACCCAGATGTCGCCAGATGACGTCATACGCTAATTTGCATATTGATGACATAATCATCACGTCACAATGGCGTTAATTTCCCCCTCAACATCTAAAATTAATATATATATATATATATAAAATGTAATCACACGTTTGACTCTAATGAACTCATCTGCAGAGGTTTTTTTTAAACCATAACACTTTTCCTTTTTTTAAAAGATTTTTAAAACATGTTAGTAGTTAGTTAGGATTAAAAGGGAGGAAAATAAAAATTATTTTATTAGTTTAAATGATTAACTAGTATGATCCAAATGGCCCAGTGTGCTTTGATGTGTAAAATAAATTATAAAAGTATAAATAAAGTGATATTAAGGCAGATTTGGTGTGGTGATCCGGACATAGCTCAGACCTCCTGCTCTCCTCATTCCGCTCTGTACGTTTGTTCATTTACCAGCGTTTTCTTCAACAGTGGCTTTTTCCCCTCATAGTTTCTCCACTTGTCCGTTATGTTTTCTCTCCATCTAGATCGTGATAATAACTGCGCACACAGGTGCACCGAGCAAAAGGGAGCGGGTGTCTTATGTTAAAATACCATCCCCGTGTCACTGAGGGAAACTCCGATGAGCCACAGAGCTGCGTGTGTTAACGGGACGGTGGTTCAAATCCCGCTGACTTTATTCGCCAAATGCAGGCAGGACCAAAGTGCCTGACGGCTGCTGCAGACCCAGAGACAGCGGATTCACGCCTGCTCCGCCTCTAAACAGCAGAAGCTTGAATCTGCAGCAGCAGGCGTAAATCGGCGGTCTCCAGCTCTGCAGCTGCACATTTCTTGGCGGCCCGGCCGAGAAAAGTTTATGATTGGTCAGGCGATGTAACGCGATCATCCTCGTGCCACGGCTCGTGCACATGCGCAGATCATTCTGTTTCCTGGTTCATGGAAGAATGGTCCGGAGCGCAAACAGTTTTTCTTGCTAATCTGCAGGGAAAATCTACGAGAAAGTTCTACAGAAAGTAGCAAAGGGTCCTCAGAAAAGCCGCTAGGTTTGTCGCTAGGCGCTGTTTGGAATAAAAAGTCGTTGAGGGGGTCGAAAAGTCGTTAGAAACAGCGACGAAGTCGCCGAGTTGGCAACACTGCTCTGTATGAGCGTGACTGACAGAAAGCTGCTAAAATAACCTGTAAAGTAATTATAACAAAAGTAAAAATGCACCTTTGCTTTTTTAGAGTCCACATCCAGGAGGCTGGAGCATCTTTCACTGACAGGATGTCAGACTAAAGCACAGATGTGCTCAGTTGGGACACAGCTGTTCATAAATGATGTTTAGGTAAGCCCTACACCTCAGACCTCTAAGAAGCCACTATCATTAGAACATCACACCTCCTGAATCACTCCATTTGATGGCAGCAGAGTGATTTATTTTATGTTTTATTGGTTTAGTCGCTGTTTGGAAAGACAACATTCTGTTGAAATGATTGAATTACATTCTTTTCTGTAAACAACCACCTGATCTGAGCATCATGTGTACAGAATGGCTGTCCCCGAGCTAAGTCTATAAAAACAGCTGCAACATTTAATAACTGCTGTTCTTTAATATGCTTATTTTGATTCCAATCATTTGAATAATTGTAGTGGCAGTATTTTATTAACATTTTTTATAAATTGTTAAATCACTGCAGCAAAGTGAACTTATAAGCAAAGTAAATAATGAACCAAAACAACAACAAAAATGTCTCTATAAACATTAGTAGAACAGAACCAACTTTCCAAAAGCTGCTTGTAAACAAAATTTGTCATTAAAGTTATTGTTTATCATTTCAGCATACGTCGATGACATCATGGAACTGGTCTTTGGAAAAGTTTTCCCTCAACCATCTCCGTTTCTAGATGAGGTAGAAAAGATAAACACCCCACCAACCCTCTCATCTCAGTATTCAGACAACGGAGGTCTCTGCCTACATTTCCTGCTTTAATCCAGGACCGGTTTGAGGCCCTCATCATCAGGAAACTCCTGCCATATCCTTGAGGACAACACAGGATGACAGGAACTCTGAGACCTACATACCACCATCACCAGGACACAAATCACCTGTGTGCACAACGCCTGGAACAACTAAAACCAAAAGGGGAGACATTAAGTGTCCAAAGCCTTATTATTCAAATATTTTTGTTCATTCTTTCTATTTATTATATTTATTTGTTTGCTGTGACATTACTGCTTTGTAAATTAATATAAACAAATAATAAAAACATTCACTGATTGTACAATTCTTCTTAGTTGTACTGGTCCAAACTGGGCCTTGTAAACATTTATTCTGTAGTTGAACACGGGACAGCCTCAAATCCAAGATGATCCAGCATGCATTTCATTTGGCTTCATGTTTCCTCCATTCTGGCTTTAACCTCATGGTATTTATTTAGAATGCAGGTAAGATTTAACTAGATTTATTAGCAAAGCAGGCCGATCTTGGGAATTTCTCTACAGTATTGATTTCAACCTCTGGCCATGTTAGAGCAGTTATCACAGTTACACCTAAATACATTTAATAAAGATGCAGCACAAGCAATAAAAAAAACCTGTAAAGATGTAAGCATTAGGACTTTGGTGATTACATATTAAAACATGGGGAGAAATGTACTTTAAGTTTTTGAAGATAAATAGAATAAAGTATTTGTGTTTTTATGGAATCTCAAACCTATAATTAAATCAAAATGTAAGTGCTTTTTATCCATTTTCAGCCATTAAGACACCAATATAAAATACCAACAAAAAAAAAAATATATATATATATGTAGCAGATATGGTATTCATAGGTGTTAAATGATATTTTCCAATGTGCTGGTATTGATGGTTCATGTAATTACAGTGATAACACCATTGCATTACATTCATTTGGAGCCGTTGTGTGTGTGTGTGTGGGGGGGGGGGCCCTGTTGGAGGGCAGGATGT
This sequence comes from Aphyosemion australe, assembly GCA_006937985.1. NCBI lineage: Eukaryota > Metazoa > Chordata > Actinopteri > Cyprinodontiformes > Nothobranchiidae > Aphyosemion > Aphyosemion australe. The sequence continues at coordinate 811,459 of SSNS01000293.1, read as the reverse complement.
TGGAAAACTCTCCCCTCATGTTTTAACAATGCAAATATAACGTTTCTGCTACTCTAAATAGTAATTTCTCTATCAAACTACAAAAATGTCCAACTGGGGTCAGTCCCTCAGTGGAGGGGGCGGGGTTTGCAGAGCTTCATTCAGATTTAAAGAGACAGTACCAAAACGGCTCATTTTTGAGACTGCTCAGAACAGAGGTAGAGAAGGTGTCTGACAGAAACAATAATGAGGAATTCAGACCTAAGAACTGCAATTCCACTGTATATGGACCACAACTGAATGATTTAGATGCAAGAAGGAAGAATTTAAAAGCATGATATGTCTACTTTAGAGACACATCCTTAATGTGGTGTAAATCTTATTAAACCTTAATGTGAGTGCAAATACTAAATGTTCAAATATAATACTATTACTTGTGAATATATATCTACTGACAGATTAACATTAACTTCAACAAATACTAATTTGGTGTAATTAACGATATGAAACACATCCTTACAGGAACAAATATTCATTTTAACTCCCATCATTCATTATTATTATATGACATTAGATTTCACATATTGTCATTCAACAAGTATGATTATACATTTATGTTATACTTATAGTCTTTCACGAGGTAGGAAAGATAAACTTTATTCAAGAAAGATAGGAAAGGTCTTGCGTCAGAATCCTTGAGTCGTCATCATCCTTGAGTCGTGATGTCTTGATGATATGCTGCTGGATAAGTTAGAAACATTTAGGACCAATCTAAAGATTACTTGTCTCTGGACATGATATCAGAGTGTCCCGACCGTATTGACATGACCTGTAAATGAAGAGTGTAACTTAGTTCATTTAGATCAGGGTTTCTCAACCCTGGTCCTCAGCGCCCCCCTGCCCTGCATGTTTTCCATGTCTCTGCTTCAGCACATGACTGCAGAGGCCTGTTAATCACTCACTCATTTGTGTCAGGTGTGTGGCAGCAGGGAAAACACTGGTGTTTGAAAGGGCAACATGGAAAACATGCAGGGCAGGGGGGCGCTGAGGACCAGGGTTGAGAAACCCTGATTTAGATGAAAACCCATTAAGGCCATGATGCTACAGTACTTAAATACAATTCTATGTTGTCCAATAAATAAGTGCAGAATCTTTAATGTTTTAGTAATGCAGTATTCAGGCGCCAATTGTAATCACTTCTCTTATCATTTAAACCTAGGCTTAACGTAACGGCAGCATGATCTGATATTAGTATATATATATATATAGTAGATAATTACACAAGAGTCTGACAGATTTGGCAGGGAATTAAAAAGCTTTCGAAAGAAGAATGGATCATCGTAATTTGGTCCATATATATTTACTAGTATTAACGGTGTGGAGTTCAAGGTCCCACTAACCATTACATATCTACCCCCTTGATCTGTAATTGAGTATGTACGAATGGTGGAAAGTAACAAATTACATTTACTCGCATTACTGTAGTTTTTTGTGAATTTATTCTTTTTTAAGTCTGTACTTTACTTGAGTATGTTTTTTTAAAAATAATTGTACTTCGCTACATTTTCAGTCACGTCCGTTACTGAGTAAAAAAACTATATTTATAGGTCTGATAAATCAAAAATATTGTGCTTCGCAGTGCCGGAACAGAGAGAGAGAGAGAGAGAGAGAGAGAGAGAGAGAGAGAGAGAGAGAGAGAGAGAGACCTGGCACTGGAAAAAATGGCCCTCCAAAAACAAGTAAAAAAAAAAATTTAAACAAATTATTTTTCCTAGAAATTAGTAAAAAAAATCTGCCAATGGAACAAGTACAAATTGTCTTGACAAGATATCTTGAAATAAGACAATATATTAAGCCTTACAAGATCTTGAAACTAGAAGAAAACATCTCATTTTCAGCTATATTTTACTGGTATTCAGAAGTTTTGTGTCTTCTAAAAAGTTCATGGAGCTAAACAGTAGTATTCCCCCCCCCCAAAAGTAGCATTTTCTTTTAAACCTTCCAGCATCATCCGCCTTGTTTTAAGTGTATATAACTTGTTTTCAGTTCTAAAAAATTGTGACACTGTACTAGATTTAAGTTCAACACCTTACTTGAAATAAGATTAGAAACTAGCATAAGTTACTGGAGCTAAAAAGTAGTGTTTTCCCCTCCAAAAGTAGCATTTTCTTTTAAACCTTCCAGCATTATCCTCCTTGTTTTAAGTGCATATAACTTGTTTTCAGTTCTAAAAATTGTAACACTGTACTAGATTTAAGTGCAACACCTTACTTGAAATAGGATTAAAAATAGGCCTTTTGAGTTTAAATTTATTGAAATTAGCATTCTTGTACTATTAGGCAGTTTTTTAGTAAACATTTTCCATTTGTAGTGCATTCACCTTTCTATAAGCCAAATAGCAGTAATAATGTACTAGATTCAAGACATTTACTTCCTGCTTAGAAAACAGAAAAATTAAACTTGCAAACCAACACATGTATTAATAAAGCCACATGAGAGAACTGCAAGAAAGTTTTGCAGTGACTTTTATTTCTGAACAATCAGCCTCTTAATACACTTGTAAAATCAGTGCATTGCAGGCACAGCCAAAGCACAAAGAATTGCTACGCACAATAAAATTGCTCAACATGTAATTTTGCATATTTGGTCAATATCCAATAGTTGTCCTATACCAAATAAAGCAATTCTCACTCTCATAGCAAACTAATTGCTTATTCAGTTTACTTTTTCACAGTAGAGCCTATCTGCCAAGTAGACCATTTAAACTCAATATTAACAGAAAACTTAAAAATAATAAAAAAAAATATAGGCAGTCTCTACACAACTAAAACAAAACACAAAATATTGGCATGTTAGCCGATACTATCGTGCACCCTTAAATTTAACACTGGACAAACCTGGCCAAATTCCAAACACAAAACAATAGAAAGCAACATGGACTGTAGGAGCCTTGTAAGGAGAGAGGAACTGCTTTCCTATAGTCCATATTTGACCATATTGGCTTTACTGGCCAATAAAAGCATTCCACTCAGTCATACCCTTCTTGTAAGAAGATGTGAGGTCTCTCTCATGAATTTTGTCCAAGAGAACCTCTGTCTGTATGACAGAGAGCAGAGTGGCTACACACTTTGGGTATGTAAGGTGTAGGGTATAATAGTAGGCCATAAGGTACAAAGCACCCTCGGTAACTTCGTCTTTTGGAAACATAGTTATTGGCACATCTCCTACCGCTAGGAGGCAGTTGGACAAACTCACGATCAGGACTGGGCAGGAGAGAGGACGTTTCATCAAGTAGCCATTAGGGTCTTCGTTGTCCTTTAACACATAACACAGACATACTTTTGTAAGGATAACGCACTTTTGTTTCAAACACAACTAAAGCTAAATTATAACAAAAGTTGGATGTTCTCATGACCTAGAAAAAAAATTGTTACTTTTAATTATTCTCAATGCATTTACTGTTCACATGTCCTAAAAAAACCAAGGCTATCATTAATTTATTATCACTGAGATGTTAAAATCTGCTACCACAATGCATCCACATTTGTACATACTGGCCACAGAGATCTAACCAGTAAGAATCCTCGTTCCAAAAATACGTTTTAGGTGCCTTTGAAGGCTTAGAACATACAGTATGTGAATATGAAATACTTTGGAACTCATGAAAAGTCATCCGAAGCATCTTGAGTTATACATTTTCTTTCAGTACTGTCCTCAAAAACGGCTCCATTTTTGCACAGCTCACCTCATGAACATGCACCAGAGCCTCACTTGGATCTCGTGCCCTCTTTGGAGGGGCAGAGGTGGCTGGGAACAACGATGGCAGCACACGTAAGATCTCAAGAGCTTGTTCAGCTGAACAGAAAAAAAGAAAAGAAAAAAAAAATTATCCCATTGAACAAAATGCACAAGGTCAAAGATGAACAAAAAGGCATACAAGACACTATGCTTTGGGGGAAAAAAAAAACATTTGGCCAGTGATGGGAACCATCCAGTGGCGGCCGGTGACTTTTTTTTTGGGTGGGGCGCTAACCACATATCACCACTAGGCAGGGTTTCCCCCAGCGCTATTTTAGCCTGGCGGGCCGCCAGGCTTTGCGTGCCCCCCCCCGCCAGGCTAAGCGTCACTTATTTATTTTAAAGTTTTTTTAATGCACCAAACTAACATTTAAAATGTTAAATTTAGAGCTGAAACAAATACTTGAATGTTTCTATTAAAAAAATTCCTCAAATCATTATTATTTACTGATTCAAGGCGTTGTTAAATGCGTAACGCAGCCGGAATCTAATTTACACGGACACATTTTACTGGAGCACAACGGTGGATATCACCGGTGATGGAGAAAACGATAAAGACAAAAACTCTCGCAAAAGGCAAAGGTGGTCCAAAGTTTGGGACCATTTTAAACTCAGAAGAAGAGAAAACACGGTCGAGTGTCTCCACTGTTAAACGGAGTTGACTTACCATAACAGCACAACTTTATGCTTGAACAGGAAACCGCTTCAGCCAGCCGAATCCATGACTAGGTAGGCTAATGCTAATACCATAGACATAGCTAATACGTAGCATGCACGCTAACTTTCGCGTCACGTAGGGACCGGAAAAAAAACACATTAATCGTGTTCACGTTAAACTAAGACTGAATAAACTCTACAACTGAAAGAAAAATCACCATCATTCTGTTTATGTAGATGGCTGCAGCTGCAGCGGTGTGGAGCAGGGACGCAGCTAACACCTGGAGTCATTACTGCGGCTCAGTGTGACGCTGCAGATACGGCAGGCCGTTATAGCATGTAATTTACTAACATATCTATCTTTGAATATAATTTTAGGTTGAATTATTGCCAATCTGTGTATATTTAGAAAAATATGACGCATTGTTACTAGTAGAAATTAGTAACATTTCTACTTGAAGTTTGATTTTGAAACACAAACTCAGAATTTTTTTCCTCCGTTTTGAAAGGTCGTCAAATAGAATATTTGATTGACAGAGGATTAGATAGAATATTCGAATACTAAAATATTAAATAGCTGTAGCCCTTGTTAATGCAGGAGATAGGTGTAGGAGACTGTTTTCATGTTCAGCCTGCATGAAAAACTCAGAGTGATCGATTATAATCAGAAATAATCATAAAAAAATGTTTGTTCAGTTAAGCACACCTTTAAAATGAATAGGGGTCTTTAACCTGCAAGTCTGACTTTAACAGCATCTGGTGATACAACAGCACAATAGCAACATCTTACGATGGATAAGTGAACAGGGTGAGAGGTCAGGTGTATTTTCCATCATCTGAATTGTATTTTTT
>SSNS01000293.1:765733-787945 GCA_006937985.1 Aphyosemion australe | reverse complement strand
GTTCAGGTGGCTTTTGAGTGACCTTTGGTTGATTCTTCTTTGCTACCTTCTCCTCATTCTGCTTTGTCTACCATTTCTGCGTTTCCCATGATCCACGGATTACCCTTTTCTTATTCATTTTCCTTTTGCTTTTTTTTTTCCACATATTTTTTTAATCACAATTTTTACTTTTCCCTTTTTTGATATTTTTAATAATTTTTAAATTTTTATTTTAATTGTTTTTGTGAAGCGCCTCGTGATTTTTATCTTGAGAGGCATATAAAAAGATTGTTTCTTCTTTTATTCTACATTTTGTTAAAGTGAGTAAGGTTAGTGTTCTTATGTGTTGAGTTCAATGCATTTAACTTGCTTGTATTGTATTTATTATTTGTTAAATACAAACATTTTCATGCAAATTTGAAAACTTGTGATTTCTTTTTTGGACATTTAGCATTTTATTGTCTTAGTTTTACAGTGTATGCAAACTTGTGTGAGTGGACCATCATTGGGCCGAGGGCCCAGCCAGCAGTGAGCCAGTATTCAGGCAAGGGTGTGGCCCAGAGATGGCCCAGACTAATTTCAGTGTGTGGGCCAATGCTGGCCTGGGGACATTCAGCCAACTCAGATTTTCAGTATATGGGCCAATACCGGGCCAGGTGTTAAGCCAGCTCTCAGCCAACATTCAAGTACGGCTCACTGAGTGTGGGCCAGTACAGGGCCAATATAAACAAAAATGAGTCACCTTACAGTGTATGGGCCAGACCTGGGCCAAAGCTGGCTTGTGTCATTTATCTGTGAGTGGGCCGTTATTGGGCCGAGGGCCCAGCCAACAGTGGGCCAGTATTTAGGCAAGGATGTGGGCCAGAGATGGGCCGGACAAATTTTGCTATGTGGGTGCTCGTGCCCTACAGAATGACCTCCAGAGGGCCACTGGTGTGAATGTCTCTACCCAAACAATCAGGAACAGACTTCATGAAGATGGCCTGAGGGCCCGACGTCCTGTAGTGGGCCCTGTGCTCACTGCCCAGCACCGTAGAGCTCAACTGGCATTTGCTCAAGAACACCAGAATTGGCAAGTCCACCACTGGCGCCCTGTACTTTTTACAGACGAGAGCAGGTTCACCCTGAGCACCTGTGATAGACGTGAAAGAGTCTGGAGAAGACAAGGAGAACGTTATGCTGCCTGCAACGTCGTTCAACATGACAGGTTTGGTGGTGGGTCAGTGATGGTCTGGGGAGGCATATCCATGGAGGGACGCACAGACCTCTACTGCCTAGGAAATGGTGCTCTGACTGCCATAAGGTATCCAGATGAAATCCTTGAACCCTTTGTCAGACCCTACCCTGATGCAGTAGGTCCTGGTTTTCTCCTAATGCACGACAATGCCCGGCCTCATGTGGCAAGAGTATGCAGGCAGTACCTGGAGGATGAAGGAATTGAAACAATTGAATGGCCTTCACGATCCCCTGACTTAAACCCAATAGAACATCTGTGGGACATTATGTTTGGGTCCATTAGGCGGCGCCAGGTTGCTCCTCAGACTGTACAAGAACTCAGGGATGCCCTCACACAGATCTGGGAGGAAATGCCACAAGACACCATCCGTTGTCTCATTAGGAGCATGCCCCGACGTTGTCAAGCATGCACACAAGCTCGTGGGGGCCACACAAGATACTGAAAAGCATTTTGAGTTGCAGAAATTAAGTTTTTGAAATAATGGACTAGCCTGCCACATCTTCATTTCACTCTGATTTTAGGGTGTCTACACAATTGAGCCCTCTGTAGGCTGAAAACTTTTATTTCCATTAAAAGACTTGGCGTCCTTTTGTTCCTAAGACATTGCCCTGTCGTTATTTGTATAGATATCCAACTTCATATTGAGATCTGATGTATCTAATGTGTTTCTTTAAAGTGTTCCTTTAATTTTTGTGAGCAGTGTATATATATATATATATATATATATATATGTATGTATGTGTGTGTGCCATATACTATTGTGGAATTTAGTGTTAATTTCGTTGACAAATTATTTTCGTTATTTTAATCGTCACGAATATATTTTCCCGAATCAAAACTAAACGAAAATTAAAAAAACGAAATGGAAAAAGACTATGACGATGACTAAAATTGATCTGCATTTTCGTTGAAGAATAAAAAACGAGGCGAGAATTGACAGTAACAAAAATCCAGAAAATGGGAAGAATGTGACAAACATACAAAAGAACAAATCAGCAAATGGAGCAGGCGGGACGAGATTGGAAGAGAACCAATCAGCAAATGAAACAGGCGGGATTAAATGAGAAGAGACCCAATCAGCAAATGAAACAGGTGGGATTAAATTAGAAGAGAACCAATCATCAAATGAAAGAGGCGGGATTAAATGAGAAGAGAACCAATCAGCAAATGAGAGAGGCGGGATTAAATGAGAAGAGAACCAATCAGCAAATGTGAGAGGCGGGATTAAATGAGAAGAGAACCAATCAGCAAATGAAACAGGTGGGATTAAATGAGAAGAGAACCAATCAGCAAATGAAACAGGCAGGATTAAATGTGAAGAGAACCAATCAGAGTCTGCTTTTTTGAGAGGTGAAGCAGAGCCGAGGTAGCCACAGTTCGATTAAGCTCCCGGGAAGATAAAAGTGGAATCGGTCATGTTAAAAATGAGAAAATGTCTACGGTTGGAAGAAGAAGAAGGGAAGACTTGTGGGCTTATTTTACGTTTCACAACAAAGAAAACAAGACAATGTGTAAAGAATGTGGAGCTGCCATTTGCGGCAAGAACACAACAAATTTGAAGAGGCATTTACAGAATAACCACCTCGAAATTTTCTCCAAGGTAAATTTGCTAAGACTTGTTTTGTTTTTAGATAAATAAAGCTGAAGACTACTGCACTAGCATTGTTGAAAAGTATTTGCTAGGTGAATAAAATGGCCGTTTCACCTTTGTTAGTGTTAAGTTGAATATGGGCAACTTATATGAGTATGTAAAGTTATGCTGCATGCATCTGATTAATACACACACAGACACGTGTGTGTGTGTGTGCGTGTAAGTAATGGTGGGGGGTTTACCTTTCCCTTGGAATACATTTTATAAATATATAAACCCTAATGTTGCAATTTTAGCTACAAAGATTTAAACGTCTTAAATATTTATAGTTTGTAAATTAATTTACCTATAAAAGTATAATCTTTTTAAACAATTTTCTCTTTTTGCAGTTGCAGAAGCCTGTTGAAGAAAGTGACCAACAAAATCCAAAAAAGTCAAAAACGTCCCATCAGAACACTGCAGAGGTATTGTTAAATGCTACAAAGTAGAAAAGTGATGCCAAAGCACAACAGATAAAAGAGCAGGCTATTGCTAAATGGATTGGATGTACAGGATTGCTAGTGACAACAGTAGAAGATGAAGACTTTATTCTGATGATGGAAAAGTTAGATAAGAAGCTAACTGTGCCCAAGAGAACTAAGATTAACAATCTTATTGAAAAAAACTACGAAGAAGAAAACACAAAGTTGGTGCCAGGAAAGTATCAGTTGGTATTGACCTATGGACTAAAAAAGGCCTGACGGCATCATTTCTTGGCATAAGTTGCTGCTATTTCTGTGTGGAACAAAACAAGCCAGAACACATATTAATATCTCTTGAACAAGTTGCCCATCCACACTAGGGATGTGAATCTCCAGCACTGAGGCCGATTCGATACGTATCTCGATACGCTACCAGCGATACGATACATTAACGATACGGTCAAACACCCTGACGATTCGATTAGATATGATTCATCCCTACTGACAATTCTTTAATGATTTGGAAACGATTTTCGATTAGATACATTTCATGATGCGATTTGAAACGATTCAACACATTAAGATTTTTCAGCCCACATCTGATTTTTAAATATCAGAATTATTTCCCCTGTCCTCTGTGAAGGATGTATTTGATCCTCTATTGTTTTGATTAATCAATAAATTCAACATTAAAAGACAGTGCACTTCATCAGGGCAGCAGTAGCTCAGGAGGTAGAGCGGGTTGTCCAGTAATCGGAAGGTTGCAGGTTCGATCCCGGCTCCGGCCAGAGAATGCTGCTGTGTGTCCTTGGGCAAGACACTTAACCTGCCTTGCCTGCTGGTGGTGGTCGGAGGGACTGGTGGCGCCAGTGCTCGGCAGCTGTAGCTACATCGTAGCTCATCCCCACCAGCGTGTGTGTGAATGGGTGGATGACTGATTGTGTTGTGAAGCGCCTTGGGGGGTTGTAGAACCCTAAGAAGGCTCTAGCCAAATACAGTGACATTTTACATATTATACATATTTAATTACTACAATACTTGAAATAAGGGGGTTGAAACTAGGTTTAGACAGAAAAATAAACCAACAGAATCAGAAAATTATTAGAGTTCATCATATAATTATTAGGAATTATTATGAAACACAGTAAAAATTTGAAAACACTCCTAAATATTGTAATGATCCATATGTGGCTATTGTAAAAGCTGTCGTAGCCTAATGTTACTGTTCCTTTAAGAGAAAAGTCCAAGCTGAGATGTGAGTTTATCTCAGCTGTTTATTGGACTTCTCTGAACCAAAATGTCATTTTATCTGTTGTTTAGTTCTGCACAGATGTTACAATAATAAGGAATTATCTTAAATTACCTCACACAAAGCTTTAGTTGCGCAGATCAACAAGAATGCTCGGAAGAATACGCTGCTGCAGAAACCGGTCACACGGACGTCAGAAAGTTTTATTTTGACAAGACAGGAAGCACGTACATCGGTTAATTTTGTCCCACAATGGTTTTTCTAACTGCGGCTGCGCACCACCTGGCTGCGCACCACCTGGCCTCCGCTAAAAGAGAACGATGGTGCGTTCAATGCGCTTCAAAAAACGAGGACATAGCAGGTAGGGCTGGGACAATAATCAATAAATCAATTAATCGTACGATAGATGAAAATGAACTCGATAATTTTTCCAGCCACGATATTGACCATTTGCACCTACGTCACATAATGACGTGGGTCCGCCACGTTGGTTGGCAAAAGCATGTAAACAGTGAGCAACACGAGTACTAATTAAAGGGGAAAGTAGCGCCTGAAATAGTTTATTTGTTGTTGTCATGGTTGTTTTTTGCGATGTTTAGCCTAGCTTCTACTAGTTCAAGCTCAGTTCACTTGTGGGAAGATTTAGCGCACCTAGGTGGGGCTCATAGAGAGCAGTATTTACAAAAGTTACGTGTTAGCTAGCTTACGAACGTTAGCTTATGTTCTCCCTGCTGCTGTTCACTGATATATAAACAAGTTGATGGATTTGCCAGAATTCACTCGGCTGGATTTATAACTTTCTCCGATAAACAGTGTTTCACTTTACACTGGAGCTGATTAAGAAAAAAACTAAAAAAGTCCGGATCCCTACCTGTTTTTGTCGCTGGTGGGGTCACCGGGTTCAGATGTTACTCTCACACAAGGGATGAGACAAGATATCTCATAACGTTTACGCTCATCATACTAAATAAATACTGCAATTTAACACACGTAGTCCTACAATGAAACAATATTATTGTAAAAAATTATCTCGTATTTGACTACAGTGGACAGAACCGCACGGCGCACGCACGTCCTACATGGTGAAATATCCATCCATCCATTAGGATGATCAATAAGTATAAACATATCACATTTATTCCAGTCCCCGTCTTCCCCATGAAATATATAAACATTAATCTTACCCGGTAAAACATGTTCGCTGCAAATCCAAAATACTTTGAGGGCTGCTAGTCCATTTTATTGATCGCTGCGGTTCATCTCCGTCCTCAGTCTCCATCAAAGTTATTAAAAAAATGAGTTTACATTCTTGTCTGTTAGTGCAGCCAACCGCACAGCCAACTATTATCATTTTACTGTAAAATCAACTAAATAAAGCAATAAAATGCTACAAACTGGCTTGTTTTGATTAGCTTCACAGGAGTTTCAATGTGTGTAAAGTTTTTTTTTTGCCAACCATCTCGCCTCCAAAAGATGCTGGATGACAAGAGGGTTCACTCTGTGCATCGGTCTCAGCACCTGGGCGCGTTAGTGACTTAGCGGGATGAAATGAAGGGAGTGAAGCATCCTGTCAGTCATTGAGGATCTTTGTATCTCTGGGATATTGTTTTTGGTGCAATATTTTCTAACATAAAGTGAGAGTCCTTTATTATTTTATTTTTATTGCTTTTTGTTTGTTTTATTTATTAGTTTAGAAGTTCTGGTTCTGGACATTTCAATAATTGTTGCATTTTAAAGGATATACTTGTATTACTATGATATATTAACACTACATAAGTGGTTATTTTAGTCTTGATAATGTCGACAATAATATTGTTTATCGTCAATAATTTTTGGACAATATATCGTCCAGCAAAATTTGTTATCTGTCACGTGTGCAGGCTGAGGTGAGGATGCGGACCCAAATGTAGGTGAGGAGAAGGCAGGTAAGGCGGTTGAGAGGTTTTTTAATGAACAAACTGAACACACTAACACGCAGGACTGACTGAATCAATGAACCAACGGAAAACACAGGAATAGCAGGGTTTAAATACAGGAGGAACTGGGGAACTGAGTGATTGGGATAACGAGAGGCAGGTGGGACCAATTAACATGAACAAAGAACTGAACAGAAACTGTGGAGACAGGACAGAATGTGACAGGACCCCCCCGCTCAAAGGGCAGCATCGGACGCCCAACGCAGGCCAAGGAGAACCCTGGGGGGCCTGCGCCTGGGGCACAGGAGACGGCAGTCCCTGGGAGGCCGGCGGCATGGACATAGGAACCGGCAGAGTCTGGGAGGTCTGCGCCGGGGGCGCAGAAGACAGGACCTGGAGGGCCTGGGAGGCCGGCGACATGGGCGCAGGAGCCGGGACCTGGAGGGCCTGGGAGGCCTGCGCCGGGGGCACAGGAGACGGCAGAATCTGGGAAGCCCCAAGGATTGGACCCCTGGAGGCTGGACTGACTGGAAGCCAGGAGGCGGAGCCACAGAGGACGCTGGAGGCTCGGCCACAGGAGACGGGAAGCCAGGAGGCGGAGCCACAGGAGACGGGATGCCTGGAGGCGGAGCCACAGGGGACGCTGGAGGCTCGGCCACGGGAGACTGGATGCCTGGAGGCGGATCAGGTGGAGCAGCTGGAGATGAGCCCACAGGAGACGAGAGCTCTGGAGGCGGGGCCGCTGAAGACTGGGCAGAATGGACTGCTGAGGTGGGAGACTGAAACTCCGGAGGAGGCAGGAACACCTCTGACAGGAACCCCTCAGGATGCTGATCCTCTGGAGATGCCTGGAGGACAGGCTCGAGAGGCAGCTGAGTCTCTGGTGCAGAAGCCTAGATGAGAGGAGAGGGCTCAGGTTCTGGAGCCTGGATGAGAGGGGAGGGCTCGGGTTCTGGAGCCTGGATGAGAGGAGAGGGCTCGGGTTGTGGAGCCTGGATGAGAGGAGAGGGCTCGGGTTGTGGAGCCTTAATGAGAGAAGAGGGCTCGGGTTCTGGAGCCTAAATGATGAGAGGGGGTGACTGATTAGGCTGGCTGGACAGGTGCAGGAAGGGTAGGGAGGCTGTAACTTCTGCCTTAAATGGCACAACTGGGAGCATTTCCATAGGACTCCCAGCAGGGGTCTCTGTAGTGGCAGGAAGCTGGAGCCTGGATGAGGGTTCCAGAGCAGGGGTCTCTCGTTCTGAGGGCACAACTCTGGTCCCTGGAGCCGGAATGAGCGGGGGTACCGCTTCTGGAGGTTGGGCGAGCGGGGGTTCCGCTTCTGGAGCTGGAGTGAGAGAGTGAGAGCCAGGCCACCTCGGCTCGCATGTGAGCAAACTCTGCTAGGTTGTTAGCAGGCTGGGTCCCCGGGTCTGGAACCGGCTGGAGTGGACATGGCTGGACTGAACTTGGCTGGACTGCTGGAGGCAGCTGGAGCTCGGACAGTCTCTGAAAACGGCTGCGACACCATGTTGGGCCACAGAGCAGGGGCCTCTTTGATAGGCGGCACAATTCTGGATGACCGGCGCCGTCGTCTGGATCCCCTTTGTATCTCTGGAGGTGAGGAGGAGGGTTCTGGAGGGGAGACACCAGGCCGGTTGCGCAGACCCACCGGAGAGTCGGAGATGACGTCAGGAGGGGCTGCGCCGTGCCCGCAGCGCTGTTCAGGAAGTGGCGGGGGAGATGGCGGCGGAGTCTGAACACGCTCCCAACGCCGTGGACCAACCCCCGGGGAACACACTGCCAGTCTGGTGCCGATGAAGCTGGACTGGTCCTCCAGTTCCTCCCACCAGAATCCTCCATCCGGACCGGGACTGGCAGGCCGGACCGCTGAAGTGGAGGGTTGGCGGCAGCAACGTCTACGGCGCTGCTGTGGAGGAGGAAAGGAGTCAGGCAGCTGGTGGTTTGGGGAGGGCCACTGGAGCAGGTACTCCCATGGCAGAATCACACCGCTGGGTCCTTTTGGAGGTTGGTTCATTCTGTCACGTTCGCAGGCTGAGGTGAGGATGCGGACCCAAATGTAGGTGAGAGGGAGAAGGCAGGTAAGGCGGTTGAGAGGTTTTTTAATGAACAAACTGAACACACTAACACGCAGGACTGACTGAAACAATGAACCAACAGAAAACACAGGAATGGCAGGGTTTAAATACAGGAGGAGCTGGGGAACTGAGTGATTGGGATAACAAGAGGCAGGTGGGACCAATTAACATGAACAAAGAACTGAACAGAAACTGGGGAGACAGGACAGAATGTGACATTATCGTCCCAGGCCTAATAGCAGGTAAACAATTAAGTAACTGATGTAACCATGGTTTTAACCGATGAGAGACACGTACGGGAAGATACATTGCGATACAGCCGTCAGTTATAACCAATGCGCACTGAAGCTACCGGTGCAGTCGCATCGCTAACGTCATGAATGAACCACCGGTTCAGATCGGTGAATCTCTCCATCCAATCCACACACTGCCCAGTCCATTAAGGTCTGCATGGATAAGTGCATGCAAGAATGGGGCATTTCAAATGAGAAAATTCTCACAGAAATAACTGACAATGGTAGCAATATGGTGGCCGCATTTAAACACAGTTCTCCAGAAGATGAAGAGGCCAGTTCTGATGATCCAGATGAGTCCCCTCAAGATGAAAGTGATTCTGAGAAAATTGAAGACTTGCAGTAAATCAGTTTGAGCTTGTATTGTATGTGTGAGTGAATATCTTATCTGATGTGTACTTACTCTATTTTTGGTAGGTATCAAGAAGAAATGGACATGGAACGGATGCCATGTGTGGTCCACACACTGCAGCTTGTGGTCCACATGATGAACAAGGAGGAAAGTATCAAGAAAGTCCTTGACAAAGCGCGATCAATTGTGAAACACTTTCGCAAGTCATCAGTTGCAACACAAAAGCTTTTGGATGAGTGTGGCCTAATTCTTGTGAATGATTGCCCCACACACTAGTCACGTACCTATAACATGGTTGCACGTCTCCTCAGAGTAAAAGATTCTCTTTGCCAAATAGCAAATGTGATGGGATGACTCTGCGATTGTCTGCCTGGTCACCGAGGACGATGATGTGGAGTACAGAGGACTGACACAGAACTTTGTGGACTGGTGTCAGCAAAACCACCTCCTGATCAACACGGGGAAAACAAAGGAGATGGTGGTGTCACGGTTTGTCTCCCCAGCTTCAGTTCTGTGTCCTGTGTGTTAACTGGTCCTACCTGCCTCTCGTTTCCCTAATCAACTGTGTTCCCTGCTCCTTATGTATTTAAGCCCTGTTTGTCTCTTGAGTTGTGTCGGTTCATTGTGGTTGTCAGTGTTTGCTTGGTTCCTCAGTGCCTGCTGGAGCTCACTCACCTGCATTTTGGATCCACACTCACCCAAATCATGACAGAATGAACTGACCCAAAGGATCCATTGGTGAGTTCCTGGAGCGAGTGAGGCAGAGTGTTGTTGACTTTCAGAAGTCTTGTGCTGGTGTCCCTAATTTGTCTTCAGGTGGCCTGCCAGGCTTCTCTCCTCCTCCACCTCACCGCAGACGTCCTCGCCACTGAACATCTGCTCCATCAGTCCAGCCTGCCAGTCCCGGTCCTGTTGGATGGTTCACCTGGGAGGAGTTGAAGGACAAATCCTGCTTTGCACCAGACTGGTGGTGTGTCCTCCGGGGGTTGGTCCATGGCGTTTGGAGCGGATCCAAGCCCCACCACCATCACTTCCTGATCAGCGTTGCAGGTGCGGCACAGCATCTCCTGGTGCCACCTCCAATCCTCTGGTGGGTCGGGTCTCGAAAGGTCCTGCGTCCTCGCCTCCTGGTATGCGCATTCGGCCTAGCGGCGCCACTCCTGACGCCACTCCTGACGCCACCTCCTCTTCTCTGGTGGGTCACAGGGGTTTTACGTCGCAACAGTCAAGGGTCCGGGCTCCACCACCAGCTCCTCCTCTTCAACATCAGCATTGCCGGTGTGGTGCAGCATTTCCTGACACCACCTCCAGTCTTCTGGTTGGTCAGCTCTTGAAGGGTCCTGCATCCTTGCCTCCTGGTCAGCGCATTCGACCTGGGGTCGCCCCTCCTGATGCCTCCTCCCTATCTCTGAAGGGTCTGAGGTGTTCCAGACCACAACACCAGGTGTCCAGACAGGGTCCGAAACTAAATTTTTGACTCACCGGCCAACTTGGCCGGTGGATGCTAAAATCTACCGGCCAAGCATATTTTTTACCGGCCAAAATTTTAAATGATTTATATCTACCCAAAGCACGTTATTCTATAATATGGTATTATTTTTGATTAAAACAGAGGAGTGACAACATAATTAAAACATCATTAATAAGAAAAACAACTTTTTAGTAATTTGATTTTTTTTTTTTTACTTTTTAAAAATGATTTTAATGAGCTCTTTTATTGAAATCTAGTAAGACTCCTTGTTTTCTCTGGCCATGA
Source organism: Aphyosemion australe (assembly GCA_006937985.1). Classification (NCBI taxonomy): domain Eukaryota; kingdom Metazoa; phylum Chordata; class Actinopteri; order Cyprinodontiformes; family Nothobranchiidae; genus Aphyosemion; species Aphyosemion australe. The sequence goes on along the minus strand of SSNS01000293.1, from coordinate 777,033 downwards.
AATCTGGCCTCCATAAACATGAATAGGTAGACGCTGGAGAGCGTAACAGCGTCGCCGCCATATTGGATGGGTCCCTCACGCTCTGAACCCAACTGGAGTTGCAGGGTGCACTACTAAGCCTGTTTTTTCTACAGCCTACAGTTGCAACAACCGGCTCACTATTGAAAACAGATCACGTGGGACTTTTCTGAGACTTTTCTAGCCTATCCGATGGGATTTTATATTTTTATTTATTTTTTTTAATTGTGTTTTAATTATCATGCCATATCATGTGTCTGATTTTGTGAAAAAGTTTGATAAAATGTGTTTTCTTAGTTGGGTAAGCACCTTCCTCAGTAGAAATAAATGCACTGGGGGCGAATGGAGACCCATCTAAGATGGCGGCCGGCCACTACGGCAGCACCCGTCCACGGGGCGTCTACATCTATGTCTGTGGTCCCAGATCTCTGGAGAACACAGCTACACCATGAGAATATCTTCTAATGATAAGAACAATTAGAAGTTGTCTTATTTGTCTGTTCGGTTAAGTGAGGTGAGTTATGAGAGACCTGGAAGTGTTTGTGGGCACACGGAAACGAGAGCTCCGGGGGCAACCGGCGTGCATGTATCTGTTTGCAAGATATAAAGAGTGTCGTTATTGAAGAACTCACACACACAAAATGCAGCATATCTGAAAGTATGTCAGGGCTTATACTCCAGTCAGTCCTATGACAAATGAATTGTTACGGTTCTTCTCCCTAGCGTGCTGGCGGCAAACGGTGCAGCTCATTTGCGCATATTCTGGTTCATAATGTAGCCGCAGTTCGCCACGTTTCATTAAATCTTCTGGTTGCCACTGGTCCTGGTGGTTTTTTTTCCAGTTCAATGTGTTTTCATTTTGAAGGCTGTCTGACTCTAGGTAAAAACCTCCACATTTCGCCGCTAGTTTTAACACGAAGCTAACCGCTACCTTGATAAACAGTGAATGGGATAGGCGGAAATGACGTGGGGTGCGGCGCTCACGTTTCGCGTTCGCCTGTGTACGTCGCATGCAGGTGGGAGAGGAGTGTCACAGAAATCCATCGAAGAGGACTGATAAACATAACTAATTTACTCGCCATGTGGCGAGTGGCGCTCCAAATTTTACTCGCCAAGTGGAGCAATTTACTCGCATTTGGCGAGTGGCGACCGTTAATTTCGGACCCTGTGTCCAGAGTTGTGCCGCCTATCATAGAGGCCCCTGCTCTACAACCCGGCCTCGAGGTCCAGCATCTTCCTGTGGCTCCCCCCGAGGTCCAGCCGCTTCCAGTAGTACCACCCATAGTAGAGCCATTCTGTTCTGAGGTTCCACTTCCTGGGTTCCTGTTGGAGGTGTTCCCGCCTCCTCCTGGATTTGAGTTTCCTGTTGCTCCAGTGATCCAGTCCGTCTAAGGGGCTCCGCCCACTGAGGTCCAGGCCGTCCAAGGGGCTCTGCCCGCCGAGGTCCAGGCCATCCAAGGGGGTCTCTGCCTGCCGAGGTCCAGGTCGTCCAAGGGGCTCCGCCCGCCGAGGTCCAGGCCATCCAAGGGGCTCTACCCGCCGAGGTCCAGGCTGTCAAGGGGCTCCACCCACCGAGGTCCAACCTCCAGAGTTTCCTGTGCCTTCGTCTCCTGAGAGCTTCGAGTTTCCTGTGCCTTCGTCTCCTGAGAGCTTCGAGTTTCCTGTGCCTTCGTCTCCTGAGAGCTTCGAGTTTCCTGTGTCTTCGTCCCCTGAGAGGTTTGAGTTTCCTGAGTGCTCGTCTCTGGCTGCCCCACCTGGTCTCCAGCCATTCCAGCTCCTGCACCCAAGTCCTCCCAAGGCCTGCCAGCAACTCCACACATGAATGGTCTCAGGATGCTTTACTGTTGGCATGACACAGGATTGATGGTAGCGCTCACCTTTTCTTCTCTGGACAAGCCGTTTTCCAGATGCCCCAAACAATCGGAAAGGGGCTTCATCGGAGAATATGACTTTGCCCCTTTTCGATTGTTTGAAAGCCAAAGTTCAAACTCTAGAAGAGCTCGATCAAGAGCACTTTAACAGATCACAATAAATTATGTTGTAAAGAAAAACAGAATTGAATGTAGGACTAGGTTGTTGGTTGAGGGAATGTAAAACCCATTCAAGTCATTCAGATCTTCTCTGAAGCTATAGGAGCACCATGTTGGGAAATTTTGGGTGTGAGTAGGAAAGTCTGGCATGCTGAGACCATTTTTACATTTAAACATGAGTTGCTGATCCCTATATAGACTTTTACCGGAAAACTAGTGGAACCAGAGTGGTTTAAATGTCCTCTGAAGTATAACACAATGTAGCCTTATGTTTGGTCTGACATTGTGTGAGATTGCTTCAGAATGTATGTTATTATTTTCATGAAAAAGATCTAAAAGTAATCAGTGGTCTTGTTCCTCTTCTAAGCTTTCATAAGAAGGTTTTGGTGCACAGAGAGGGAAACATAAGAGGATTTATGGGTTGCTTTTATTAAAAGGATCTGATACCCCCCCCCCCCACACACACACACACACACACACACACATGGTGATTTTATCACTTCTGACTCTCAAACCAGCCTTATAAAAACAAGCACACTGCCGTTGAATAGGGTCACTTTACCCTGATATTGTTTACCTCAAAGGAACCTGAAGGGCATCATAAATCAAATGCCTCTTCACAACAAATATCACATCACTTTATTTGTCAGCTTGTGAGTCTACACCTTGACTGATTTCCTGCTTCATTTCATTTTTATGTTTCTATTATTCACACAAATCAAGTGAGAGATGATTGATGGGCTAAACGTTCCGCAGGATTCCCCACAGAACAGCAGCCGCCTGTCTGCTCTCACACTAAAGGCCACTTCTTGCTGTGATGGTCAGTTGGAGATTCTTTTTATTTTCATACAGTTATCATTTCCCATTTCCCTACTTGATTGGAGCTTAAAACCAAAGCAGCTCAGATCGTGCCGGTATAAATCTCCAGGCCCATTAATCCGCCCTGGTGTCGTCTGTAGCACAGAACAGCCCAATCACATCTGGGTGGTTGTGGGGAAATTTAATGAATGACATTCAGGGAAAGCTCACCCTCAGTGCAGATTGGATGTTAAAATAGATAGGCTGCTTGGTGAGCTTTGTGTTGATTTTTTTTCAGTGTATTGGATATGAAAGAATATATATCTGTCTGTGGAGACAGAAAGGTCAAGACCATGATACATTTTTGTTGCTTTATCTGTGATTTGTCTTTGTTGGGTTTTATTTTTATCAAACATCCTGTTGTAAAGTTGCCTAATTTTATTTCTGACTAGGAATTACTAATTAGGATTGATGCATGATAACTGAATGTCAACAAGAGAGAAAAGAAGCAAAACTTTTAAATCTTTGTCTCAAATTTACTTTTGTTTAACCACATTAAACTATTTGTAATGACTTCTATAATGAAAAGGTGTTTTTTTCTTCACCATGATTGGTTTATACCAATTTACATCACAACTCCCAGTAAAATCCAAATGCCTTTATACTAAGCAATTACCAGTGTAAAATATTCTGCCTATTTCAGGTTAATTAAATTAATACTTGGATTTATTCACCTCCTGAGTGTCCTTTATTGCGTTAAATGAAGATAAGGAGCTGATGTCTCCACTGGTCAGTCAGCTGTTCTGCTGCTGTTTCTTATTTTCTCATGTATCTTAGTATTGGACTCTCAGAACACGCTGTTGGATGGTTTGAAAACTACCTGTCAGACAGATTTCAGTGTGAAATTAGGAGGCATTACCTCTAGCTTCCTTCATGTAGCCAAAGGCATTCCTCAGGGATCGGTTCTGGGGCCACTCCTATTTATTCTATATATGTTTTACGCTCTATGAAAGCTTCTAATGCTTTTAATGCAAATAATCTGAACATGTCTTTTCTGAAAACTCATGCAGACACTTTTATACCTCTTTTTCATCATTTACTAAATTTGTGTATTAGACAATCTGTGTTCCCTGCCATGTGGAAATCAGCCCAGATCACTCCTATTTTCAAATCTGATGACCCTACAGATGTTTCTAACTACCGTCCAATTGTAATTCTCTCTGCTATTTCTAAACTACTTGAAAAAATATTATATAATCAACTAATCACTTACCTTGAAGATAACCTGCTCAGTGACTGCCAACATGGTTTTCGACCTCACCGGTCAACCATGTCTGCTCTGCTTGCCATGTTACTGGAGTCATTTACATTGATTTTTGAAAAGCCTTTGACACAGTCAATCATCAGATTCTGTTAAAGATGCATTACTGAATTAGGAAAACAAAGTTAGCTTTTTCATGCCTCTTAACATTGTTCTAATGTAGTATAGCTATAAATATATTGTGGAGATTAAAAAAAACGAAAAAAATTAATAAAATGGATTTGTCTCAGCCAATCATTGCTTTCGTACCGAAACGATTGGACCACCCGCTTGTCTATCTCGCCGAAGCTCGCCGAACCGCAGCATTTCCGCACTTCCCTGTGTCCTCCATTAACGCGCACGGGAGCATTTTTCAGCAGAACACACCGGAAGTGACACGCTTTGCCGGAAGTCAGAAGTCCAGCTAGCTCTGTTAAGGCAGAGAAGGGAAAACAGCTCCTACTACTTCTATTGTTGGATAAACTACCAGAGTCCCAAAATGAAAAACACCATTTGAGCTAGCAGAAAACAAAAAATATTTGGACACAGAAAGAGGACAAACCAGGGTGAATATTGACTCAGCGTTTCCAAGATGGAGACAACTATGGGAGAAACACGGCCTGAAAACAGATGGGATGGTTGCTATCTTTCTTTTGGACAGGTAATTCTTGCTTCATATTACAACATCTTAGCATCATAAAGGCATTGTTTGATTATTTTATTTTGGTTTTAAAGATTGAACGGGATTGTAGCTTTGTTTTATCCTTGCGCACGACTTTATTTGCACATTTCTTTGTTAGCAGTAATAGCACGTTATGCTAATGCTACTTAAACAGCTATCGTTACGAACTTTATTTATGGAAAAAATAAGCGTTGACATACGCATCGGGATCAGCTTAGTCATTTATGTAATTTCCCCGCTAATATCTTCCCTTTTTTGTTGTTAGTTACAAAATGCATCATCTTCAACTCATTCATGGTGTGAATAAACCTCCTGCCCAGCTGTTTCTGCTACGATTGTGATCGGTAGGTGTAGATTTACTTCTAACATGTGTTGTAGATAGGGTGACCAGATGTCCCGCTTTGTGCGGGACAGTCCCGCATTTTAATCACTTTTCACACGTCCCGCAAATTGAGACTCATGTCCCGCATTATTGACAGTCTCCCGCTTCGAGTTTCAACATGCATAAACTGTGTGGAGAAAGCTGCCTGTTGGTGTCAATCGAACCAGGAGGCGGGGCTTTACGCAGGTCTGGAGCACGTGGAGCGCGCACCCGAACCACCAAAGCAGAAGCGTCAGCGAGCACGGAGGACAGATGAGCGCGGTGGAGAAAATGCTGTTAGAATAAACTAGTAACCCACTAAACGAGTGTTCAGAGAGACTCTGTTAGGGTCTTTGTGTTTTTTAAGAGCCATTTTTTGTGTCAGCGTGGAGTCCGATATGAAACGGAGCTGAGAATCCGAGAGTCACAAAAAAAATGTTGGTCAGAAGCAGGTTTCCTATTTAGACAGGTCCCAAATGAGTTTCTAACACACACACGGTGCTGGAGTTGTTTTGTTTCAGATACAAGCTAAACTCTTTTATAGCACATTAAACCAGGGGTCGGGAAATGCGGCTCTTTTAGCGACCCCTAGTGGCTCCCTGGAGCTTCTTCACAAATGTCCCCACAAGAGTATGAAAATGGATGGGGGATATATTTTTTGTTTTATTATGGTTTCTGTAGGAGGACAAACATTCTTAACGTTTTCCAATGCTGTAAAAATGCACATAATAAATATTAAATTTTAACATTTCTGTCAACGAAAATTTGCGTCATAGCCTGCGACACGTTTCAGCGCGGCGCCCATAGATATATGGCGGCGCAGTGCCAGGCAGATGAATGTAAACAGACCAGTGGGTGTGTCAGGGCCGTGGATCCCAAAGGGAAAAAGAGAAAGATAGCTGATGAGAACAGAGGATTCAAGGAAGAATGGACCCAATTATTTGCTTTCATTGTCGACGTGGAAGGATTACCTGGAAAAACTTCAACTTTTCACCGCTGTCGCTCGGACAAGGACCAATCAGCGGTGGTTTCACTGACTGACCAATGAGGGGACAGGATGCTTCTCAGCACATCTCCGGGTAAACATGGAGGAAAAGTTAATACTTGCCGTGTCGGATGTCCCAGAGCTTTACAAGACTTCACTTAACTCTAGCAAAACCTTGTGAGTCTTCATATCTACCGCTGTTTCAACTCTGAACTGCTTTAATAACCCAAAATTCCCTCCAGTCTGACGGCCAATCAAAACAACGGAAGACTCGCTATTCGCCCTGCTGGAACAGAGGCTGGCTTTTGCCGCTGCCGCATGTCGCCTCCCGTGTGTCAGGCTATAAAAAAAGATTTAAGAAGTGTATTACATCTCCAAACTCCACTACTGCTGCAAGTTTTGTTGCAGCCTGAGAGATAAAAGCGGGGAAAACTATTCACGGATGGTGATGAATCATGAAGGATTCAAAACCGAGATAATCCAGAAAATTAAAGACGTTCCTCTCTCCACAAAGACAAGGACCATTAAAACGACAGGCGACGTCACCAATCAGCAAATCAAAGACATTAATTCAGCTCCAGCGTCCTCAACTACCTGTGATGAGTCGTGTGATGTGATCGATATCAGACAGACAGCGCTGTTATGCAGGTATGTGAGCTGTGATGGGCTCAAGAAGAAATGATCAAATTAATCCCACTGATTAATATTGTAATGGAAGTTAAACTTAAAGCACCAAATATCTACAGCAGAGTCATGTGGTGTGTCATTGTCTCCAGGATGCTGCAGGGAAATAAAGATTTAATCATGAATGTTCATTATGTATTGGTAGTCATTTTGATAATAGGCTAATAGCTAATATACACTTACAACCTGTGTTGCATTCATATAAGGCTTATATAAGGCTTTTCATTTTTTGCGGCTCCAGACAGATTTGTTTTTTGTTTTTTTGGTCCAATATGGCTCTTTGAACATTTTGGGTTGCCGACCCCTGCATTAAACAAATGCTGAGAGAATTAAATGGAAGCCTTTTTCTCAGAATTTGGATGAAAAAAGTCATTCTAAGGAACTCTATTAATAACTTCAGATTAAAGTTAGTAATGTTTTTTCTCTCCCCTAAATATTTACTGAAAAAGATTTGTTGTCATTTTTGAAAAAACACCATTTTGTTTCTGAATTAAGAAGAAAAAATAGCAAAAAAGTATGGATATGTGTTGGTTTTATTGGAAAAATTATTAAAAACAAACAAATAAATCTAAAAATATTACTGGTACTTTTACGGCCATTCTGTTGAGGAAAGTATTCAATGAAAACTCTGAAAAGCTGCTTACACCTGCATTTATTTTATTGTGGGCCTGTCTGTATTTTTAAAATGAATTGATGGGTTTCAAATCAATTTAGCTAAAGTTACTCTGGAGAGGAACTGAAATACTAAAAAAAAAACTTTTGCTCTTTGCTTGTTCAAGTTGAATTTGAATATATAGTACATGACATATATGATGATAACAATAATTATAGTAATTTTATGTATATTTAACAGTGAAAACAGACTTTTTTTTTTAACTTTATCTCATTGCATTCGAATTTTACGTTGTCCCACATTGAGTAGTCTCTGTCCCACATTTGGCGAGTTGGGATCTGGTCACCCTAGTTGTAGAATATGTATGCTCTTATGTCCACGAGAGTCATAATTTGCATTAAGTTGCTGCATGTGAGAACATAAATGTCTGCAGCTTTCTCCAATTCTCAAACTGTAATTTAAGTAAAACAGTGACTGCAAATCTCTAATGCGTAGTTTATATAATTATTTTATTAATTCTTCAACCATCCACAGGTGTACGGCAGAAGAAGGAACCACAATAACACTTGTGGATGCTCTGATGAAGGCAGAGGGAGATGCTGATACCAACATCACACAAATGAAGGTAGAGAACAAACTTTTGCTACTCTGTAATTCATAAGAATTGACAAGAACCATAAACTTTTTTTATTTGTGATAAATAGTAAGTTATTTATTTTTGATAATATATTTTTATTTTATACCATTTATTTCATTATTTAATTAAATACAACTAATAAATACCTGAATGAAAAGGAGCAGATTAAAAGAAAATCTTATATATATATATATATATATATATATATATATATATATATATATATATATATATCCATCCATCCATCCATTTTCTCCCGCTTATCTGGAGTCGGGTCGCGGGGGCAGCAGCTTAAGGAGGGAAGCCCAGACCTCCCTCTCCCCAGCCACTTGGGCCAGCTCCTCCGGGGGAATCCCAAGGCGTTCCCAGGCCAGCCGAGAGACATAATCTCTCCAGCGTGTCCTGGGTCTTCCTTTGGGTCTCCTCCCGGTTGGACGTGCCCGGAAAACCTCACCAGGGAGGCGTCCAGGAGGCATCCTAATCAGATGCCCGAGCCACCTCAACTGGCTCCTCTCAATGTGGAGGAGCAGCGGATCTACTCCGAGCCCCTCCCGGATGACCGAGCTCCTCACCCTATCTCTAAGGGAGAGCCCAGACACCCTGCGAAGAAAACTCATTTCGGCCGCTTGTATCCGCGATCTCGTTCTTTCGGTCACTACCCAAAGCTCGTGACCATAGGTGAGGGTAGGAACGTAGATCGACCGGTAAATTGAGAGCTTCTCCTTTCGACTCAGCTCTCTCTTCACCACGACAGACCGGTACAACGCCCGCATCACTGCAGACGCAGCACCAATCCGCCTGTCGATCTCACGCTCCACCCTTCCCTCACTCGTGAACAAGACCCCGAGATACTTAAACTCCTCCACTTGGGGCAGGACCTCGTCCCTGACCTGGAGAAGGCATTCTACCCTTTTCCGACTCAAGACCATGGTCTCGGATTTATATATATATATATATAATCTGCCCCACTCACACCAGTAGTTAAATCTGTAATAAATAAAATGTGTTTAACTAATAAATGTAACTGAAAGACAGCTGCGGACCATCACGCTAATGATTTACTAACAGATATTTTATTTACTGTTCTTGTAACATCATCTATTCATGGCAGTTTAAAACAGGAAGAAACAAATGACAAATAAAAAACCAAACAAGATTAATGCTTATATTTTATCGTATTGTTTTAAGTCTTATTAAACATTGTAATTGATTTAGCTTCTTTCATCTCTGACTCCAGATTGTTCCATAAACCGACTCCACACACAGAAACACATCGCTCCAACACTTTGGTCATGAATGTTGGTTTTATAAATATCTAAACTTGAATTTTTGTAACTCAGCAAATAACAGCCTGGTTGGAGCTCTGTAACTACTTTGACTAATGACTCTCATTGCTCTTTTTTTGTAAAATCAAAACTGGATCAGTGTATGTTTTATATGTACTTCCCCAGATTTCAATGCAATAAGACATATATGGAACAATCAGAGTATTGTATAATAGACATAATGCATTATTATTCAAATACTACTTTACTCTGTGTAGTACAGCAAATGCCTTTTTTATTTTTATACCATTAATATGTGGCTTCCAGGAAATATTTTCATCAATAATGAACCCCAAAAACTTACTTTTCTTCACTCTATCAATAGTAATGCCTTCTATAGCCAGTGAAATGTCAGTATTTACTCCTCTCTCTTTTGTACTGATCCAGTCATGGGCTTCCACACCTCCTGCTCACCGTCTTCATGACCTGTCCTCTGGCCAGTGGGTTGTTTGAGTGGCTGACCCTTCTCCTCCACCGTCTCCTGCTGCTCCAGCACATCTCTCGCTTAAGGATGCTTAGTTTGAGATGATGATAGCAGACGAGAAGCTTCAGTCTGAAGTGAACGAGCTGGAGCTTCGCCCGTTGGACATCAGTCATTACAAGGTGAACAGGGCGGTTTGTCTGTCGTTTTTCTTGCTTTTCATTTATATTTTTGTTTTTTAAATGAAAGATCAGTTATTTTAAGCCTCAGCTTTCATTTCCTCTTCAGGTGGTTTCCCAGGTGAGGTCCAGCTGTGAAAGCCTCTCAGAAGAAAATTTAGCAAAGCTCGGTGTGGAGTTGTTCAACTGCCAGGCAGAAATCAACAGTGTTGGGAGTAACGAGTTACAAAAGTAATTAATTACTGTAATGCATTGCTTTTTGCTGTAACGCGGTAATGTAAGGCATTACAGAAAAAAAGTCAGTAATATTTTACTCGGTACAATGTCAGTAACGCGTGCATTACAACGCATTTTTAACCAGGAATAAATTAGTGAGATTTCTTCAGGGTTCTAATTACAGGGGAGCCTGAATAAAGGTCCAGTTTCGATATGATATTATTTATATGAACTCCAGCGCACCAGGACTTCTTTTGAGCAGAGAGGACAGAGACCGCTGATCGGATGCGCTCCAGCTGCGCGCACCGCAACCACAGTAACATTCTCAAAGTCACGCCACCAAAAAAAAAAAACATTGGTAACACTTTACAATAAGGTACGCAAAATAGTGCTTAGTTACTAGGGAACTACGTAGGGGTTAATGCGTAATGAAGCAGGGACTAATAGGTAGTTAACCAGTAGTTACTGCTACAAACTCTCATTATTTTTTTGTGCTTCGTTACTAGGGAACGACTTAGGGGGTAATGAGTAATGAAGCAGAGACTAATGGGTAGTTAACCAGTAGTTACTGGTAAAAACACTCATCAGTCTTATTCAGGGACTAATGGGTAGTTAACCAGTAGTTACTGGTAAAAACGCTCATCAGTCTTATTCAGGGACTAATGGGTAGTTATTTATGAAAGCAATAAGGAATGAATCCCAGATTAATGTAGTGCTTGTAGACTGTTTTGTAAACTTCATGAAGAATGCAGATAATTTGCAACGTCAGTGATTTAACATCCCTGTATCGTCTTGATTTCACTTGTCTGTCACTTCATCGTCCCTCGTCAGCATCCGTCCGTCTCCAGAGATGATGGAAAGTGAAGCCTCCTTCCAAGTACCTGAGGAACTAATCAGTAACTACTAGGTACTTCACCATTACCTACTACTTATGTGTACCCTAAAGTAAAGTAATGCCTCTTCCCAGTTACCTACTGGGGAACTAATCAGTAACTACTAGGTACTTAACCATTACCTACTGCTTATGTGTACCCTAAAGTAAAGTAATGCC
>SSNS01000293.1:709675-753235 GCA_006937985.1 Aphyosemion australe | reverse complement strand
ATTTGAAAATGTAATCTTAAATTCCATTTTCTTTATCTATTTCATTAAGTCACAGAATGAGCAGTGATGAAGAAAATTAAAAAGCCATTTGGAGAATTGCTTATTCATTTTAGTTGTGAGTCACATTTAGCAGTTGTGTAGTGAAAATTAAAAAGCATTTCTGTTAATGCATTTTAATCTTCTAATTTGACATTTCAAATTGAATTTTGTCACACTTTTGCTGGCGTGTAATTTGAAAATGAAATCTTAAATTCTATTTTCTTTATCTATTTCATTAAGTCACAGAATGAGCAGTGATGAAGAAGAAAATTAAAAAGCCATTTGGAAAATTGCTTATTTATTTTATTTGTGAGTCACATTTAGCAGTTGTATAGTGAAATGGAAAATGCATTTCTGCTAATGCATTTTCATTTTCAAATTTGACATTTCAAATTGAATTTTGTGACACTTTTGCTGGAGTGTTATTTGAAAATGAAATCTTAAATTCCATTTTCTTTATTTCATTAAGTCACAGAATGAGCAGTGATGAAGAAAATTAAAAATCTGTTTGGAAAATTGCTTATTTATTTTATTTGTGAGTCACATTTAGCAGTTGTATAGTGAAATGGAAAATGCATTTCTGCTAATGCTTAATAATTTTATTTTTTTTACACATATGCTTCCATAATAAATGTCTTCATGCAGAATTAAAACTTTATTAGAACATTTTCTATTTGTGATAGTAATTTATTCTTTGTTGTAAAAAAACAAAAATGCCAAATTGATGTTTTCTTTGTCTTTCAGGAAGGACACGTCCACAGCACGGAGACGCTGATCAGCTGAAGTGATCCAGCCCAAAGTGGCTTCTCACTTAATTAACCTGTTGTTTTTAATAGAAGCATATGGGTCTTTTGAGAAATGTACAAAATGTTAATTTTAGGTTTTAAATAAAAATACTTAATGCTACATTGACTGGAATTTTTTTTATCATATGGATGTGTTTAACTTATGCGTTTTGAACAAAGAACCCAACAGTTGTGTTCTTTTTTTAATTATAATTTTACATTTGAATAACATAAATCAAACACCATGAGAAATGAACAAGTAATAAAATACAGACTACTACGTTTACAACAATATACACAGTAATCACATATGGACAAAGGCAATTTAGCAGTGATAAATAAAATTAAATGAGTCTCAGCAACAGTTTTTGGTTGTTTGTCTAATGTAGTTTGATTCTGCTAGTGATGAAACATTTATATTGTCCATGTTAGGGATGGAGAGATTCACCGATCTCAACCGGTGGTTCGTTCGTGACGTTAGCGATGCGACTGCACCGGTAGCTTCAGTGCGCATCGGTTATAACTGACGGCTGTATCGCCATGTATCTTCCTGTACGTGCCTCTCATCGGTTAAAACTACGGTTACATCGATTACTTCATTGTTTTCCTGCTATGTCCTCATTTTTTGAGGCGCATTGAACGTACCATAATTCTCTTTTAGCAGAGGCCAGGTGGTGCGCAGCCGCAGTTAGAAAAACCATTGTGGGACAAAATTAACCGACGTACGAGCTTCCTGTCTTGTCAAAATAAAACTTTCTAAAGTCCGTGTGACCGGTTTCTGCAGCAGCGTATTCTTCCGAGCATTCTTGTTGATCTGTGCAACTAAAGCTTTGTGTGAGGTCATGTAACATAATTCCTTATTATTGTAACATTTGTGCAGAACTAAACAACAGACAGAATGACGTTTTGGTTCAGAGAAGTCCAATAAACAGCTGAGATAAACTCACATCTCAGCTTGGACTTTTCTCTTAAAGGAACAGTAACATTAGGCTACAACAGCTTTTAATATTGCCACATATGGATCATTACAATATTTAGAAGTGTTTTCAAATTTTTACTGTTTCATAATAATTCCAAATAATTGAAAAATGATTAACTCTAATCATTTTCTGATTCTGTTGGTTTATTTTTCTGTCTAAACCTATTTCAACCCCCTTATTTCAAGTATTGTAGCAATAATGTTAAGTATAATATGTAAAATATCACTCATGAAGTGCATTGTCTTTTAATGTTGCATTTATTGATTAATCAAAAACAATAGAGGATCAAATACATCCTTCACAGAGGAGAGGGAAAATAATTTTGATATTTAAAAATCAGATGTGGGCTGGAAGATTTTTTTAACGTGTTGAATCGTTTAAAATCGCATCATGAAATGTATCGAATCGAAAATCGTTTTCAAATCATTAAAGAATCGTCAGCAGGGATGAATCGTATCGAATCGTATCGCCAGAGGGTTTCACCGTATCGTTAATGTATCGTATCGCTGGTAGCGTATCGAGATACGTATCGAATCGGCCTCAGTGGTGGAGATTCACATCCCTAGTCCATGTGGGTCTGGGTAGCTGTCCCAAATTCTCAAGACACAGCAACAACCCTGTGACCATATGTCTCAGTGCTCCATATTGCCAGACCACAAACTGACGGTATGCTGCATGTCTAAACTCCTGATTACTCTTCCCGGTAAAGAGAAGATTTTCCATAGCATGGATGTCCTTCCACATTTGGCAAGCCGGAGGACCCCCACTGCTGTACGCTTCCATTTGAGGGAGGTTGGAGGATGTTGCTGACAGCATTTCTTTTCAATGTCTGTTGGCATTTCTCTACAGTTTGTGCAAATTACACCACGATGCATCTGATTCCTGAGCCGCCAACGGTGGAGCATGGTGATGTTACATCCATGATGTCACACAAGAGGCTTGGGTCACGTGTTAAACAACGCTCCAGCAATCTGTGGGCTGTTTCCAAGATTAGGGATCTGATTCATGCCTGTTGAAAGATAAAGAACATGAGTTGGTTGGTTAATAATTTTCTACATGCTTATGAAGAGTGGTAAAAACAACTTGAACATAATATTTTACTATCCTAATGTAGAATGTCAAGAAAAATGTTGAACTAAGCAAATAACTTTTAGCAATTTTATCAATTAGCTTAAAAATGACTAAAAAATGCAAAAAGAGTAATAACATTCCAACCAATACAATTATATTTTGGTAGATGGATGCTCTGAATATTATTGATGTGAGACCACAATGTGTGATGTTTTATCCAACCTACGTAATACAATAAATTATTTTCCACAAACAGTGAAATGGGTTCTGCACACCTGTACACAGGAAGAAAAAAATCTAAAATTAATATACCTTATATTCAGCAATCCTTTGCTGTAAATCCTCAACTGGATGTGCATCTTGGATTGAAAGACTTGATGTAGTTGCTCCCTCTGGACTGTTTGTGCTGAGATTAGCCATGGTTGTTCCAGTAACAGCAGCTCTAGGATCCATCTGGTACATATTCTCTATCGGACCCAGCAAGGCTCTTGTCATGAAAACTATGTGGAAAAATTAAAAAAAGAGAAACCGTTTCACTACAACACAAGAGGCCCCAACAATATTTGAATGACAAAATCAAAGAAGTTGTTCTGTCAGACAGCTATTAGCAGGATTAGCTTATCATTTTTGCTATTACTAGCAGGCTTTCATGCTATTTATTAGTCTTTGTAATGAAAATAAACCCTAAATAAACATTTTAAAACATACTTCGTTACCATATGAATAAGTTAAATGAAAAATTTATGTTAGACGTTTATTTTTCACTTACTGGTGATTCCGCCATATTGGTTCACGAAAACTGCAGCTGGTGTTCTGCTCTCTCTTGTTCACTGTGGCAATGCGCGTTCCCATATCCGAAGGGGCGTGGCCTAGGGATTATAGCCGACGGGAGGGGTGAGAGTTCTGGGAAAGTGCTTGTGTAAGCTAGCTAGCTGGGCCTGACTTGTTTGCGGATTAGTTATAGCACCTTTAAATAAACTTCTTTCTTTTAATTTTTCCGCATCAGTAATAAGCATGTTTGAGTCATATCTAAGTGATAGGTCTCAGACTGTAAAAATTGGCACAGCAATATCACCACCATTAAAATGTTTTCTGGGTGTTCCACAGGGCAGCATTTTAGGCCCCTTACTCTTCATCTTGTACATTAATGATCTTTCACGTGCCCTTAATTTTTCCAGTTCACTTCTGTACCCTGATGCCACTGTTGTTTTTCTGTCTGGTCCAAACACTGTCATAATCAATGACAAACTTTACTCAGACCTTCAGCACTTGACTGGCTGCAAGACAATCATTTAACAATTAACCTTAAGAAAACAGAATGCATGTATTTTTACTCAAATCGGACTTAGCTGTCAATATCCAATCCTGTTACATTATCCAGTCATAAATTATCAGTTATCACCACATATAAGTACTTGGGAGTCGTTTTGGACTCACATCTTATAGTAAACATGTTCAAACCCTAACCAGAAAGTTAAAACAAAAGTTGTATGTTTATAGTAAAGTCAGGCCTCATCCAGGGCTGCGAACTTTTGAGGTTTTCCATGCGTGAGACGAGGCGGCGGGGGGGGCTCGTCTCGCCTCCCTCCGCTGTGGGGGGGGGGGTCTCTTCAACCGCGGTGAAGTTAGTTGGACATTGGTTATTCAACAGACATTCACTCCTGGTTCATTACAGTCAGTAGAGGGTTTTCATACCGTGCGCTGCGCCACAGAGAGGCGGTGCTCAGCTGTGTTCCGAGGACTCGCTGATGAATGCGGTGGTCCGCTTAGGGACCGTCAACTATTTCTAGTCATTTAAGAATGCATACAAAAAATCTAAAGGTTCCAGCTTCATTGATTAAATTATTCAAAATCAATTCTCAGCTGTGTTCCGAAATTAGACCAATGAGACACATCAGTTTGAAACATATTTCATACAATCTGATCTTTTTATATAAATATTTTAATAAAAATAATTTGTTTTTTCAATAGCTGCAGATAAATTTATCAAAATCCTCAAACCCAATTTCCAATGGTGTTACTAAGCTAGACCAATGAGACAGCAGTTTTTAACATATTATGCAATTTGATCTTTTTTTATTAAGATTTTCATACAAAATTAAGTTTTTTTTCTTCAAAAGCTTCCAGGTAAATGAACAAATTACTCAAAATTAATTCACAGTTTTGTTACTAAGCTAGATTAATGAGACACCACAGTTTTTAACATGTTTAATTGAAAGAGATAAATTTTATTAATATTTGAATGGCAATTTCTGTGTTTTGCTTTAATAGCATCCAGGTTTTGTGATCAAATGACTCAAAATCAATTGTCAGTTGTTATTTATTTAGACCAATGAGACACAGCAGTTTTTAACAAATTTCATTGAGACACTTTTTTTTCACACAGAAAAGAGCTGAATTACCTTCTTTTACTGACGTTTCGACCACCACTGTAGTCACCCTCATCTGCGGATGACTACAGTGGTGGTCAAAACGTCAGTAAAAAGAAGGTAATTCAGCTCTTGTCTGTGTTAAAAAAAATCACCAAAAGATGCAATCAGAAGATACACATGGGATGAACGCACAAAAGATGTTCATTGAGTCAGTTATTTTCAAATAACTAATTTATGTTCAATAGCTTTGAACAATGACCCCAAATCAATTCCCAGTCTATTCCTCCCACTCCAAAGGAATCCTGTTCGAAAGAGGGATTTGTTTCTTTATTTCTTGGTAGTTCCAAGCTGCCACCTCTGGGAATTGGTTTTGAGTATTTTTAAATCAATTTACCTAGAAGCTTCTGAAGAAATATATATATATATATATATATATATATATATATATATATATATATATATATATATATATATATATATATATATACATATATATACACTGCTCACAAAAATTAAAGGAACACTTAAAAGAAACACTTTAGATACATCAGATCTCAATATGAAGTTGGATATCTATACAAATAACGACAGGGCAATGTCTTAGGAACAAAAGGATGCCAAGTCTTTTAATGGCAATAAACGTTTTCAGCCTACAGAGGGCTCAATTGTGTAGACACCCTAAAATCAGAGTGAAATGAAGATGTGGCAGGCTAGTCCATTATTTCAAAAACTTCATTTCTGCAACTCAAAATGCTTTTCAGTATCTTGTGTGGCCCCCACGAGCTTGTGTGCATGCTTGACAACGTCGGGGCATGCTCCTAATGAGACAACGGATGGTGTCTTGTGGCATTTCCTCCCAGATCTGTGTGAGGGCATCCCTGAGCTCTTGTACAGTCTGAGGAGCAACCTGGCGCCGCCTAATGGACCCAAACATAATGTCCCACAGATGTTCTATTGGGTTTGAGTCAGGGGATCGTGAAGGCCATTCAATTGTTTCAATCCCTTCATCCTCCAGGTACTGCCTGCATACTCTTGCCACATGAGGCCGGGCATTGTCGTGCATTAGGAGAAAACCAGGACCTACTGCATCAGCGTAGGGTCTGACAAAGGGTTCAAGGATTTCATCTGGATACCTTATGGCAGTCAGAGCACCATTTCCTAGGCAGTAGAGGTCTGTGCGTCCCTCCATGGATATGCCTCCCCAGACCATCACTGACCCACCACCAAACCTGTCATATTGAACGACGTTGCAGGCAGCATAACGTTCTCCTTGTCTTCTCCAGACTCTTTCACGTCTATCACAGGTGCTCAGGGTGAACCTGCTCTCGTCTGTAAAATGTACAGGGCGCCAGTGGCGGACTTGCCAATTCTGGTGTTCTTGAGCAAATGCCAGTGGAGCTCTACGGTGCTGGGCAGTGAGCACAGGGCCCACTACAGGACGTCGGGCCCTCAGGCCATCTTCATGAGGTCTGTTCCTGATTGTTTGGGTAGACATTCACACCAGTGGCCCTCTGGAGGTCATTCTGTAGGGCACGAGCAGTGCTCAACCTGTTCCGCCTTGCACAAAGGAGCAGGTATCGGTCCTGCTGATGGGTTGTGGACCTTCTACAGCCCTGTCCAGCTCTCCGAGAATAATCGCCAGTCTCCTGAAATCTCCTCCATGTTCTGGAGATTGTGCTGGGAGACACATTAAACCTTCTTGCTGCAGCACGTGTGGATGTGCCATCCTGGAGAAGTTGGACAACCTGTGCAACTTCTGTAGGGTTAAGGAATCGCCTCATGCTGCCAGTAGAGATAATTACTCAAGCCAAAACTAGCACGAGTGGAAAACCAGCCAAAAAAGATCAAGAGGGAGGAACTTGAAATGACCTCCACATGTTAAACCAGTCCTGTTTTGAGGGTTTTGTAATTGTTGCCATTTTAGTGCACCTGTCGTTAAGTCCATGAACACCAATACAGCTGAAAGTGATTAACAATGCCCTCAGCTGCTTAATCAACCAGAAAATTATCAGACAGGTTTAATTGATTTCATGCCAGGCCCAATAAAAAGTGTTCCTTTAATTTTTGTGAGCAGTGTATATATAATAAAAATCTTAATAGAAAAGATGAAATTGTATGAAATATTATAAAAAATGTTGTGTCTCATTGGACTACCTTAGTAACACAATAGAGCTTTCTACAGTAGCTAAAAATAGATTGTCGCAAAGCACTCTGGGGCGGAGGGTCATACAAGTAAGCTAGCAGTTATAATGGATTCCTATGGGTCTGAGTCGCTCCGATCTGACTAAAGTTATTTTTTCGTCGCGTAAAGATTTTCAAACAGCAAGGAACTTGCTGCTGCTGGGGGAGGTGCTAATCGGACTCTAGACGCCCAGATCGGATGTTGGAGAGGACTTTTTATCCCTTTTCCAAAGCCGGTAAAGTCAATAGTATAACGCTGCAGACCCGGAGACGCCAGATTCAGGCCGACACCACGTGAAACAGCTGGAAAGCTACACGGGCTAAGCTAAAGACAGAAGAAGCAAAGCGGTGGTAGTTTTTAAGTTGGACGAGCGGATTTTAACTGTGTGGAGCAGATCAAGAAAAGCACGTATATTTGTTACTTACATCTTCCTGGAGGGGAATGTCCTACATCCGAGAATGACCAGCCGCCGGTCGTAACGACGCTCTCAGTCGTGGGGTTATCCAGGAGGAGCAGCGGAGGAGAATTAATGCAGGACGCAGCGTTGTTAACGGAGAGTGGAGGCAGCGTTGTTAACAGAGAGTTAGAGGCAGCGTTGTTAACAGAGAGTGGAGGCAGCGTTGTTAACGGAGAGTTAGAGGCAGCGTTGTTAACAGAGAGTGGAGGCAGCGTTGTTAACAGAGAGTTAGAGGCAGCGTTGTTAACAGAGAGTGGAGGCAGCGTTGTTAACAGAGAGTTAGAGGCAGCGTTGTTAACGGAGAGTTAGAGGCAGCGGTGTTACCGGAGGAGAGTTAACAAGGAGGCAGCAGCCCAGCTGAACGTCTGGGCCAAACAGCATGTCCACCCAAACGTCCACGAAAAAGGCTTTTGACCAGAGGTGAGTGGAATATAAAAAGTAGGGACACAAATGATAACCTGACAATAATATTACTGATTTTAAAATGTAAGGCATTACACTACTTTTGCATTACTTTAAGTTACTTTCACCAAAATAATATGGATTTGGGAATCTAAATGTTGCTCATGACGCTCTGGGCTAGGGGTTGTGGGTTAAACAGTCAAATATAATAACAGTTCTTTAGGTGTAAAGAGCATTTGACTACAATGTTCTTCATATCCTTATTCGTCACAAACTTAAAGTAACGGGACGTATGACCATCTGGAGAATGTTCTATCTAACGTTAGATCAGCTGCAGGTTCACTCATCTCTGCTCTGTCTGACTACAGGAAGTGAAACATTTTGTGTGGACATTTCTTTTCTGCTGATCTTGTGTAGCCTAGAAATCTAGACACACAGTAGCAGAAGCAGAAAGATTTTGCGCTGCAGGTCCTTCTGATCACCTCCATCAGGGCTGGAGGATGATTGCTCCTGGGCATGAAAGTGTCCAAAGCTGGCCAGGACCCCTAGAAAATGAATTTGTATGAAAGAAATGCAACAACAAATTGTACGCTTAGCACGCTGCCATCTTAAATTAACTGAGCGTACAAACAGTATGTGGGGGGAAGGGGGTGGCTTCACCCTGTATTTTGCCTTGGTCCCCAAATGCCTGGATACGGCCCTGGGTGCGGACCTGAGTTTTGAAAGTGATCTGAGTTTTATGAAATAATAAAATATTACATGCTTATAAATTATTGCTTTGTATTGTTAAACATTTGTAGTAGATAAAAATCTACCTACTTTTCCTATTCAAGAACTTTATTTAGTTTTCTTGTTTTTTATTTGATTATTTTCCTGTTCTCTCTCTTATATTCCTGAATCCTCTCAATTCTCCAGAAAAACTGCTTCCTGGATTTCCTACTTTTTCACATAATGAGCTAGCCTACTTTTAAACTAAGCAGTTCTGGGATCTGCACCGCAAAAATATAGAAATGTGTGCTGCACGCCGCAGGTGAGGTGATGTCACCTGGGCACAGATGAGCTCCGCTGAGGCAGAGCGCGTCAGGCATGAATTCAAGAGAAAGTGCCAGAAAGCGGACATAAACGATAGTGTGTTAAATGTTTTTTTTTTTGGTGGTGTGACTTTGAGAATGTTACTGTGGTCGTGGTGCGCGCAGCTGGAGCGCATCCGATCAGCGGTCTCTGTCCTCTCTGCTCTCAAAAGAAGTCCTGTTGCACTGGAGTTCATATAAATAATGTCATATCGAAACTGAACCTTTATTCAGGATCCCCCGTAATTAGAACCTTGAAGAAAACTCACTAATTGATTGGTTAAAAATGCGTTGTAATGTGCGCGTTACTGACATTGTACCGAGTAAAATATTACTGATTTTTTTTCTGTAATGCCTTACATTACCGCGTTACAGCAAAAAGCAATGCATTACAGTAATTACTTTTGTAACTCGTTACTCCCAACACTGTCCATTTCTATGCCGATGACACTGTCAGGGTTATTTGTAGGGATGGGAAGAAATATCGTTTGGCGAAATTTCGCGATACAAAACGTGACAAAAATGCAAGTAAAAAAAAATGGATCGCGAAATAAAGACTAGATGGCACTGCTGCATGATTTGTGTATGGCAGGCATACAGTCTAAAGCCTTTTTTTATTAAACAATGCCGCTAATTTGCACAATGCCTATGAGGCATCTGGGAGCGTTAGGTCGTTTATAAAAGCTCAGATCGTGGCGGTAATGTTGTGCAATTATGTCAGTTTTATAAAAGATTACACGATGGTGGCATAAAGGAGGTATGGGGGCGGTCTCTGAGCTGTCGCGGACTTCCGTTTATCTTGGACATAACTTGCTTTTTATTGCGATCAAAGCCGCGCTCGTTGAGTTTTTTTTCCACATTTCTCTACAGGTGTGTGTCCTCCACCATCACTGTGAACAGTCAGATGATCTGAGCTGCAGATCTAACGGAGAGACGCTCCCGGAGCTCCGCATCGCTCCGCATCGCTCTGCATCGCTCCAGTTTATCATCTCAGCTGGTTCGAAAACGAAACTTGTGGCCGTGTTTACTTACATTTTCATTTTGTAGTTCCCGGCCGGAGCTCGGCATTAATTCATCACGTGGTCATGACACCTCCCTCTGTTAAGTTAATGTGCGTTTATAAGACCGGCGAAGCCGCAATATTACTATCAAGCGTGGCAGCACGAATGCAGCAAAATTCGGTAATATTACGCTGATTTGCCAGCATGGTGTGTCTTATAAAAAGGGCTTATGGTGGCAGGCTGACAGCACTATCTGCTGATTAAGCAGGGTAAAACTAAATGAAAAAAAAAATCCGGGGAACGGTGCAGTGCGTCGTGACGTCAACACGTCAAGTCACAGCGCCTGTTGCAACAACAACACTGCAGGCAGGAGACATTGTTTCTGCTCAAAGATCACTGATTACACCAGAACATGTTGATATGTTAGTTTTTTGAAGAAGAACCATCCATCCATCCATTTTCTCCTGCTTATCTGGAGTCGGGTCGCGGGGGCAGCAGCTTAAGGAGGGAAGCCCAGACCTCCCTCTCCCCAGCCACTTGGGCCAGCTCCTCCGGGGGAATCCCAAGGCGTTCCCAGGCCAGCCGAGAGACATAATCTCTCCAGCGTGTCCTGGGTCTTCCTTTGGGTCTCCTCCCGGTTGGACGTGCCCGGAAAACCTCACCAGGGAGGCGTCCAGGAGGCATCCTAATCAGATGCCCGAGCCACCTCAACTGGCTCCTCTCAAAGTGGAGGAGCAGCGGGTCTACTCCGAGCCCCTCCCGGATGACCGAGCTCCTCACCCTAACTCTAAGGGAGAGCCCAGCCACCCTGCGAAGAAAACTCATTTCGGCCGCTTGTATCCGCGATCTCGTTCTTTCGGTCACTACCCAAAGCTCGTGACCATAGGTGAGGGTAGGAACGTAGATCGACCGGTAAATTGAGAGCTTCGCCTTTCGACTCAGCTCTCTCTTCACCACAACAGACCGGTACAACGCCCCCATCACTGCAGATGCAGCACCAATCCGCCTGTCGATCTCACGCTCCACCCTTCCCTCACTCGTGAACAAGACCCCGAGATACTTAAACTCCTCCACTTGGGGCAGGACCTCGTCCCTGACCTGGAGAAGGCATTCTACCCTTTTCCGACTCAAGACCATGGTCTCGGATTTAGAGGAGCTGATTCTCATCCCAGCTGCTTCACACCCGGCTGCGAACTGCTCCAGCGAAAGCCGGAGATCACGTTCTGACGAAGCCAACAGGACCACATCATCTGCAAAAAGCAGAGACCTGATCCTTAGGCCACCAAAACGGATCCCCTCACCACCTTGGCTGCACCTAGAAATTCTGTCCATAAAAGTTATGAACAGAATCGGTGACAAAGGGCAGCCTTGGCGGAGTCCAACTCTCACCGGAAACGAGCCCGACTTACTGCCGGCAATGCGGACCAAGCTCTGACACTGGTCGTACAGGGACCTAACAGCCCGTATCAAGGGGCCTGGTACCCCATACTCCCAGAGTACCCCCCACAGGGCCCCCCGAGGGACGCGGTCGAACGCCTTCTCCAAATCCACAAAACACATGTAGATTGGTTGGGCGAACTCCCACGCACCCTCCAGGACCCCCCCAAGGGTATAGAGCTGGTCCAGTGTTCCACGGCCAGGACGAAAACCACATTGCTCCTCCTGAATCCGAGGTTCGACTATCCGACGGACCCTCCTCTCCAGAACCCCTGAATAGACCTTACCAGGGAGGCTCAGGAGTGTGATCCCCCTGTAGTTGGAACACACCCTGCGGTCCCCCTTTTTAAATAGGGGGACCACCACCCCGGTCTGCCAATCCAGTGGAACTGCCCCCGATGTCCACGCGATATTGCAGAGCCGCGTCAACCAACACAGCCCCACAGCATCCAGAGCCTTAAGGAAATCCGGGCGGATCTCATCCACCCCCGGAGCCTTGCCACCGAGGAGTTTTTTGACCACCTCAGTGACCTCAGCTCCAGAGATTGGAGAGCCCAACCCAAAATCCCCAGACTCTGCTTCCATCCTGGAAGACGTGCCGGTGGGATTGAGGAGGTCTTCGAAGTACTCGGCCCACCGATTCACAACGTCCCGAGTCGAGGTCAGCAGCACACCCTCCCCACTGTAAACAGTGTTGGTAGTGCACTGCTTTCCCCTCCTGAGACGCCGGATGGTGGACCAGAATCTCCTCGAAGCCGTACGGAAGTCTTGTTCCATGGTCTCACCGAACTCCTCCCATGCCCGGGTTTTTGCCTCTGCGACCACCCGAGCCGCATTCCGCTTGGACTGCCGGTACCTATCAGCTGCCTCCGGAGTCCCACAGGCCAAAAAGACCTGATAGGACTCTTTCTTCAGCTTGACAGCATCCCTAACCGCCGGTGTCCACCAGCGGGTTCGGGGATTGCCGCCACGACAGGCACCGGCCACCCTGCGGCCACAGCTACGGTCAGCCGCCTCGACAATGGAGTCACGGAACATGGTCCATTCGGACTCAATGTCCCCCGCCTCCCCCGGGACGTGTTCGAAGTTCTGTCGGAGGTGGGAATTGAAGCTCCTTCTGACGGGAGACTCTGCCAGACGTTCCCAGCAGACCCTCACAACACGTTTGGGTCTGCCAGGTCTGACCGGCATCCTCCCCCACCATCGAAGCCAACTCACCACCAGGTAGTGGTCAGTTGACAGCTCCGCCCCTCTCTTTACCCGAGTGTCCAAGACATGCGGCCGCAGATCAGATGAAACGACAACAAAATCGATCATCGACCTGCGGCCTAAGGTGTCCTGGTGCCAAGAGCACATATGGACACCTTTATGCTTGAACATGGTGTTTGTTATGGACAATCCATGACGAGCACAGAAGTCCAATAACAGAACACCACTCGGGTTCAGATCAGGGGGGCCGTTCCTCCCAACCACACCTCTCCAGGTCTCACTGTCGTTGCCCACGTGAGCATTGAAGTCCCCCAGCAGAACGAGGGAGTCACCCGAAGGAGCGCTTTCCAGCACCCCCTCCAGGGACTCCAAAAAGGGTGGGTAGTCTGAGCTGCAGTTTGGTGCATAAGCACAAACCACAGTCAGGACCCGTCCCCCCACCCGAAGACGGAGGGAGGCTACCCTCTCGCTCACCGGGGTAAAACCCAATGTACAGGCACCAAGATGGGGGGCAAGAAGTATGCCCACCCCTGCTTGGCGCCTCTCAGTGGGAGCAACTCCAGAGTGGTAGAGAGTCCCACCCCTCTCGAGGAAACTGGTTCCAGAGCCAGAGCCATGCGTTGAGGTGAGTCCAACTATATCTAGTCGGAACCTCTCAAGAAGAAGAAGAAGAACCAGTCCTGAGATAACTTAACCTAGGGTTAGAGCAGCACTAAGGGAGTGTTCTTGTTTGTGTTTGGCCTGTTAGGCCTTGTGTTTCCCTGTGTGCAACGGAAACAAAAATAAACAAGTTGTTATTATACAGTCATATTTTTTAATATCGTATTGTGACATATTGTTTCGTGACTATGACATATCGAGGTGCATCGTATCGTTAGTTTAAGTGTATCGTCCCATCCCTAGTTATTTGTTTACCCTACAATTGACCAGGCTTTGGGAAAACAGAAGACAGACACCAGTGAATAAGTTTTAAATTCTCTGCAGAGGAGAGCATATGTTAAACCACAAGACCTCAGCATGCACTCTGTCTGTTTCCTCTCTGCTGTAGTCTTTTATTACCCAGAAAATGAGGGAGTGGTTTACATGTTATGCAAACTTAGGCATGTTATGTTGTGACAAACAGCTGATATGACAAACAGCTGATCTGTAACTTGTTCTGATAGAACCTGGATGTTCCACGTTTATACACACACAGCAGTTAATAGTGAATCACAGAGAGATAGCATACAGCTGAACACACATATTATATGATAAAACAAACCCATCTGCTGTCTGAGTCATGATATTAATCTCTGACGAGGCTCAGCTGAGACGTGTATCATAGAGCCTCTTTGTCCTTTGGGACATGTGGTCTTAATCTCTGCTCAGTCAGTAGCACAATATTCATGTTTACTCTATCAGACACTGTGATGTACTCAGTTGCATCTTCACCTCATCAGGCCATTTCTCAGCTTCAACAATCCTTTAATACTGTTCAACACACTTTGTGCGATTCTAAATTAGTTTTAAATGCCAATAAAACAAAAGGTATGATGTTCACCAACTCAAAATTAAAACCTACAAATCTTCCACTAATCACCACTCTTCAGAGTTCAGTCATTGAGTTAGTGTCTACGTTTAAATATTTAGGAATTGTGATTGATGATTCTCTCTCCTTCAAGGCTCACATCCAGCAGCTGATAAAAAATACGTAGGCTTAAACTCAGTTTCTTTTTCAGAATCAAGTCCTGTCTTTCATATGAAGCTAAAAAATGGCTTGTTTCAGCTCCTTTTTGCCATTGCTGGATTATGGTGATGTCATTTACATGCATGCCTCCTCATAATGTCTACATGCTCTAGATAGTCTACCATGGAGCTTTGAGGTTCATTATTAAAACGTTGAGTCATCATTGTACTCTCGTGCAGATGTATCAGACATGAAAATCCCTCATCTTTCGGCAAAATTCCCCATTTTGAATCCAAAATGTGTCACCTATACTTGATTTGTGCAGATCCGATGAGAAAATAGTTGGGAGTGGGGGTGATTGGTTTATACAGTGTGGCCAGGTTTTACAGTTTAACCAGTTTCACTATTAACCACGTATTCCACAGGATTTTTAACACGTACAAACACCACCACCTGTAGAATAAATAAATAAATCTGTCAGAACCGGTGACGCGCGACCCGCACAAACGCATCTCGTCTGGTGATCACATGTGTAGACCTCCAGACCAGACGAGGGGCTCTTCCCCGCTCATACGATCTGAGCCCAAACCGAGTAAGCGGATTTAGGTCGATTAATAATTTGAGAGTAATGAGTCGCACTCGGACAGCAGAGAGGGAGGGAGAGAGAGACTGCAGGCCGCATTGAGGAGATGAGGACGTGCCTCAAACCACAGTGCAATCATTATTATTCCTCCATGGGTGTAAAGAAACACTGACGCCGGCTGCACACGGAAAGCATCAGCGGCGCGGAACGGTTTACTCACGATTTTTGCTGCTTGCCAGTGCACACTGGGAGAATCTCAGCCGCGGAGCGGCCTCACCACCGCACTACACGTGGACTCGCGAGATCACAAAATCCCTCGAGACTTCCACCATCCTCCTCGCTTGACGTGTGATCACAACATCCCTCGAGACTTCAAAGGTCACGGTTTGTTTATGTCATCTGCAATTAGCCTTTCGCCAGCCCCGCCCCCAGAACGGCTATTGTCCAATCACACATCATAGCAACCGTTACTATCCGACAACTCCAAACAAGATGATGAAGCTAAGCCTAATTTAAACTACTAAGCATTAGCCTCGATAGTAGTCGTGTCTCCTTCGTTTCCCTTCAGAACCTCCTCATCGAGCTCAACCAGCAACAGCCAAGCATGAGTGCTCCCCCCGCCCGCGGCTGGGCGGAGGTCCACCTCCCAGACTATCCAAGACCCTTTTAGATAAGACACACCGTGCCGGCTAATCAGCGTAATATTACCTCAACCGTGTGTCTTATAAACGCACATTAAGCCTTGGCGCAACAGCGGGTGGTGTCATGATCACGTGATGAATTAATGCCGAGCTCCGGCCGGGAACTAAAAATAAAAGTAAACACGGGCTTAAAAAGTTACATTTTATTAACAGACTCAGCTGGGATGATCAACTGAGCGATGCAGAGCGCCGGGAGCTTTTCTCCGTTAGAGCTGCCTGCAGCTCAGATCATCTGACAGCTCACAGGGACACCGCGTCGCCGCCACCGCTCCATGGATCCACGCGTCCCCGGACGCCGGACCTTCTCCCAAACTCCCAACTCCTCGTTCCCTGCTACGCTTCGCTCAGCGGAGCCGACACTAATGTATCCCTCCACTGCATACTGTAACCCT
This sequence comes from Aphyosemion australe, assembly GCA_006937985.1. Taxonomy (NCBI): domain Eukaryota; kingdom Metazoa; phylum Chordata; class Actinopteri; order Cyprinodontiformes; family Nothobranchiidae; genus Aphyosemion; species Aphyosemion australe. The sequence goes on along the minus strand of SSNS01000293.1, from coordinate 736,888 downwards.
TTTGCCTCGATCTGGATGATATTGAGGAGAAATTGCTCCAAAAAATGTCGCTGACACGCATCTGTCTACTTCTTTCCATTGCGGAAATCTGTGGAGCTGCAGTATTTGATCCACTTATTGTCGGAGTTGGCAACAGTCAGTGCGTTTACATGAACATCAGAAAACCAAACTTTTGCCCTAAAAAGACTAACATTGTTTTTTTTAAATGCATGTAAACGTGTTAGTCTGGCTGAAAGTGAACTTCTTCTAGTCGGGCTGAAGCACCCAGATAATGCGGTAGTTATCTGACTTCCTTCTGCATGCAAACGGGTCAGCCGAGCTGAACCGAGTAGACGCTCGCGTTCCGGAAGTGACGCGGCCCGCAGTAGCGCTCGTCTGATAATATCACCGCCACAACGTATCCTGTTTCAATTCCATCTCATTTACTCCCGCCAGCGTTTGTTTACAAGTTGTGTTGCTACAAGCTAACTGGAACAATGCCCGACATGAAAGAGTGCATGTCGCCACCTACTGTACCAGAGTGGAACGGTGGAACGAACTCCATTTGAGAAGTTGGTTTTCTAAAGCGCATGTAAACAAGGATAAAGACTCGCAGCTTATTATCATAAGTTCGACCAGGATCGACTTAGATGTTGATACTGCACATGTAAACGCACTGAGTAACTAAGGGGGGCGGGGCTCGGCGAAAGGTCAATTAAACCAGAAATAAGGAAATCTCGTGTGACATCGCTGCTTGATGTCGTATATAATGTTGTTCCTCTCTACTGCCAGGATTAAACCCATGAAAAACACACCGCTGCACTTCTCGAATGATGCGGTAAGTAAATAAGCCGTGAGGTCACATGTATAGACGTAATCTACATAGATATGAAATCACATCGCTGCAATAGAGTTTTATTTTGAAAATTACCAGACATTTTACACTGATACCGAGTGTGATTTCCTGTCTAGCCCTATGTTAACTGCGGAAATTGACGCATCCCAGAAGCGGCACGCAGCAAAAGTAGAACCCGATGCTATCTTTAGCGGCGTGCCGCTACTGGTACGTGTCTGGAAAATAATGGATTGTATTTGAAGCAGTGACGTTCTGCTGCCGTTGATGCTTTCAGTGTGCAGTAGGATTAAAAGTGGCCATAATGATCTCGGGCGAACCGGTTTTGGGCTTAAAGTCCGACGGGTCATTTCGGTTTCAGTCTGGGGCTTATTGAGATCTACTGTGCTGCTCCGGGCTGCGCGGGTGTGTGTGTGTGTGTGTGTGTGTGGGGGGCGCAGAGGAGATGAGAGCTCTGAGAAACGGTCAAAGAGAAATAATAATATTGTTCTGATGTGTCAGCCTGTAGAAGTTTTTGCTAAACTTTATTTTGTTTCATGAACCAGGATGTTAAATTCAACTTAAAGACAACTGGGAGAAAGTTTTTGAGTTAGATTGTTGTTTGTTTTATCTGCTCCTCAGAGACACAATGGACATACAGAGGTAATAAAAGTCAAAATGTCCCCAAAGGACAGGTGGTGGGAGGGTTAGTTAGCTGGTTAGTCAAGGAGATCCATCAGGTAGCTATTATTAAATCCTTATTCAGCCCACAGCCTCTGGTAGTGTTGTTGTTGTTATTATTATTATTATTATTATTATTACTATTATTATTATTATTATTATTAATATTATATTATTATTATTATTATTATTATTATTATTACTATTATTATTATTATTATTATTATCAGCAAATACAAAAGAAACATCCAACATTTTATTGGAAGTTTAGGATTCTTTCTAGTTTTAGTATCTTCAGCAGCAGCAGAGCTTGGTTCATTCTCCATCACATTTCTGAATGAGACCATTGGGTTCTAACAAAATAACAAACCAGGCCAAACCTGTCATTTCATGCTGATGTTGATCTGATTTCATTGATAACTGGTTTAGTTTTTAAAGCTTCACTTGTTTAAGTTGTTCATTTAAAACAGTCATTTAAATCTAATAAAACAACCTGTTTAACATCACTAGAATGCAGGAAATGACATCTACTTAAAGAGACTATGTGGAAGTTTAACAGCTAATACAAGTATAGAAATTTAAAATGTCTTCCTCATACATTCTCCTGCAATGCCCTGGTCCTGTAGAATGAGCCCTGGCATTTTTATTGTGATTGCCTCTGTAGGCCTGTAAACTCACAGAAAAGATCTTGCTCGGGTCGAGCAAGCAGGCTTCCCCGGTGTCCTCCAGAGGCAGCGTAATGCATGATGACGTCATGCGCGCTCACGCGCCCGCAGCGTTTGTTTGCTAGCTGTAGCTTAGCGGTAGAGCGAGAGGTGGTTTTGGTAGCTGATTCAGCCAAAAACAAGAAGAGAGCTGCTTCAAGCACCAGCGAAACTCCAGCCCAGACCCCAAACAAGACAAAGAACCCAAGAGTTTATTCCAGCGCGACAAAAAGGGCAAAACTCGAGTCTGGTCGCCGAAGGCAAAGAACGAGGATAAACATCGGTCCGGCCGGCAGAAGTGGAAAATGCTGAGACAAAAGACCCGCAGTTGGCATCATTGTTGCTGGACAGGTAAGAAATTATTACTAAATACGTGTGGGGTAAGGGTTGTGGGTGCTTTCAAAGCAAACCGGGGGCTTACGTATGTCATAGTAGGAACATTTTTAGGCTGCTTGTTTAGCGTGTCTCCATCAGAGTCAGTGCTGGTCAGGATATTAATATTAGTCTTATTCTTATTTTTACCTCTCAGCGCACTGGGACTTTTTTCCAGGGTAGGATGAGTACCGGTACTATTACCGCTCATTTATTAGTGGAAATCTCAGAGATTTCTGCAAAATATGTCCGTCTCCAAGTAAACACATTCCCCCCCAGCGCTGCTGACCTGAACCTCCCGATAGGCAGAACCGAACACACGCTACAAGAGGGGACACAATTTGTGCATTAGGACTTAGGATGCATTCTCTCCAAATGCGCTTTCTTTGTACATTTGGAGAGAATGTGCGCCGCGCGTACAGCTCCGTCAGCTTCCGTCAGCCCAGGCAAGAGGAGAGAGAGAAAAAAGACGAGTTATCCGACACCGTGCACGTTCCCTCAATGACTGACAACACGCAGCATCTGACCAGCGTCAGATGTGCCGACAGACAGGTGGATCCATGCAGGTGGAGAGGCACAATAGATCAGGAGCACAAGAAAGTAAAAGTCATAACCAGAGGAGTGTGTTGTTGGAGCAAAAAAGAAAAACTTTGTGGGCATAAACATCCCAGCTTCTGTTCATGAGACAGAAGATAGGATAATTGTGTCTGGATGTGGAGAATAAATCATACAGCAGTCCTGGTTATCATTTATGAGAAGTCTTGGTAAATGCAGAAACATGCAGAGCTTTTATCATTTGATTCATAACCTATGTTTTTTAATTGATGTTTTCTGTTTGTTTTTGTAGCATCAAATCGATGGAGCTGAAAGAACTCTTTAGATGAGGAACAAGCCAATAGTTTGGAAACAGTGTGTAAGTAACAAATTATTCTCATAGAAATGCAATGGCTATATGTCAGGATATATAATCATGTTCTGCTGCTGTTTTTACTTCCAGACTAGAGCTGGAAAGAGAAGGAAGGAGCTTTAGACCCGCATGATTCAGATTATGTACCTCCAATATCAATAAGGTATGTTTTATTATTGTTTTTTTAATACCGTAGTAACATCCCACTCTCACTTTCTATTCACTGATTATATAACATTTATTTGTCTTGTGCAATAGGTGTGCATCACAGGATGAGGTTGACCAACTTCCTTGCATTGGCCTGGATGAAGCTGACAATTATAACAATTATAATTATTATATAACAATTATAAATATTATATAGGCTAACAATTATATGTGCTAAAAATAGCAGAAATGCATGGAGCGCTTCTAGGGTGTAGAAAGAATTGTGTATACCTCCGGTGCTCTTCAGTTCTGGGATTCAGGTATAACAACAAAAGAGGTCTGTGGCACTCAGGAGGATGAAAAAAGTTAAAAAGCCTTTATTTTTCCATGGCTTAATTAAATTAAAAACATGTCAACTAGTTTCAGCCACACTGGCCTTCGTCAGGACAAAAAATGTTTGGCACTCTGCTTTCCTCCTAATATAATCTATTTCAGCTGCTTCAGTTGAGCTGGCAGGAAGTCACATGACCTATACCTCCAGAGTTTGAAAATATAAGCATTAAAATATAAAACTAAGTAATCTATGGAAAGCAAAAAATATAATACAATAAAAAAACTAGGATACAAAAGAAAACATAGTAGTTACAAAAAAGGAGAAAAATCAATTTCACCATTCAAACCCGGATGGCATGTAGCTTTCAATGTATAAATCCAGAAGGATTCTCTTTGTAGGAGTTTCTTTAGTCTGTCTCCTCCTCTGATTGTGTCTGTAATATGTTCAATACCTGAAATTTTAAGAGAATTACAGCTTCCATGGTCCGCTTCTGTATAGTGTACTGCCATAGGGTATAGAGGACTACCTGTTCTGATTGCATATTTATGCAAAGCAGCTGAAATAGATTATATTAGGAGGAAAGCAGAGTGCCAAACATTTTTTGTCCTGACGAAGGCCAGTGTGGCTGAAACTAGTTGACATGTTTTTAATTTAATTAAGCCATGGAAAAATAAAGGCTTTTTAACTTTTTTCATCCTCCTGAGTGCCACAGACCTCTTTTGTTGTTATACCTGAATCCCAGAACTGAAGAGCACCGGAGGTATACACAATTCTTTCTAGGCAAGGCAAGGCAGTTTTATTTATATCGTACATTTCCTACCCGAAGGCAACTCAAAGCGCTTTACAAACAAATAAGACATTACAAAACAGAACATACAAAAAATAGACAATGGACAACTAAAGCTAGAAACTCTTAACATAATACTAGCAGAGCTTCGCTTGGACAATGAGGACCAAGAAATTATTATTATAGAACTAAACAGAACTTCAATGAGACTAAATGTAGCTGAGATCAGTGGTGGTACTGATAAGGTATCAAGGTCAACCAGAAGTCACTAAGTGCACAAATGATTGTTTAAACTAAGAGTGTAGGGTGACCTGAACTGAGGCAGTATAACTAGTAAAACCAGCTAACATTTAAGACTGACTAAATGAATGGTTACTAAAACTAGAATCATATGACATATAACAGGCAGTGAGCTAGATTAAGAATTAATACAGTAAAATAAAAATAAAAATAAAAACACTNCCTATCCTGTTCACAGCTAATACTCATCTCCTGCAGCTTCAGGCTCCCAGCGTCAAAGGCTTCGACTTTGCAAAGCTTCATCTTGGTCAGCACAGTAAAGATGACATCATGGTTATCCAGGAAACTGGCCCGCTGCCCGCTCCTATGAAAGAAGCCACGCCCTCTGATGGCGGAGACCTCAACACCCCCAAATCTAAAGGCTCATCCACCAAGGCAGTGCGCTCCAGCCGCCACAGAGGAAGGTCAGACAGCTCCACCCATCAGCTGCTTTCCACCTCTAATTTGAAAACGTCTACCGAGCTTCTAAAGCAGGGATGCTCTACCTTCTAATCGTTTCTCTGCTCCAACACACCTGATTTAATCAAAAATAGCAGAAATGCATGGAGCGCTTCTAGGGTGTAGAAAGAATTGTGTATACCTCCGGTGCTCTTCAGTTCTGGGATTCAGGTATAACAACAAAAGAGGTCTGTGGCACTCAGGAGGATGAAAAAAGTTAAAAAGCCTTTATTTTTCCATGGCTTAATTAAATTAAAAACATGTCAACTAGTTTCAGCCACACTGGCCTTCGTCAGGACAAAAAATGTTTGGCACTCTGCTTTCCTCCTAATATAATCTATTTCAGCTGCTTCAGTTGAGCTGGCAGGAAGTCACATGACCTATACCTCCAGAGTTTGAAAATATAAGCATTAAAATATAAAACTAAGTAATCTATGGAAAGCAAAAAATATAATACAATAAAAAAGCTGGATAAAAAAGAAAACATAGTAGTTACAAAAAAGGAGAAAAATCAATTTCACCATTCAAACCCGGATGGCATGTAGCTTTCAATGTATAAATCCAGAAGGATTCTCTTTGTAGGAGTTTCTTTAGTCTGTCTCCTCCTCTGATTGTGTCTGTAATATGTTCAATACCTGAAATTTTAAGAGAATTACAGCTTCCATGGTCCGCTTCTGTATAGTGTACTGCCATAGGGTATAGAGGACTACCTGTTCTGATTGCATATTTATGTTCAGCTAGTCTTGCCTTCAGTTTGTGCTTGGTTCTCCCTATATAAAAACAACCACATGGACATTCAAGTCTGTACACAACAAATGATGTATCACAGTTGATAAATGAGTTCATATAAAACCTGCGTCCAGAAAAGATGTCAGTGAAAAAGTTTACATTAGTCATATTGTTACAGTGATTACAATGTCCACACTTATGATCTCCTTTTCTGGTAGATAGCCCAGTCTTTGGTTGTATAGGAGAAAGATGACTTTTAACAAGTTTATCATTTAGCGTTGGAGCTCTTCGGAAACTAATGGTTGGAGCATCTGGAAGGGCTTCTCTAAGAACACTATCACTTCTCAATATATCCCAATTTCTTTCTAGAATTTGTCTAATTTTATTAGCCTGGTTGCTATATTGTGTTACAAAGAATATTTGATTAACGTTTTGTTGATCCTTTTCTTTAGAGGTTAGTAGTTGTTCTCTAGGGAGACTTTTTACTTTATTATATGCTCTGATTATAGTTCCTTGTTGATAGCCTCTTGTTTTAAATCTCTGACACATATCTTGAGCGTTACTTTCAAAGTCTACTTCTGTATCACAGACCCGTTTGAGTCTCTGAAACTGACCAAAGGGAATATTATTTTTAATCCAAGATGGATGAAAGCTATCTGCTCTAAGGGTTGTATTATGGTCTGTTGTTTTTCTAAAGATAGAGGTATGTAGATCCCCGTTGAATCCTTTAGAGATAACAAGATCTAAGAAATTAGTTTTGGATGATGAGAAATCTAAACTAAACTTCAAATTTTTGTTAGTGTTGTTTAAATATGAATGGAATTGGACAAGTTCAGTTTCTGACCCAGACCAAAACAAAATAATGTCATCAATGTACCTTCCCCACCATATGATTTTATCAACAAAGACATTACGATCTGAGTATACAAATGCTTCTTCCCACACTCCCATGAAGAGATTGGAATAGTTAGGTGCAAAACAAGCTCCCATCGCTGTACCTTTTCTCTGTTTAAAGAACTGATTTTCAAACAAAAATACATTGTTGTGTAAAGTCCACTTAGCCAACTGTAGAATAAAGGAAGAGGGAGGCATTTGTTCTGGGGGCCTCTTTTCTAGATAATAGGATAATGCATCTAGTCCTTCTTTGTGATCAATGTTCGTATAGAGTGCCTCCACATCCATGGTAGCAAGAAGTGCAGGTCCAATGTTCTTTATGTCTTTAATTTTATTCAATACATGCATAGTGTCTTGGATAAAAGAAGGCAATTCAAGTACAAATGGTTGAATGAAGAAGTTCACAAATTATATATGTGCTATTTGAGTTTCACTCAATATGCTAAAATTCTGCTTACAACAGTGACCTGCACAGAACCCAACTAATGCTGCTACTCTGTGTGTATATTTGCATATATTATTGTTGATTTTATGTTTATATTATTTCTGCATTATTTTTTGTATTCTTTTACGTTTTGCACCAAAGGGAGTGGCACTCCAATGTCGCTGTACCCTGTACAAAATCAATAAAGGTTATTCTATTCTATTCTATTATATTATATTCTGTATTGGACATTGCTGATTGTGTGGAGGCAGATTTGAAAGACAATTTAGAAGAGCCATCAGCAGCAGGACTGACTCAGCTGTTGTTTTCATTCAGGAGTACAACATGCATGCCTCGTGCACGAGCTTACTATTGAAGCTGCAGTTACGCATTTGGCCCGAGGGGGCAATCGCGAGCATAAAAATTTCAAAGTCCACATAGTCCCTTTAACTAAAATGTTTCTGTGGGGTCCCCAGACCAACAGCCCCCATCACCCTAGATCCTCTTTGTCTGTCTCCTTCCTCAGAGCTGAGGACAAAGCTGGGACATGTGGTTAAACACGTCTCAGCCTTGTCATTGTCTCAAGAAGAGCAGAAGGTAAACAAAGGCTCTGCTACTCTGTGTTAAAATAAGAATCCCAACTTGATATAGAATTAGGTGTGTGTGAGCATGCAGCCACTGTGGCCTTCAAGGACCAGGTCTGCTCCCCCTGTTACAGTATAGAGGTTGGTCTGATTTCTTCTAGTGCTTAATGTGAGCATGCTTAGATATTTTATTATACATTCATACCAGCCTGTATCTCTGCTGATTATTTTCTTCCATAAAGGTTGATACTTAGGTTGAAACCTAAAATGTCCAAAATTACTGGCATTTAATTTGAAGCAGGTTTACTTGCTGGTGAGTGTGTGTGTGTGCGCGTGTGTGTGTGTGTTTTGACTTCCAAACAAGAAGACACCATTCCTAAAACAGTAATGTTAATTATATATTAAAACTCTCAACTCATTTGGCAGAATAAAGTTTTGACAAACATTCATTTTTTCTTTATTGTCAGATTTCAGTAGGATTTTGAACTAAGCTAGTTGTAATTAAACTAATTAAATAAATGACCACACCATTTCCCCCTGTTAAGTGCAGTAGACTGAAATTAATAGCTTTATTTGAGAATAACATATCTAAGTTTTAAAAAAAAAAATATATATATGCCTATATATATATATATATATATATATATATATATATATATATATATATATATATATATATATATATATATATATATATATATGTATATATATCTTTCTTCAACATAGACCCCGCTAATGAACTGATTTAGGGTTATTTTTTGATTTAAAAAAAGAAGAGAGAAATTGCAAGAAGGCAGGGAATGAAAAAAGGTGATAAAATAACAGGTTCTGTTAAAAGTTATTCAAATAATGAATTAATTGACGAAGTCTTTGCAGAGTGTGACAAAAAATGTTCAACGTCAAGCTCCTGGGGCTAAGCCCCCCCTATCTCTCAGTCCTTGTGACGTCCCTGGTTACATACATGTATGATATGCAACTTTTACACACGTCAAACAGTGAAGAAATTAGGTGGGTTTTGTAAAGTCATGTGAAGAGTCCCATGTTGTGTATTGAGTGTAGCGTGGGTAAAGCTTGGTACAGCGGACCCTGATGCAAATTACTGTTACTGTAGCATGGCAGAATGAGTGGTGTTATATGCTTGTTCTTGTTTATGCATCTGATGGAGGCTTTGATCCAAAGCATACTCACATTCATACTTATGGTGGTATTTATTTTTATGCTTGTACTCAAACTTGTAGGACTAGGAGAAGGCCTTTTTAAAGGCCAAGTTCAAAGACAAATGATTGTCCAGCAAAGGTCATCTTGCTGGGATACCAGTCTGCAGCTACATCAAGACAAGGCCCGTGTTTATGTCAACATCTGAGGGGTAGCCAAAACAAGGTGGCGCCTCCAGCTTGTTATCAGAATCTGCAGAAGCCGGTCGCCAGTCCACAGATGAGGACAGAACTCTTAACCTTCTAGCTTTAATAAAATAACCTTCTTTTGCTCATAAATGATTCCTTCCACTTACAGGTTGAAGAAGAAACTTTCTAAGTGATTTAATGCCTTAACTGTGTTACAGTAATCTTTACATCAATGAATCAACATTGTTGTTTATGCTTATATCAGACCTGAAACACCACAAGTGATTCTATCTACTTGATGAATGATAATGGTTTATTATTCGTATATTCACATATTAATATTAATATATTAATAAATGAATGTTTAACCTATTTTCTTAACAGATCAAGAGAAATAATTCTTTCTTAAGGATCTGAGGAATGTGAAGTCTGAGGGAGTTTTGGTAAACGCCCAGTGGCACTTGTCAAATTCTGATTTGCCAACATTTGTAAACAACTAATGTTAAAAGAGGAGACACTTCCTCTACAGTTCAGTTCAATTCAATTTCAATTCAATTCAATTCAGTTTATTTCTATAGCGCCAAATCACGACAAGAGTCGTCTCAAGGCTCTTCACAAAGTAAACATTCCAATACAGTTCAGTTCATTAAGCCAATCAGTAAAAAAGTTTCCTATATAAGGAACCCAGCAGATTGCATCAAGACACTGACTATGTGTTGATACAATCCTCATACTAAGCAAGCATGTAGCGACAGTGGGAAGGAAAACTCCCTTTTAACAGGAAGAAACCTCCAGAGGATCCTGGCTCAGTATGAGCAGCCATCCGCTACGACTCACTGGGGATTGAGAAGACAGAGCAGGCCCACGCACACACACACACACACACACACACACCATATAGATCAAGTAGTGTTTCTATGGCTACACTGTGATTTCTTAGTAGAAGTTCTATTTAGTAAGAGAAACTTTATTGTCTTTATCTGAGTGAATCTATAATTAATTCAATAGGTGAACTAATAGTAGCACATTCTATGTTAAAGAAAGTGAGATGTAATATCAGGAGAGGGAGAATGTTCAGTGGTTGGCAGCAGTGTGCCAGCCGATGGCCCCCTCCATGAGGCCACCACAGCTCAGCAGAACGCCAGTGTAGCTTCTTCTGGGGAGAAAAACACTTAGAGAGAAAATAAAGTTAACAGCTGAAATAACAGGAAATAATGCAATTAGAGAGTGGTGGTAGAAGAGAGTAGCAGAGTGTGGAAAGTGGTCAGTATGTCCTCCAGCAGTCTAAGCCTATAGCAGCATAACTACAGAGATAACTCAGGATAACCTAGCCTTTTAGATGGAGGCATGTGGGAGGCAGGGCCAGGGAGAAAAGTCTTTAACGACTGTAGTCCCCTCTGTACACTCCACCTCCCTCTGCTCCCCACTCGTCTAAACCTGGGCTAACATCAGAATTTAACCATAAGCCCTATCAAATAGAAAAGTTTTGAGCCTAGTCTTAAAAGTAGACAAGGTGTCTGCCTCACGGACTAAAGCTGGGAGCTGGTTCCACAGGAGAGGAGCCTGATAGCTAAAAGATCTGCCTCCCATCCTACTTTTAGATATTCTAGGAACCACCAGTAAACCTGCAGTCTGAGAGCCAAGTGCTCTGTTAGGAACATATGGAACAATCAGATCACTGATGTATGATGGAGCTTGTTTATTAAGAGCTTTATATGTGAGAAGGAGGATCTTAAAATCTATTCTGAATTTAACAGGCAGCCAATGTAGGTAAGCTAAAACAGGAGAGATGTGGTCTCTCTTTTTAATTCTCATCAGAACTCTAGCTGCAGCATTTTGGACCAGCTGAAGACTTTTGACTACATTCTGTGGACCTCCTGATAGTAATGAATTACTGCAGTAATCCAACCTTGAGGTAATAAATGCATGAACCAGTTTTTCAGCATCACTCCTGGAAAGGATGCTTCTAATCTTAGCAATATTCCGAAGGTGGAAAAAGGAAATCCTACAAACCTGTTTAACGTGGGATTTAAATGACATGTCCTGGTCAAAGATTACACCGAGGTTCTTTACTTTGTTCTCGGAGGCTGATTTAATACTGTTTAGATACTGTTTCCTTTTCTGAGGTTCTGGTCCAAAGACGATAACTTCAGTCTTGTCTGGATTTAACAGCAGAAAGTTTAGAGTCATCCAGATTTTTATGTCTTCAAGACAAGCCTGTAGTCTACCTAACTGATTAGGTTCATCAGGGTTTATGGATAAATATAATTGAGTATCATCAGCATAACAGTGGAAGTTTATCCCATGTTGTCTAATGATTTTACCAATTGGAAGCATATATATAGTGAAAAGAATTGGTCCAAGTACTGAACCCTGTGGTACTCCACAAGTAACTCTAGAGTATGAGGAAGATTTGTCATGTACATGAACAAACTGAAATCTGTCAGATAAATAAGATTTAAACCAGCCTAGCGCTGTTCCTTTGATCCCTACAACATGTTCAAGCCTTTCTAAGAGAATATTGTGATCGACTGTGTCAAAAGCAGCACTGAGGTCCAACAAGACCAGAACAGACACAAGATTCTTATCTGAGTTCTTCCTGAAGTTCCTGCAGAACCAAAGGCTAAAATTCATCCTACTGGAAGTCAAACCAGACTTTTGCTGGAATATTTTTAGTGAAATAAGAACCATCCTTTTGAACAACAATCCTGATCCGGCAAAACCTCATCAGCCGGGAAACCGATAGCTGGCAAGCCCTAGAGATTATCTCTTGACCAACTGAGGGGAGTCAGAGTCAGCCACGAACTCTGACGTCCAGAAGTAACGCCTCGGGACGAGGACCTTCACCTGTTGGATTTCTGAGAAACCTCTACACCTGGGTTGGTAGCTCTTGCTCTGGCGTCGGTGAACATAACTGATAATTTGTTTAAAAAAAATAATAACAGACAGCTTACTTTGACACCCAGACATCACAACCTTCCTAAGATTCTTAAAGGGATTATGTGGAGTTTGAAATTTTTATGCTCGTGATTGCCCCCTCAGGCCAAACGCGTAACTGCAGCTTCAATAGTAAGCTCGTGCACGAGGCATGCATGCTGTACGTGCACACTCCTGAATGAAAACAACAGCTGAGTCAGTCCTGCTGCTGATGGCTCTTCTAAATTGTCTTCCAAATCTGCCTCCACACAATCAGCAATGTCCAATACAGAATAGAATAGAATAGCCTTTAAACCACCAAATAGTTTCCGAGCGCGGCCACAGCTGCAGCTCACCGCTCCCCACGGGGATGGGTCAAATGCGGAGATGTAATTTCACCAGTGTGTGATGATGACTTGGGACTTTAACTTCAACTTTATTGTTGTTGTACAGGGTACAGTGAAATTGGAGTGCCACTTCCTTTGGTGCAAAATGTAAAAGAATACAAAAAATAATGCAGAAATAATATATCCATCCATCCATCCATCCATAGTTTATTTATAAAGCACATTTTAAAAACAGCATTACAGCTGACCAAAGTGCTGTACGTACAAGAAAAAATGAGTACAAAAATGATAGAAAAAACTAGGCTAATTCAAAGAACAGACCACAGAAGTGACATTACAATATAGCAAGCATTGACATATTAATATCTATCCATCCATCCATCCATTTTCTGCCGCTTATCCGGAGTCGGGTCGCGGGGGCAGCAGCCTAAGGAGGGAAGCCCAGACCTCCCTCTCCCCAGCCACTTGGGCCAGCTCCTCCGGGGGAATCCCAAGGCGTTCCCAGGCCAGCCGAGAGACATAATCTCTCCAGCGTGTCCTGGGTCTTCCTTTGGGTCTCCTCCCGGTTGGACGTGCCCGGAAAACCTCACCAGGGAGGCGTCCAGGAGGCATCCTAATCAGATGCCCGAGCCACCTCAACTGGCTCCTCTCGATGTGGAGGAGCAGCGGGTCTACTCCGAGCCCCTCCCGGATGGCCGAGCTTCTCACCCTATCTCTAAGGGAGAGTCCAGCCACCCTGCGAAGAAAACTCATTTCGGCCGCTTGTATCCGTGATCTCGTTCTTTCGGTCACTACCCAAAGCTCGTGACCATAGGTGAGGGTAGGAACGTAGATCGACCGGTAAATTGAGAGCTTCGCCTTTCGGCTCAGCTCTCTCTTCACCACGACAGACCGGTACAACGCCCGCAGCACTGCAGACGCAGCACCAATCCGCCTATCGATCTCACGCTCCACCCTTCCCTCACTCGTGAACAAGACCCCGAGATACTTAAACTCCTCCACTTGGGGCAGGACATATTAATAATAAAAACATTTAAAAACCCATGATAAAAGCAAAACAATGGGTAGGGGAAACTACGATTACAGGAAAAATAGGGAAAGTGATAGAGAGTGGCTATTTTAAGAGCCAAAGGCAATGCTAAAGTAGTGGGTTTTTAGTCGTGTTTTGAAGTCGTGTAACGATTGAGCCATCCTGATGTGCTGGGGTAGTGTGTCCATAGTTTAGGGGCTGCATGAGAAAAAGCTCGCTCCCCACAAGATTTGTAATATCTCCTTGGTACCGTAAGGAGGCCAAGGTCAGCAGACCGGAGTGAACGCACTGGGGTGTAGGGCTGGAGCAAGTCACGGAGATAAGGAGGGGATAAGTCAATATAAAATAAACAATAATATGTGCAAATATACACACAGAGTAGCAGCATTAGTTGGGTTCTGTGCAGGCCACTATTGTAAGCAGAATTTTAGCATATTGAGTGAAACTCAAATAGCACATATAATTGTTAGCCTATATAATAATTATAATTGTTATATAATAATTATAATTGTTATAATTGTCAGCTTCATGCAGGCCAATGCAAGAACGCAAAGGCGCATTTGGAGAGAATGCATCCTAATGCGCAAATTGTGTTCCCTCTTGTAGCGTGTGTTCTGCCTATCGGGAAGGGCGGGTCAGCGGTGCTGGGGGGGAATGTGGGTGCCTGGTGTTTACTTGGAGACGAACATATATTTTTGCAGAAATCTCGGAGATTTCCACTAATAAATGAGTGGAAATTCCACTAATAAATGAGCGGTAATAGTACCGGTACTCATCCTACCCTGGAAAAACGTCCAAGTGTGCTGAGAGGCAAAAATAAGAAGTGCCTGACTAATATTAATATCCTGACCAGCACTGACTCTGATGGAGACACGCTAAACAAGCAGCCTAAAAATGTTCCTACTATGATATACGTAAGCCCCCGGTTTGCTTTGAAAGCACCCACAACTAGAGGTGCCTGAAAAAATCAATTCACATTCGAATCGTGATTCTTACTTATAAAGATTCAGAATCGATTCTTAAAGGTTAGGAATCGATTCTGTCTTAAAGCCTTTATGTAAACGGCCGTATTTCCGAGCATCCATAAAAGCATCATCGCTGGAGCACCGGCGGTAGCTGTAGCCATAGATATCATATATCTCACTAGATGCCTTACTCGTGCTGATCGTCAATTGGACGAACGTCCCTACGCGGCGGCCATCTTACTTCGGATAGCTGCCCCCTTTCATAACATTGGTGTCAATGGTGCATGTACTATCTAAATAACTAACTTGCTCAATTTTCAACCAATTTTCAAACTGTTTGGTTTGTTATAAACGCCAGAGATGTGGCTGTAAAATATGACGGATTTGGCCCGTTAATTCAAAAATGTGTAAGTATGTCGTCTCAAGCCTATGTGCTATAAGGTTTGTAATAATGCAACCCGCTTGTAAATCTGTTAATATTTCATCGAGTTATGAGTGTTTTTGTTTAAGTTGTTCACTCACCTTCCATCTGCTACCATTGAGAACGGAACGTAAGCTGTCCGAGGTAAGATGGCCGCCGTGTAGGGACGCTGTCGACTCCCAGTTAAGGCATCTAGTGATATCATCATCATCATCAGCTTTATTTGTATAGCACTTTTAACAATCCAAGGGATACCCAAAGTGCTGAACACTACACATTAAAAACATTCGCAAAAAAAGAAAAAAGATTGTATAAAAAAGAACACTACTATTGACAATAAGAACACTAAACCATAAAATGACACCACTAATTACTGTGCAATGTGCTTAAAAGCTAGTGTGTAAAAATGCGTCTTAAGCCGTTTTTTAAACACTTTGACTGAGGAGGCCATTCTGATGGTTAGTGGCAAAGCGTTCCACAGCCTTGGTCCTGCAACTGAAAAAGCTCTGTCCCCTCTTGACTTCATTTTTGCTATTGGAGCAACCAGCAGGAACTGATTGGTGGATCGAAGTACACGAGGAGGTTCGTACAAGCAAAGCAGCTCAGCCAAGTATGAAGGCGCTAAACCACGAAGAGCTTTAAAAACAAATAAAATAATTTTAAAATCGATTCTGTACTGAACCGGTAGCCAGTGCAACATGGCCAAAACTGGAGTAATATGCTCTCTCCTTCCGGTGCCTGTTAAAAATCTAGCTGCGGTGTTCTGGACCCTCTGTAGCCTAGCGATGGAGGCCTGACTTATCCCTGCCAGCAGGGAGTTACAGTAGTCCAGGCGTGAGGTCACAAACGCATGGACAACATTTTCCAGATGAGCTTTTGATAAAATAGATCTAATCTTAGAGATGCGCCTTAAATGAAAAAAACAAGATCTAACTGTCCCATTGATGTGTTTTTCCAAAGTGAGGCCATCGTCCATTTTTACTCCTAGATTGGAAACAACCTCCTTTCTAAATGCAAGAAGTGTTGTTAACTCTGGGGCCATAGCGTTCGCACATCTTGCATTTGGGCTGAAAAGGATGGCCTCGGTTTTGTCATTATTAAGACTCAGGAAATTGAGTGCCAGCCATGCTTTGACCTCTGATAAACAGTCCAAAAGTGGCTGGACCGAGGTTGCTGCGCCACGCTTTAGGGGAATGTAAACTTGGCAATCGTCTGCATATAGGTGAAAACTGATCTCATGTTTGCAGAACAACGTGCCCAAAGGCAGTAAATAAACAGAACACAAAGCGGGCCAAGAATAGACCCCTGCGGCACCCCATAGTCCAGTGCAGCGTTGCCAGATGACACGCCCCCAATTCTCACAGAAAAACGTCTTTCGTTAGCCATAAAAATATCGTTAAAAACCTTCAGCAAAGCGGACTCCGTGCTATGATGAGCCTTGAAACCAGACTGGTACACTTCCCGAAAACCATGATCATCCATATAAGTCTGAATCTAATGTAACACAACCTTCTCCAAAACTTTGAAACAGGTCTAAAACTGCTCATATCATTCACATCCAGCCTCGGTTTCTTTAGTAATGGTCGTACAACCGCATGTTTAAAGGATTTTGGAACAACACTTGTAGTCAGACTGCTATTTACTATCTCAAGAATAAAAGGACCAACAGCTGTAAACACTTCCCTAACCAGTTGTGCAGGGAGGTGGTCAAGGGGTGACCCAGTTGGCTTTAAACTAAAAACTACCTTTTGCAAATCCGATAGAGACACAGGCTGAAAATTCTCAAACACAGCTAGTGCTGGTATCAGAGTAGAGGGATCATGTGAAGGAGTGCAGATTTTAGTTCTAGTGTTCACCACTTTACCCAAGAAGTAGTGAAGGAATTTATTACAGGGGTCCACAGTTGCATCTCTTTTAGTCTGCTACAACTGATCAGTGGTCCCACACAGGAGCGTGGGCACACACTAGACCTGGTGCTGGTGTCTGGGTTATCCGTGTCCAACCTGACAATTGGAGAGACTGTATGCTCAGATCACATGCCCATTTTGTTCAATTTAACATCTACAATTCATCCCATAGGAAAACACGGCCAGGACAGACTCTGCCGTTTATTAAATAGCTCTACATATATTTGATATCTATGGCTGTAGCTGCTCCCTCTGTCTGCTCCTACGCTGCAATCGCTTGAAATACGACAGAGACTTACCTTTATTATCCTGTGTGTGTTCTATGAGTCAAGCAGTAAGTTACATTATGTTTTATAATGTTTAAATGGTGTTATCCTGTTTAGTTCGAGTGTTTAATGCCGCCTTTATGCAAACTGCCGTATTTCCGAGCATCCCTGAATGCATCATCACTTCTGCGCTATCCGTGTTGCTCTGCTGTGTATGCTCCTACGCTGCAATCTGCTGAAATATGACAGACTTACCTTTATTATTATCCTGTGTGTGTTTTGAGTCAAGAAGTAAGTTACATTATGTTTTATAATGTGTAAATGGTGTTATCCTGTTTAGTTTGACTTGTTTCATGCCGAGTGCACTGTGCGTTATTGATGCTTGTTAAGACTAATTAGTGCCTGTTTGTCTTCATAATGTTAAACTTTGTTGCCACACATACTTGAAAAGTATTTGACTGCATTACTTTCAAAGCTACTATTAGGTAACTGTAAAGATTTGTTAAATTTTACAAGGTAAGCAAAAATAAATGTTGCCTTTTCATCAAAAGATTGCCTCTGTTTACAGTTTTAGAATCACTTTATTTTACCTTGTAAATTTGCATTTTCTTGAACACAACCAGTTTTCTTTAAAGTAAAATAACAATTTCCCATAGCTTTTTCTAACTTGAAGAAGAAAGTACTTAATTCTGGAACTGACACTCTTTGTCAATATTGATTGTGAATTGATTTGAACCGAGAATCGATTCTGAATCGAATCGGCACTCTGAGAATTGGAATCAAATCAAATCGTGAGTTGTTGTAAGATTCACATCCCTACCCACAACCCTTACCCCACACATATTTAGTAATAATTTCTTACCTGTCCAGCAACAATGATGCCAACTGCGGGTCTTTTGTCATACCGAGAGACTCTCTCAGCATTTTCCACTTCTCAAATGCCTGCCGGACCGATGTTTATCCTCGTTCTTTGCCTTCGGACTCGAGTTTTGCCCTTTTTGTGGTGCTGGAATACACTCTTGGTTTCTTTGTCTTGTTTGGGGTCTGGGCTGGAGTTTCGCTGGTGCTTGAAGCAGCTCTCTTCTTGTTCTTGGCTGAATCAGAGCTACCAAAACCACCTCTCGCTCTACCGCTAAGCTACAGCTAGCAAACAAACGCTGCGGGCGAATGAGCACGCGTCATCACGCATTACGCTGCCTCTGGAGGACACTGGGGAAGCCTGCTTGTTCGACCCGAGCAAGATCTTTTCTTTGAGTTTACAGGCCTACAGAGGCAATCACAGTAAAAATGCCAGGGTTCATTCTACAGGACCAGGGCATTGCGGGAGAATGTATGAGGAAGACATTTTAAATTTCTATACTTGTATTAGCTGTTAAACTTCCACATAGTCTCTTTAACAGAGGTTTATTAATAACGAAGCTTTTAAAAGCAAAGCAAAGTGGAGAGTTGTAATAACTTTTTCCACTTTTTGTTTGAAAACAGAAGGAGCTTGATCTTTATGTCCTCATGTGACCCATGAGCTTTGCTGCTGTGTCCAGCTACGTTTGAGTCTTTCAAACTAGTGTCAGTCTGAGCTAGAACAGGTAGTGCCTCAATTGAAGCCAATTGGCTCGGCTTGTGATGCTCAACCAGCGTGCTTTTGTGAAGAAGTGCTTCCCAAGGTAGGCCCCATCGATCTCTCTGTTGTAAATACCACCCTGATGTCTGGTGAGGTCCCTAATATTTTGCAACAAGCTGTCACCCAACCTTTGCTGAAAAAGCCAGGACTGGAATCACTGGTCTTAGCGAATTATAGACTTGTTTCACAATGCTAAAGTGAAATGTTGATTCTGGTTGACCTGACTTTGACACTGTTGACCATCACCTGCTTCTGGATAGGCTGAGAGACTGGGTAGGCCTATCAGGAACTGCTCTGGAGTGGTTCTCCACTTATCTGTCAGAGTGTTCCTTCTCTGTGGCCATCTCCAAGTGTCAGTCCTCCTCCACCTCCCTCACCCATGGTGTACCACAAGGTTCTGTGCTGGGGCCTCTACTTTTCCTCCTCTATCTACTCCCTCTCCAGCACATGTTGAGCTCTTAAATGAATCTCATACCATCTTGACGCAGATGACATCCAACTGTACATCTCCTTTAAGCCCCATGAGATGTCTAAGCTGCAGCTGTTGCACAGCTACTTAGACTCTATTAAAAACTGGATGGATGGAAACTTTCTACAGCTGAACGATAAAAAGACCGAGATCTTCATCTGTGCCCCAGACAAGCTTGACATTCTATTATACTACATCAGTAGCCTAGTGAACTAGACCAAATTCTTGCCTTGCAAAGTTTGGTCTAGGCACGCTTCATTGGAACCCTCACAGCCCGATCCACTCCTGTGGCTGTCCAATCACAGCTCGCTATAGTTTTGGTTGGGCCAACCACAGCGCTCTATTTTGTGAGCCAATCACAGAGCAGAAGTAGCCGATGACGTCAGAGCTGCGGCCACGAACACAAACAACATGGCGGCAGCGCAGGAACCATGTTCATTTGAAATGGCTTTGTCATCAACATTGGATTATTTAGACTCCAACGTGCGTAAGTCTGTCTGATATACTTAGCGGCTTCTTATTGTTATCAAACAAAGTAGTGCAATGTCCCAGTACACCTGATATTCACATGTTTTTATACAAAAACGACAGAAATCATTGATTTTAGACGCCATTGCTGCCTCCCTCTTTTCCGTCGCTATGATTACGTCACGTTGTTCGTTACTCTGATTGGTCCTAGCGCTATCCAATTGCATGCAGACAGTTTGAAAGACAACCGTAGATCTCGCCCCATGACTGAGAGCCGTCAATGGGTCGTGGCCAGACTATATATACACATATATAGATGGCTTGCCAGGCTACTACATCAGAGTTTTTCCCAAAAACATTTTGTTTGATTGATCTTTTTCTGTCGACATTTAATCAGAAGGCTGCAGGTTTTTTTCCCCCTGTGTCCTGTCTGGCTGTAAAGCAATCAGAATTGATGTCTGCGATAGAAGCGATAGAAATAAGGAGACGTGGACACACAACCATGAACAGGGATGACGGGGACTACATCCTCTGCTGCCCACAGATAAATGGAGAAGGAAGTGACGTCGCCAACCGTGACGTGGCTCTGAGGAAGATCGCAGGTTGCGATCGAAACGTTAGCAACAAGAAGGTAAAACAACTCTTTGATCTGTGTTAAAAAAAGAAAAAAAGTGACAATAGCAAACAAACATATTACCTGTTATATGCTTTTTTCTTCTTTTTTTTTTAACTGTGGACACTGAGCAACTAACCTCACCAGCACCGGGGATTCACCGATTCTACCTCAATCAGAAAAATCTAAAGAACAAATAAAACAACCTTCGGGTAGCAGCTGTGTTTTTCTTTTATGGCTGTTTTAATTTAGGCCTTTGCCTGCACTGTGCAAAAACACTCCCACTCTCATGCTCACACATAAACACGTTCAACCTAAACACACAAGAATGAACGTCATACCCCCCCCCACACACACACACTGGGCCAGGTACTGCTGCACAGAGGGTACGATCATTCCCGGACACTAAAGATGGTCCCGTTCATACCAGCGTAATGATGACCATGCAACCCCGCCCAACACAGGGCAAAGCAACCCACCTGTTAGAACCTCCCCGAACTTCTAATTTTAACTCCTTAAATGCCGAAACTGATTTTTAAAGTATTGTCATCATTGATAAACCAAGTGTATTTATGGTGTTTTGATGCCTATGCCTATAAAGCTCTTGAACTACAGTTTGAGACAAATTGGAAACCCGATATCAATCTGAACCTCTATTTTTGCTTGATGTTTATGCGATACACAGAGTTCACACAAGGCTGCAGGCATCCTGCATTGGTTAACGCAGCCAAATCTAGTCACAAAGAAAAAATTTACCTGAACCTGAATGAACCTCCTATCTCGAGTAACACTTGTCTGGCTATGTTGCGTTTTCATTTGGCTGTAACATGACTTTTTAAGGCAACGGTCGACCAGTTTAACCACTATCACAAACGCTCATCAGATAAAAGTCATAAGATTATAGGTTTTTTCAGCATTTATTGATATTGAAATAATCTTTGTACTTTTTTCTAAAATAAAGCATCACTTCTGTTAGGGAAAATAAATGTTTTTTTCCCTTTGTTTTAACAGGGAAAATGCTGCTGCGTGTTTCGTTTAGTGGAGAGCAGAAGTATGTGAGACTGTCTGAACTAACACTTGATACCTTCCTGAAAGAATATTACAACGTTTTACTTGGTGAATGTATACCAATTTATCATAAAACATTGTGTGAATTGCTTAAGTTAATAATTTCCTCTTCTTAATTAAAATTGACTAGTTTTACCTATTCACCTCAGTTCTAACCTTTCAGCAGTTTGTAAATAACATCAGACTTTACCCTTTTTTCTCTTTTATTTTAGTGTGCCTAAAATTTAACATACCAGGAGAAAAACAGCTCGATTTGAAGGTGTACGACCAGTCTGACACCCAAATTGATTCTGAGGTTTTTGAGGAAATAGTGAAGGAGTCCCTATTTTGAGTCATGATGAGTAACGAAGAACTTGGTAATAACTATTTTAAAATGTGTTCATTTTTAACCTAAAGGTTTGGATTGGAGCATCACAGGTGCTTCTCTGTTACCACTGGCTACTTCTCTATCACCATTGGCTACATCATCTTCAGCATCTTCTGATGATACTATTATTCTGAACTTCACAATGTGTCATCCTGCTGAAGTTTCAGCAACTGATGGAGGAAGTCAACCTACGCCTGCTGCACACTGAAAGCATCAGCGGCGTGGAACGGTTTACTCGCGATTTTCGCTGCTTGCCAGTGCACACCGGGAGAATCACAGCCGCGGAGCGGCTTCACCGCCACGCTCCCATAGATATCATATATATCACTAGATGCCTTAACTGGGAGTCGACAGCGTCCCTACACGGCGGCCATCTTACCTCGGACAGCTTACGTTCCGTTCTCAATGGTAGCAGATGGAAGGTGAGTGAACAACTTAAACAAAAACACTCTTAACTCGATTAAATATTAACGGATTTACAAGCGGGTTGCATTATTACAAACCTTATAGCACATAGGCTTGATAGGACATACTTGCACATTTTTAAATTAACGGGTCAAACCCGTCATATTTTACAGCCACACCTCTGGCGTTTATAACAAACCAAACCTTTTGAAAATCGGTTGAAAATGGAGCAAGTTAGTTATTTAAATAGTACATTCACAATTGACACCAATGTTACGAAAGGGGGCAGCTGTCCGAGGTAAGATGGCCACTGCGTAGGGACGTTCGTCCAATTGACGAACAGCGCGGGTAAGGCATCTAGTGATATATATGATATCTGTGCACACTCCTCGCTGCACTCGCAAGATGACAAGATCCCTCGAGACTTCAAAAAGTCACGGTTTGTTTATGTCATCCCCCATTAAACCAAAAAGAAGGAACTCATGTGTGACATCGCTGGTTGATGTCATATATAATGTTGTTCCTCTCCACTGCCAGGATTAAAGCCATGAAAAACACACCGCTGCATTTCTCGAACGATGCAGTAAGTAAATAAGCCGTGAGGTCACACGTATAGACGTAACCTACATAGATATGAAATCGCATCACTGCAATAGACTTTTATTTTGAAAATTACCAGGCATTTTACACTGAAACTGAGTGTGATTTCCTGCCTAGCCCTATGTTAACTGCGGAAATTGATGCATCCCAGAAGCGGCACGTGGCAAAAGTAGAACCCAAACATATCTTTAGCGGTTGTTATATTCCAGCTACTTCAGGCAGTATTAGCAAAAACAGGCAGCACACACGACTCCATAACTCCATGTTCTTTATTAACTTCCTCTTTTTCTTCTCAACACAACTCACATTTGTAATAACCACAGTGCCCTCTTTAGGTCAGATACAGGAACTACACCTAAGAACACAACATATTTCCCCATTTTTAAGAACTATCTTAAGGTGAACAGAAGTAGTGCAGTTGTAACTGAACTCATCAGGGTTAGCTTGCAGGTTCATTCTAAATGTGTCAACATACTCTCAATAACTTGACCAAACACCATATGCGTATTACTTATACTTATTCCTACTGATTTAAGCATGTGAAAAGATATAGGTCTAAAATATTTAAAGAATATCACGGTCATACATGGCAACCATATCCTAAAGCAGTATTGGTAACATTCGTGTGACATTTATACATTGAGACCCAAACAATAAAATAACACTGTTGTGTGCTTTTTTTCCCCAGCATGTGAACTTTCATCATGTCCTTTAGAACATTTACCCAGAACTCCCCCCAAAGGCCATAGATGAACATTCAATGTTCAAAGTCCTCCAGCCAAGCTGGTTTCTTTCTGACCCTCTCAGGCCTCTGTGGACCTACTGGGTGCTGTTGTATGGGGTCAGGTGAGCACAGGGTCGGCTCTGATGTTTCAGGGAGAAGAGACAGATGAGAAGCATTCCATGTACGCCCATCCTCCAGGACATACGAATGTGAACCAGCTCTCCTTATAACTCTGGTTGGATCCTGAAACTTAGACAATCCTTTCTTCACATGGAATGGCCTTTGTACTCTCACAAAACTTCCTTCACTGATCTTTGGCAGTCTCGCACCACGTTTCGCATCAGTGTATTTCTTTGCAGCATGCTGTTTCTTGCCGACACGAGAGCGTAACTCCTTCTTTGCTTGGAATGTCAGCAATGGTGCAGATCCCACATTCACTTTAGTACACATTTTCCTTCCAAACATCAGTTCGTAAGGTGACAGTCCGGTGGTACTGTGTGGGGTTGCACAGTATGCGAGCAGAAAGTTGGTAACGAATTCCTTCCATGGTTTCTGTTCCTGCATCGCCGTGAGAACTGTCTCTTTAAGAACGCGGTGCCAGCGTTCAACAGCTCCATTAGCTTGGGGATAGTGCAAAGACACCCTCCTGTGCACAATGTTCCTCACAGCAAGAAAATCAGCAAATTCCTTCGAGGTGAATTGTGTTCCGTTATCACTTACAATCTCAGTTGGGTTTCCAAAACGAGAAAAGATTGAAGTCAGGAAGGCTGTGACTGCAGTAGTGGTGACGGTAGACATGAAAGCAACCTCTGGCCATTTGGTGTAGTAGGCAGTCAGAGTTACAGCATATCTACAGTCCCAAGTCGCCATCTCAAATGGACCAACCACATCAATGCCCACTTTTTGCCAGGGGCCATCAGGTAACGGGACAGGCTGTAGTGGAGCTGGGTACGTCCTCGCAGTTTTGTCATGTGATCTGCATGTAGTACAGGTACTGATAAAGTTCTCGACACAACTGTCCATCCCCGGCCACCAGTACAAATCTCTCAGTCTTTGTTTAATACGCACTACACCATGGTGTGTCTCATGTGCCAAGGTAACCAGTTGTTGTCGCAGCGCAACTGGAACAATCAACCTGTGGGGGCCTCTGAACACTTTCACATCTTGCACTGACAGTTCATCTCTGACAGCAAAGTATGATTTCAATCACTGGAGGTAAGGACTTAGCCATTTTGGGCCACCCCTCAGTTATCTGTGAACGTAAAGCATCGCGTTCTGGACACGCCCCACTTGCTGCATCGAAATCAGTCGCCGACAGAGCTCGCAAGTCTGTCTCCAGAAGAGCCACCATGTCCGGTTCTGTGATATCTTCGGAGTTTGCATCTGAAGGTAGAGGCAAGCGTGACAAACTATCAGCAGTAAGGTTGTGTACACAAGCACGATAAACAACATCATATGGGAAGCATAACAATCTGGCAGACCACCTAGCAATGCGCATCCCTGCACGGCCTAAACCTTTAGTGGCCAACAAGGTGGTAAGCGCCTGATGATCTGTGCGAAGCGTGAACCTGGTACCCCACAGAAATCTTCTCCATTTCTCCACTGCCCAGACACACGCCAGTGCTTCTTTTTCCACAATCGAATACTTCCGCTCAGCCATGCTTAATGTGCGTGAGGCAAAAGCAACTGTCCTTTCCGTGCCATCCGGATGCACTTGACGGCTCCCAACCCGTAGTCAGACGCATCCGTAGAAACCATTGTAGGCAGGCTGGGGTCAAGGACTGCCAGCACGGCACTGTTTTCAAGGCCTGTTTTCACCTTTTCAAAGATCAGCTGAGCAGGATCAGTCCAATGAAATGTATCAGTCCGCAAACATTCCCTCATGGGCTCCACCAAAGTAGCACAGTTTTCCACAAACTTTGCATACCAGGAGGTGAGTCCCAGAAATGACCGTAGAGTAGGTGCATCACTAGGCGCTGGAACCTGTGTGATGGCCTTGATGTGTTCCCCATCTGGAAGTAAACCTCGAGCAGAGATTGTATGCCCAAGGAACCGTAAGCTGGTCTGGTTCAAATGACACTTTTCCACATTAAGTTGCAGTCCTGCTTCCTTGAGAGCAGCAAGAACAGCTGGTAAGTTGCAGTCGTGGTCCTGTCTGTCCACACCATACACAATGATGTCATCCAAATAATTCTGGACCCCTCTGAGCCTTTGAGCACGATGGACATCATTCTGGAAAATGCACTTGGAGCTGAACACAGATCATATGGAACCCTCTTGAATCTGAACAGTCCCTCGAGTGTTATGAAAGCGGTCATGTCCTGGCTTTCTTCAGCGAGCAGCACTGATCTCCTGGATCCATATGTTCCATCCAGGGCACTGCGGTCATATGGAACGGGGCTCCTATGCATCCCAAAAATAAAGCGGGTGACTCTGGGTGGGCGTGCATTTGCGTTTCGTGCTCCATCGCTCTGGAATGCTCTGCCACAGGACGTCAGACAAGCATGCTCAGTGGAAGTTTTTAAAGCTAAACTGAAAACGTACCTTTTTACTAAAGCTTTTACTGATTGATTACTTGATTCTTTTTAATTTTTTTAGCCGTTTCTATGTCCTGTTTTAGCTTGTTCTTAATTTTGATTTTATTGCTTATGTGTACTTCATTTGTTTACAGCTGATGCTGTTGTTTTTATACTGGGGTACTGTTTTTTATTTTTTATTTATTTTTTATGTTGTGCAGCGCTTTGTTTAAAGGCGCTATAGAAATAAAGTTATTATTATTATTATAAGCATTGACCAGGTCTATTGTGGAAAACACTGTCGCACCTGTCATTTCAGCAAATAGGTCATCCATATGAGGAAGTGGGTGACTATCCATCACTATAGCCTTATTTGGGTTCACGTAAGTCCACACACATCCTCACTGTTCCATTTTTCTTCTGTGTGACAACGATAGGGGACACCCATGGAGACGCTTCTATTCTCTCTATTACATCCAGGTTTAAAAGTCTGTCGAGCTCTGCAGAAACAGCTTGTTTAACAGACAGAGGAAGGCGGCGTAGTTTTTGCTGGACTGGTGTGACACCCTCTTTCACTTTAAGGCGGTGAATGAAACCTTTGGCAAGTCCTATTTTATCTTCAGCTGCAGGTGTAGCTCTGATTACTTTAACTGCACCGGGTGTTTCAGGAACGCTCACTGCCTTGTTATCAATAGTGAGTCTCAGTGCTCTAAATAAGTCCATGCCCAAAAGAGCTGTGCCTGTTTTAACTACATACAGCGTAGCTTGAGCTGTAACAGAGCCATGATGGACTAGAGCAGACAAACATCCCCAAAACTGGAACGTGATCTTTAGTATAAGTCACCAACCTTTTTGGAGGTTCCCTCAGTGGCACATGCTGGAAGTAGTTTTGATACAGCTGCTCAGGAATGATGGACACTGCAGAACCTGTACCTACAACAAGTTCCACTTGGCTGGTTGATGAGTGTGCAGTCAGGGACACATCACAACTGATTTTGTCTACAGATTGTCCATTTTGAATCATCTGCACTGTATTTAACTCCAGTACAACCATTTCT
>SSNS01000293.1:698060-709664 GCA_006937985.1 Aphyosemion australe | reverse complement strand
GGGGGGGTAATTACTACAATCAGAACACAAAATGGTGAATATGAGTATAATTACATGTTTCTTACATTTTCACTTTGATGTTATCTGAACAAAGAAATCAGGTGTCACTGATAACAAAAGCTTTAATTAAATGAATGCGATGATACCGTAGCTTATTTCCTTGTTATTCTTTTGTGAACCATACAGGATCATATAAGTTTATCAACTCCCAAAGCTGATATCCAGACTGAAAGCTGCAACATTGAACTTTCTCATTAAAACTGACACACAGACAGAAAGTGTTTGGATATTCATACGTCTGTTTGTTCTCTCTGGTCTAGATGAGCAAACAGCAGTAAAGATAAGGACGGGCAGGGAGGCAGCACAGAGCGATGGGTTTTTCGGTTAAAGTCGGCAATGATAGTCTGAGTCTAACCCAGCATGCACATTTCTGCTTTATGAGTATTTGTGTACATGTAATATTTCACTGCCTCTGTGTGCACGGGGCTGTTAGCAAACATCTCATGAACACATTTTATTGAAATTTTCAGAAAGTAATCAATGAACGTTTGTTTACAACTGATCAATTCCATTCGAACAAAACAAAAATAGCCAAAACCCAGTCAATTTTACTGTTATTACCATACCATACCACTTTATTTGTAGAGTGCTTTTAACACGGCATTACAACCGACCAAAGCGCTGCACATAAAAACAGGTAAAAATTACAAGCTAAAATAGTCATAATTATCATAAGAAAAATCAAAAAAGATAAAAGAGTTAAAAGAACAACAAACTAAAACCAATAGAACAATTAAAACCAAAATATAAAAACAAATTTAAAATCAACAAGGTGGAAAAACTTAAGGATGAGTTAATGCTTTGTGGTTAGGGTTAGGGTTAGGGTTAGGGTTGAAGGGAGTTGAAGGCCAGGGAGAAGTAGTGGGTTTTCAGGTGTAATTTAAAAACGGCAATAGAGGGTGCTTGCCTAACCTGAAGAGGTAATGAGTTCCAGAGTTTTGGGGCACAGACAGAAAAAGTCCTTTCCCCGCGTGTCTTCAAACGTGCCTTAGGGACGGTTAGGAGGAGCTGATCTTTAGGCCTAAGAGCACGAGGAGGGTGGTAGAAATGGAGAAGTTCACACAGATAGGGAGGGGCCTGACTGTTCAACGATTTGTATGCAAGAAGCAGAATTTTGAAATTGATCCTGAACTGAATGGGCAACCAATGGAGTGATTTAAGAATGGGTGTAATGTGCTGTCTTCTGTCAGTTCCAGTCAGGAACCTTGCTGCCGAATTCTGGACGAGCTGAAGTCTAGACAGTGCAGCTTTACAGATGCCATACAAGCAGGAGTTGGAATAATCTAGCTGGGAAGTGATGAAGGCGTGAATCACAGATTGTAGAAGACGGGCACTCAGGATGGGCTTTCATTTAGAAATTTGCCTGAGGTGGTAAAAGCAGGACCTGACTGTTTATTGACCTGAGCTTCCATCTTCAGAACCGGGTCCATTTTTATTCCAAGGTTGGAAACAGTAGAAGTGACATTAGGAGACAGATAGTGGAGGTCGGGTTGCCGGGTTGCTCTAACATTGACAGGACTAAAAACAATTAACTCTGTTTTAGAGTCATTCAAATGGAGGAAGTTCTCAGCCAGGCATTGCTTGACATCGTGTTATGGATGTTATAAGGTAGTAGCTGAGCGTTATTCACAATACTCGCTATGATTACTAACAGATTACTTGAGAAATTGTGATACTGCTTGAGATTTTGCATAACTCTATTGTAAAGAACTCGCCAAAACAACTAAAACGCATTCATTCAATCAACATTAAATAGTCTTAGTTTAAAACTCTGATATGAAGGGTGGCAGGTGATAAGTGGTCCTTCAAGGAATCCTGAGATTTTAATTTTCAGCATCTTTGGTGGTACTTGTGTCTCTGTCAGTGCATCTCTGTCCCAGTCAGGCTGTAGACTCCTAAGGAAAATGTGGACATCTGGGTAGACAGGTTCAGTAATCTGTCAATAAAGTTCTGAAATTTCAGTGTTTGAATTTTTTGTTGGTTTTACAATAAAAAAAAGATTTCAGATAGTCACACACATTGTCATTTTCAACAAGACCACACATGCTGCCATACTGTTTAGGCGTCAGTTGTGCGTGCACAGGGNCCAACATCAGCTGTGTTTTTCTTGGATTTACATACACGAGCAAAATGTCCTTTTTTGTTACAAGTTCTGCATGTTACCTTTAGCGCAGGACATTCTGGTGCATCAGCAAGATGAGTAGTAGCTCCGCATCTGTAACAAGTTCCCTCCTGTTTTCTAGTAGTTTTCTGTTCAACTGAGTGAGAGTTTTTATTTCTTGCCTTGAATGGACGTTTAGGTTTCACTTTCACTTCCTGTATAGCTGCAGCTTCTGTCGTTGCTGAAAGAGTCTGCGCGTGCCCAATGGCTGCCTCCACTTGACATGCTAATTTCAGTACTGTGTTGAGGGTAGGGTTAGCATCTGTCTGTGACTCGAGGGCAACTTGCATGCTCAATCAGTTGGTCACGTATCATTTCATCCGTATTTCAGCAAATCCACATGTTGCTGCTAGTTCCCGCAGCGCACCCACATATTCCATTATATTTTCATGTGGCTTCTGCGCTTGTTGTCTGAATTTATGTCTTTCCACAACAACATTTATAGCTGGATTGAAGTGTGCACACAGGGCTTTTACAACTGCATCATAAGTAGTACATGCAACCGCAAATGAGTAGAATATTCTTTGCCCTTCTGTGCCCAAGCAGTGCAGAAGAGCGCGCTTGCGTGCGTCGGGCCAATCATCCCCCTCCACATGGATCGCAAGCAGATAGTTCTTGAACATTTTCATCCACATGTCGAACGGAATTTCCGATTGTCCCGGACAGGGCAGAAACAGGGCAGGAAGCGGCACCCCTGCAGTCGCCATCTTCGTCGCCAATTTGTTATATTCCAGCTAGTTCAGGCAGTAAAAACAGAAAAACAGGCAACACACACACAACTCCATAACTCCATGTTCTTTATTAACTTCCTCTTCTTCTCAACTCAACTCAACTCACAATCGTAATAACCACAGTGCCCTCTTTAGGTCAGATACAGGAACTACACCTAAGAACACAACAGCGGCTGGTTTGTGTCACCCCCATAGACTATAATGGATTCTATTTGAAGCGGTGACGTTCCGCTGCCGTTCCGCGCCGCTGATGCTTTCAGTGTGCAGTAGGCTTTAAGAAGCCGTGCCACATAAACTACGAGGCACAGGCAGTGAGTAATAGAATGGTAAATGGTAAATGGTCTGTATTTGTATAGCGCCTTCTTAGAGTTCTACAGCCCCCCAAGGTGCTTCACAACACAATCAGTCATTCACACATTCACACGCTGGTGGGGATGAGCTGCATCGTAGCTACAGCTGCCCTGGGGCGTACTGACAGAGGCGAGGCCTGCCATACACTGGCATACACTCCGACCACCACCAGCAGGCAAGGCGGGTTAAGTGTCTTGCCCAAGGACACAACAGCAGCATTCTATGGGGGGAGCTGGGATCGAACCTGCAACCTTCTGATTACTGGACAACCCGCTCTACCTCCTGAGCTACTGCTGCCCGTACCGTACTGTAGACATTACTGTTAGTCTAATATGATTGAACAGTGTGATGTGGAGTGTTTTTATGTCAGTATTTTACATTCTTATGTGTACTTCAGTTTTTGATGACTACATACTTCCTTTCATTTTAAGTTGATTGAAAAGATCCTAACAACAAAGCCTGGTGGTGAACGCATCATGCAGGAGTATGCAAAAACCAAGTCTCTGACAGATGCCACCAGAAGACAGATGATTAACATTCTAGCTGCTGAGATGATGGAAAATCATGGGTAAAAAATATATAGGCTAAAAATAGCACATTTATTATTTTTATTTTGATATCCAGTGTGTGACAGTCATCATTGTGCTTATTTATCAGAACCCCCCCAAACTGTCAGAGTGATGTATGCACAGGGAATTGTTGCCCTGTTTCCATATCTGGAAGACCCCCTTTCAAAACATGGACATGTAAGCAAAATGGTCCTTATAACATTAAGCATATTATTGATGCTATAAATGCTGATGACATAGTCTCTTTGTGTTTTATTACATAGGAACATTATTACGATCCAGAGAGCGGGTCAGGATACCTTGCATGGCGCTTGAAGACCATTCAAAGAAAAGCTGCTGAGGAAAAAGGTGCATCAGTTACCAAATCTACCAAAAGTAAGTTTACAAATCAGTTACAGTATGATGGCAATATGATGTCAAATGTGTGGGCACGTGTTCATATAACCTTTTTCTGAAGTTGGTGGGCCAGGCCATAGACGATCCACCTTAGCTGCAGACAAAATGCAATCTGATGAGGATGTGGAAGCAGCTCTAGCTGTTTTGAAACACACTGCTGATGAAGACACTATTCGTGAAGATGAAAGCTACATTTGCATCAGTTGGTTAATGATGACAAGACGGGACTGGTAAAATATTGTTTTTATAACAGAAATATCCAGGCCAGCATGAAGTGTCCCTGATAATGTTTTTTTTTTTTTTTGGTACTCTATTTTTGCATTACAGATAGAACAAGATTCTGTTTGGTGAGGAAACTGCCAACAAGTTCTTGGTGAAGTGGCCCACCTGTTTCAAAGAAAAGGTTATGGTGGAAAGCCATAGACTGGTACCCACTCCAGAACTCTTGGACTTACTGCACAATGCTGAGTCAGCTGCTGAAGTTGAAAATGGTATGTTGGTGATAAAAGTAATTATGACAATTGCATGTATTTGTAAATTATTGTTAACCTGATGCGTGTCTTTTCACAGGCTGGGACAGTGACATGTCTGCTATCTTGCTGATGCTACATCTGCTACCACCTTCTGCACAAGGACGAAAGAGGCCAGGAAAGTTGTCTGCATCTCAAGCTGTAGATCAGATTCCTAAAGGTATGCTGGCTGCTTTTTTAAAATATACTTTCCATCACCTCAATTAATGCCCAGTTTGAAGTTACCTTATTGTCAGATTTTTCACACTAAATACTATTTTTTGTTTTCTGTTTTAGGCTGGAACCAGTGTACAGCAGCATCTTGACTGTATTAGCCAAAGCTGTCAGCCCTACCTTCTTGCTCAGGGAACTACAAGAAGCAGGATCCACAGCTTCTTCATTGTGATCGACAAGCATGCACTTCCATGCAAGGCAACTGGTTCAGTGGGAGCTCTTGATGAACTCTTTAAAGCTCATTATGTATTCGGTACGTCATACAGTCATGCCCTGACCAACCTTTTCACTTTTCTCCAAACAACCATTTACAGCATTGATGTAGACTAGAGCAGCGGTTCCCAAACTTATTTAGCCGCGCACCCCCTTCTATGTCCCGACCGTGTTGACGCACCCCCATCCCCCAAAAACATGTTTTCAAGAAAGAAAGAAAAAAAAAAGAGACTTGCAGCACAATCAGTGTGTTTGTTTCTGACCACAACTCACAGCCTCCTACAAAGTCGTTTTGTGGACGAGACACCACTTGTCTTTTGAGATAAATGGATGCTCCGTTTATTCTGACGAGAAACGTAAACAGAGCTTGATTTGATGATATGATCTCACCGATGAGTCGGAGATAGCTATAGTACGGTAGCCGGAGAGAGCTAGCGTGCGGTAGCATTTCAGCTGTGATCATGCTTCAGTTTCTGTGTACCACTGAAGAGAACGGACATTTTCCAAACCGAAGATGAATCATTAGAAATATGTCATATTTGACCTACAGTCCAACCTCTAAGCAGGACTGTAACTTACTTCGTCGCTAGACATGGTGCCTTGTTTTGATAATATCGAGCCGCGCTCTGGCCGTACATCACTGTGAAACTTTTTTTTTTCATAGTGAAGAGTTCATGCGTGCTCTCGTGCCGGGCTGCAGTTACTCACAGCGCCGAGCATATCGCTAATGAGTTTCGTTTCATTATCCTGCCTCCTGCTCCTTTAAATGTAGCTGCTGTCAGTAACCATATAACAGATTTTAATAATTAAAACACTCAACAGACTAAATAGTGCAGAAAAGAAATAAATAATCTCACAACTTTGCGTGTTGAGGTTTATTATTATTATTATTATATATTTATTTATTTATTAACCGCTTCGGCTCCTAGTGGGTGGAAGTGGAGATTAGCTGCGTTTGATGTTGATTCTCCGTGTGTTTTTAATTCTGCAGTGAGCCATAAAACTCACCTCACTCCGCCTGGAGTTTGTTCTTCAAAACTCGTATTAAATCCACGGTGATGACGCGTTTTAATGAGCTTCCTCCGCGCGGTATTTTTCATTGCAGGATGCAGTTTCAATTCACTTTTAAACAAGTTAATTTAGGTCGGCACACGGGTTTGATTTTTGCCGCTGTGCGTCTGCACAGTGAGAGGGGAAGCGGCCGCGGGAGACGCGCTGTTGCACTCAGGGTCTCTGCGGGTTGCAGTAGGAGCGACAGACAGGTGATCAGCAGGTATAACGCTGTTAGTCATACTTTAGAACGCATCCGCAGCAGCATATTTTCCATGATTGCTCGGTATGCCCAACCCTAATATACACATCTGTATTGTGTGGGGAAAAAACACTGTACCCTTTTTATAAGACACACAGTGCTGGTGTCATGATCGTGATGAATTAATGCCGAGCTCCGGACAGGAGCTATATTGAAAATGAAAGTAAACACGAGCATAAGTTTGAAATGATAAACTAGAGCGATGCGGAGCTCCAGGAGCTTTTCTCCGTTAGATCTGCAGCTCAGATCATCTGACAGCTCACAGGGATGGTGGAGGACACACACCTGTAGCTGACTGGGGAACAAAACTTAAGGAGCACGGCTTCGATCGCAATAAAAAGCAAGTTATGTCCAAAATACACGGAAGTCCGTAACAGCGTAGAGACCGCCCCCATACCTCCTTTATGCCGCCATCGCGTAATCTTTTATAAAACTGACATGATTGCGCAACATTACCGCCACGGTCTGAGCTCTTATAAATGACCTTAGACTCCCTGATGCCGCATCAGCGTTGCGGCAAATTGGC
Source organism: Aphyosemion australe (assembly GCA_006937985.1). Taxonomy (NCBI): domain Eukaryota; kingdom Metazoa; phylum Chordata; class Actinopteri; order Cyprinodontiformes; family Nothobranchiidae; genus Aphyosemion; species Aphyosemion australe. Next base: position 702,602 of record SSNS01000293.1, on the reverse strand, counting down.
GGCATTGTTTTATAAAAGAGGCTAGTGAGAGGTGAATTTGAGAATACTGATTTTTGATTATGGATTCATGGAAGAAACAATAAACCAGTTGCTGTGAATGTAAGTGAGGCCTCTAATGATTTGGGACTGAATGCAGTTCAGTCATGGTGCTTGCTGAGGAATGTTGCTCTCATCTTTGGAGATTTGATAACCTCTACTGATCGACATTGGGATCTACTTCTTTTATTACTTCAAATAGTCAACATTGTATTTTCTCCTATGTTATCTCAAGGACTTTGTGTATATTTGAAACATTTGATTGTGGATCACCACAAACTCTTCAAGGATTTGTATCCACACAAAAACTTTTACCAAAGCACCATTTCCTCATCCATTATCCATGTTGTATTCAGAAAATTGGACCTGTACTTCATAGTTGGTGCATGCGCTATGAAGGTAAGCACAATTTAAAAAAAAAAACTGCTTAAATCATTTAAAAATATCACCAAAACTCTAGCCATAAAACACCAGAGACATATGGTATACATTTGGCAATTTTCTACAACTTTTAATCGTTTAGACATTGGTCCAGGGAAAATGGTGTCTTTGAAAATGGTAAAAGGAGGTTCTGTTATTGCAATGTCAATGCAAGTGCCAAGTAGCATTCAAGTTATGAAAGTGAACTGGGCGAAACACAATGGTTTAATTTACTGCCCTCATCTGGTTCTTTGTGGCAAAGTTGATTTTGAAATGCCAATATTTTATCAGATTGAGTCAGTTCTGATAATACAAGAGAAACGTTTTCTGCTAACAGTGCCTTTATGCACAGTTCGTTTTCAGGAACACATCCATGCATATGAAGTGGCCAGGACAACACAAGATTGAGTTGTTTTTCATGCTGATCATCTTGCTGTGTCCCAGGCCTTTTGACATACAAATGTCATATGGAGTGAATGACTCAGTTACGTTTGTTGTTCCGTACTGTTTTCTCTGGTTATTGTTAATGCATTATGCTAAAAATATTTAATTACAAATAGTATTGTGATTGACAGTTTTCAATGTTGCAACTGTTTGTGCATTTGAGATTTTGTGATCTTTACATTTTGAGTAAATGCTGTCACTGCTACTTTTTCTGAGATTATTTTAATTTGATAGATCTACATGAACTACATCTTTAAAATAGTACTGTGGATAAATAAAAATAACACTGGAGAGAAATAAAAATTAACACTGAAGAGTGTTTTTTTACATCTAAATTTGGAGTTAAATTAACTCTTCAAAGTGTAATATTTTACTCTGAAAAGTGGTAACAAACCACAGTGTTAAATATTTCAACACATTCAAGTGTTAATTTCAACACAAATTGGAGTAACATTAACACTGAAAATGAAACACTGGCTAAAGAGTAAATTTTACTCTATTTTCGAGTGGGACCAAATGTTATCTGAAACAGAGTTAAATTCAACTCCCGTAGAGTTGAAATAACACTAGATTTTTTACTGTGTGGGGATGGATGCCTACGGGTTGGGGTATGATCTGGAGGCCCTGGCCCGTATTGTGGCATAATGGGTGGCTGGCTGTTGGCTTGGGATCTCGGGCGCCTTGTTCTGCCTGCTGCCTTGGGGGCTGCTCCCTGAATGGGGAGGGCCCTCCGCTGCTTGGTCCCTCAATATTCACAGCCAAGGGTGCCCTCTCCAAATACCATCCTCACCATCCCTATGGGTTGTGGGCGTGGTTGAGGGGTTGGCGCTCATTCTGCCGGGGGGCAGGGCCGAGGTGGAATGGTCACCCCATGCTGGCTGTCCTTAGCAGGGTGTTGGGATGGGCTTTTAGAGCATGAGGAATATCTCACATCCCTTGCTGTAGAGTAAAACTGCTCTGGCATACTATGGCACCCAGATAAACCATTATGTCTGCCACAACTGTCAGGACAGGACAGGTTAAAAAAAAGAGATAATGGAAAAAGTTGGGTAGATCTAACCCTCCTCTATCTTTGGTCTTCTGTAGTTTTTTTAAGCTAATTCGCTGGGGTTTATCCTTCCAAAGGAATTTAGTGATGGAGGAGTCCAGAGATCTAAACCAGTCAGATGGTGGATTGCTTAGGATCATTGAGAATAAATAATTCTTGGTAAAACCATCATTTCAATTGTGGCAACCCTCCTCATGAGTGATATTGGTAGAGAATTCCATCTGGCAAGGTCATCTTCCACTTTCTTTAAAAGTAGGTTGTAGTTTAGTTTTGTTAAATCTGCCAGCCTGGGAGAGACATTAATGCCCAGGTATGTAATATTCCCTGATTCCAATTGTGTATTAAGGGAATTGAGAAAAGAGAAATTAATTGGGAGAACTGTAGATTTTAACCAGTTTATCAAATAATCTGAAACTCTTGAAAAAAGGTTTGTCAATTCAATTGCTTGGGAGAGAGAGGATTGTGAATGCTGGAGAAAAAGTAACACATCATCTGCGTAAAGACTGATTTTATGTTCAAACAGTGAGGGGGAGAGTGGACATCCCTGCCTGGTCCCCGTCTGAAGACAGAAGCTGGCTGATGTTTGGTCGTTTGTCCTGACACATGCTGTTGGTGAGCTGTATAATGTATTTAGCTAGTTTATGAAGGAGTTTCCAAAACCAAATTTTGTGCAAAGTTGCAATTAAGAACTTCTGCATCTAGAGATAATATATTAGTTTCAGTGTTACTACTGTAAGAAAAGTCTATCAAATTAAGTAATCTATGTGAATTTGACGAATGCCTGGGGTTGGTCCACGGCGCTTGGGAGCGTGTTCAGGCTCTGCCGCCATCTCCCCACTTCCTGAACGGTGCTGCGGGCGTGGCACAGCCCCGCCTGACGTCATCTCCAACTCGCCGGAGGGAGTGTGCAACCGACCTGGTGTCTCCCCTCCAGAACCCTCCTCCTCATCTCCGGAGACGGCAAGGGGATCCAGGCAACGGCGTTGGGCATCCAAAGCTGTGCCGCCTATCAGAGAGGCCCCTGCTCTGTGGCCCGTCTTGGAGTTGCAGCTACCTTCAGAGACTCTGAATCCAATAGCCCAGTCATGTCCAGTCCAGTCATGTCCAGTCCAGTCATGTCCAGCCCAGTGTAGCATGATGGCTATAGCCACATATTTATAAAAGGATCAATGAGATGTAATATTCCATATAAATATGAATTATTAATCTTATTAATCTTTGAATGTTAATTTAACATTACTCTAGGTTCTTTTACCGTAAGTAATCCGCACACTTCAGAATAATTCAGACAGAGTCAAGAAAATACTCTGCTCACAAAAATTAAAGGAACACTTTTTTTATTGGGCCTGGCATGAAATCAATTAAACCTGTCTGATAATTTTCTGGTTGATTAAGCAGCTGAGGGCATTGTTAATCACTCAGTGCGTTTACATGGGCAGTATCAACATCTAAGTCGATCCTGGTCGAACTTATGATAATAAGCTGCGAGTCTTTATCCTTGTTTACATGCGCTTTAGAAAACCGACCTCTCAAAGGAAGTTCGTTCCACTCCGGTACAGTAGGTGGCGACATGCGCCCTTTCATGTCGGGCATTGATCCGGTTAGCTTGTAGCAACACAACTTGTAAACAAATGCTGGCGGGAGTAAATGAGACGGAATTGAAACAGGAAATGCACCGCGGATGAGAGAATGGACAACAACAATGCTGCAGCACAGCTTATTGGTACGTACTGCGCTGTTAGATGTTGTTACGTGTGGTATGTTGTGGCGGTGATATTGTCAGACGAGCGCTACTCTGGTCGCGTCACTTCCGGAACGCGAGCGTCTACTCGGTTCAGCTCGGCTGACCCGTTTACATGCAGAAGGAAGTCAGATAACTACCGCATTATCTGGGTGCTTCAGCCCGACTAGAAGAAATTCATTTTCAGCCAGACTAACGCGTTTACATGCATTTAAAAAAAACAATGTTAGTCTTTTTAGGGCAAAAGTTCGGTTTTCTGATGTGCATGTAAACGCACTGACTGTCAGCTGTATTGGTGTTCATGGACTTAACGACAGGTGCACTAAAGTGGCAACAATTACAAAACCCTCAAAACAGGACTGGTTTAACATGTGGAGGTCATTTCAAGTTTCTCCCTCTTGATCTTTTTTGGCTGGTTTTCCACTCGTGCTAGTTTTGGCTTGAGTAATTATCTCTACTGGCAGCATGAGGCGATTCCTTAACCCTACAGAAGTTGCACAGGTTGTCCAGCTTCTCCAGGATGGCACATCCACACGTGCTGCAGCAAGAAGGTTTAATGTGTCTCCCAGCACAATCTCCAGAACATGGAGGAGATTTCAGGAGACTGGCGGTTATTCTCGGAGAGCTGGACAGGGCCGTAGAAGGTCCACAACCCATCAGCAGGACCGATACCTGCTCCTTTGTGCAAGGCGGAACAGGCTGAGCACTGCTCGTGCCCTACAGAATGACCTCCAGAGGGCCACTGGTGTGAATGTCTCTACCCAAACAATCAGGAACAGACTTCATGAAGATGGCCTGAGGGCCCGACGTCCTGTAGTGGGCCCTGTGCTCACTGCCCAGCACCGTAGAGCTC
>SSNS01000293.1:622014-690649 GCA_006937985.1 Aphyosemion australe | reverse complement strand
TTCTTTAAATAATTTGGTTGGGATTGGGTCTAAAATACAAGTTGAAGGTTTAGATGAAGCTAATATTTTTGATAACTCTGAAAGCTCAACTGCATCAAAACAGTTCAAACACAGATGAGGTTCTACAGTTACCTCAGATGCTGCCTCACTTACTGAGGAAGAAGAAATCGTGTTGGGGAGGATGCTGATGATTTTGTTTCTAATAGAAACTATTTTATTAGTGAAGAATCCCATAAAGTCGTTGCTGCTGAAGGCTAAGGGAATAGCTGGCTCAGAGCTATGATTCTGTGTAAGTTTAGCAACTGTACTGAAAAGAAATTTAGGATTATTCGTATTCTCCTCAATTAGTGACGAATAATATGCAGTTCTAGCTTGTCGAAGCTTATTTTTATAAAGCACTAGACTATTTTTCCAGGATAAGTAGAACTCTTCCCGGTGTGTAGAGCGCCATGTTTTATATATTTGTCTTTATAACTCCTTCATTCATTAGTATTAAATTTCATTAGAGTTCACATATTGTCATTCCACAAGTATGATTATACATTTATATTGTACCTATAAAGTCTTTCACGAGGCAGGAAAAGATGAACTTTATTCAAGAAAGAGATAGGCGTCAGGATCCTTGATTTGTGATGTGTCTGTGATAGCTGCTGGAGAAGTGGAGACATTTAGACCAAACTAAGAGTACATGTCTCTGGACACGAGTGTCCTGACGTGTTGACATGACCTGTAACTGAAAAGTGTAACACAGTTAATTTAGGAGAAAAACCATGAGGGCCATGACGTTACATCTCCCCCCCTCCAAGGTCACGGGGTCACGGGCAGAAGACCACGAGACGTTGGACCAACCAATAGGCCCTGAGGACTCAGCAGAGGGAGACAAAGTCAGTTCCAAGGCTCCAAAAGCAGCAGGAGTGAGGGAAGCAAATCTCACTCAGCAAAACAGTCAATACAACTTCCAATCAGCAGCCAGCAAATTGTATCAAAGCAGCAACATCCAAAGGTAAGGACCAAGAGAAGCAGCAAACCAGAGTCAGGAGAAGATGCAGGCAAGGACCAGATGAAGAAGCAGGCCGGGACCAGGCGAACCACTGCGAAGCCGGAAGGAAGCCAGGAGACAGGAACCCCCCCAGCGAGAAGACCAGGAAACCAGAGCAGGAGGGAAGTCGATGCCAGGAGATGGACAGAGAAAGGAGCAATGTCGTCTCAGCCAACGAGGTCCACTGGTAGACTCAGCACATTGTGAAAAGGACACACAGGTATCAGGTTCATAGACCCCACCACTGATGTCAGAATGGAAAAGAACAAAGCAACTATATGTGCTATGTGTATATTAACGCTAAGTGTATGTTATGGGGAATAGTGAAAGGTGCAGAAATAGTAAACTGCGTGTATAGAAAACGTGCAGAAATAAACAAAATAAACAAAAACCTACAGTCATAACTATTTTCTTTACTCTGTCTGAAAAGTGTACGGTTTACTTACGGTAAAAGAACCTAGTGTAATGTTAAATTAGCCTCTAGCGCCCCCAGTGGCTCTGCCTGCTGGCTTCCAGAAGTCTCCAGTGGCTCCTCCTCTGGCCTCTCGGTTCCTGTGCCCCAGACGCAGGGCACCCAGATCCAGCCGGCTCCCGTTCCCAGGCGCCGCCCCCCCCCCCCAGATCCAGCCGGCTCCCGTTCCCAGGCGCCAGCCTCCCAGATCCAGCCGGCTCCCGTGCCCACGTCGCCAATCCCCCAGATCCAGCCTGCTCCCGTGCCCACGTCACCGACCCCCAGATCCAGCCGGCTCCTGTGCCCCAGACGCAGGCCCCCCAGAGTCTGTCCAGGTCTGTGTTGGGCGTCCGGTGCCGCCACTTAAGGGGGGTGGGGGTTACTGTCAGGTCCTGCCTTCCTGATAAAGGAAGTTAATTCCAAAGTCGGGGTGCAACTTTATGTCTATTTATTTTCATCTGGGCCACACAGGAACTGGTCCAGCTCAAAAACTACAACACCTACACCAGTATCCCCAACTCCCTTCCCAGAGGGCCGGTATCCAGCTCATCAAGCTCTGCAGAGGCCTGTTAATCACATGCCGAGTAAAATCAGGTGTGTTGATAACAGGGAAAGCAGTAAAAAAATGCTGGATAGCGTCCCTTGGGGAAGGGAGTTGGGGATTAGAGGCTGACAATTTTTTGGGATCCCAGTGGGTCACGTGAGTCCTGCGGGATTCACGTGAAATGGGAGTCAAGTTATTTATAATCACGTTACTGGGACAAAACAGGAAAACTAATCAACAGGAGTGGGCAAGAGTGGGAATAAAAATAAATTTAGATTCCCGTTCAATGTGAAATGAGTTTCTTTTAAAATAATGTGTCGTTTTTATTAGTTTGAATGCTTGTAAAGCATTCAAAGTATTGTTTTCTGTTTCTCTTTATTCTTCTGCCTCTGCTTCTGTACGTTTTTTGATTCGCATCTCCTTAAACAATTTTTCAGCTATTTCAGCAAGTTTGGTATCAAAACGTTCAGCTTGTTCAGCTCTTTCCGGCGATATCTCTTGGTATTGATATCTTCAACCATTTCCGAGATATTCAGGTTTTTCTGCGATTTTTCAGCCCATTGAAATGAATGGAAAATGCTTAAAATCGTTCAATTTTTCACAAAATCGTTCATCTTTTTGACCTCTTACTTGACATGGTTAACTTCAACCTAGAGACTTCAACTTTTAACAAACTCACAACAAGTTCAAACAATTTAAATTTTTTTCAGCTTTTTGATATCTTTTACGTTTTTTTAAAAAATCACAGGTTAAACTTGAGGTACGATTTGAAAATTTCAGAAATTTCTCCTCCTTCCCCCATTCAAAAGAATAGGGCTCAGAACCAACTTTGCTCCACTTCAGGCAGTGTCCTGAGAGAACCGTAGAACCGATGGGAATCAGACTTGCACTGGATGAAAACTGACGAATTTTCCTCCATTTTGATCTATGATTTATGGACGTATTCCAAAAATTGTGGTTGTAGTGATCATTTCTTTGGAATTTTTTCAGGTTTCTGAAATATTTCTCACCACTCTGACCTCAACATTCCACACTCTAAACATTTCAAGGTCACAATTTCTGCAAACAGATGTTTACTACACCCACACTGTTTACGCTACTGAAACAAATTATACCTCAAAAAGTAGGAATCTTTGTCAGCTTCGATGGAATGTCTTTGTTTTAGCTGTAGGTGTCACGGTGCGGGCGCTACGAGCTTCAGAAGGCAGATAGTGCCAGATTTTCTCCCATTGGCGGCCATTCAAATGATTCTCAGATTTTGTGCTGAAAGGGTTAGGGTTAGAGCTGAAATCGTCTTGTCATATCTCCTACAATATTCAACGTAGCCACACAAAAATTCACACAGAGCACCATCGAAGCCTTCAACCACTTATGGTTTTGGAATTTTTTTAATCGGTGAAAGACTTTTTGAATGGTGATGAGAGGTTCGAGGCCTCCAATCTGACTTTTGAAGCTGCAGATAAGAGTTTTCTGCAGTCTCCGATCAACTTCTCTAAAGAAAAATCTGCTACGACCACATCTTTTAAGCCTGGTTTATACTCTCTGTGAGCTCCGCAACGGAGAGACGCACACGGAGCGTCTGAAAGGTTTTCACATTCGAACTTCTGTTCAGGCAGCGGAGTGCTGCAAAGCAATTCCCCGCCAGGACAACAGAGGGCGTAGCGCTATTCTGTGATATCCTGCCACCATGACACTCATGTATCCGGTTCATGATAGTGTATTTACTCATGTTTTTACATTGTTTTAATGTATTTCAGAGACTTTTTAACATGGACTAATGTGTCCTTCATTCTCCTCCACCTCTTCATCCAGTCGCCACCTCTAAACCCACGTTTCCCGTCGTTTCCATCCACGTTTGCTCCGTATTTTGTACTCCTTCAGTCACGGGTGAATAAACGTTTATATTTTCGGACTTTTCCGCGATGCGTTCTTCAATCTATTCTGGGTCTGCCGCTAACTATTTTTTTTACTTATTAACGGAGCAACGGCGGTGCTGGTGACGAAGTTACAGGATGCGTCGTCCTGACCAATCACAGGCATGCGCTGTCCGTCTCGTTCGACGGATGTTTAAAATTTGGGGCATGTCTCCGTCACCCTCCGTGCGCCAGTCGGAGAGCCCTTGCGCCGACGCAAAATGGCGGTGCGTGCGTCCGTTTCACGCAGACGGACCGAGTATAAACCAGGCTTTATTGTTCATGCGTAATTTATTTCAAAAACAGAAGGTTTTCTTGTCTGCTTCGATGGGATGTCTTTGTTTTAGCTGTATCTGCCACGGTTCTTGAGTTACAAGCGTCAGAAGGAGGATTCAGCCACATTTTCCTCCCATAAAAAACATGCATTTTCTGGTCCAGTCTCTGTCAGACAACAGAAATCATCTCATCATATCGCCTACAAAATTCAAGATAGGCACACAAAAATCCACACAGAGTACCAACAAAGCCTTCGGCCTCTGACGCTTTTGGAATTTTTCAAATCAGTGCTATACTTTTCGAATGGTGATGAGACGTTCGAGGCCTCCCATCTGACATCTGAAGCACAGATCCAAAGCCTTCCTCATTAAGGGGCCTGCCTGCTGCATTTAACAGCAGCAGACCAGGGGCAGAGTGCACCAGCTGGGCGTAAGCCCGGGCGTAACCTTAAGTCTGACGTAGATTTGAAAGTTACGCCCAACTCGTTGTTAAGACGAGTGCACCACTCAGGCGTAAGCCCCTCAGTCGCTGCGCCCAGGTGTAACTTTTACGCCTGGTGTGGACCAGGCATAAGTGGGAAGATCTAGGCCTAGAGTTGTTTTATGAGCGTGTAAATAAGCAACAGACGGAACGCACAGAGGAGACTCGCCGGGGCTGCTATGCAGCCGATTAATTTGTTTATTCCTGTGCGTGAGTTTAAGCACTATATTATTAGAGAATTGTGTACGGTCTATAATAATAATCCATATGAGCCATTCCGATCATTTTCCTGGCTGCAGCGTTCTCGTGCTGAGGATGTGAGCTCAGAGCAGCGCTCATCCTCCCGAATGTCATCGGGTACCGCGTCGGGCGCTGAACAACGCCATAAAGGTCGATAAAACAGGTGAACGCACTTCAAAAATATCTATAATCACAGAGCTGTATGGCGAAGCTTTTGGAAGAGGATCCTGCCAGTCTGGGGATTTTTAAGAGCAGACTGGTGTTTTTTTGCGCTTGACAGGAGATTTTTTATTTATTTTTTCTCCTCAACTGTACGCACTCAGCCGTCACTCGTTATTGATGCAGCAGTGATCATCTTCCAAACAGCATTTTTTTGTTTTGTTTTTTCGTTTTTGTGTCATTAAATTTAATAGAAAGTTGCCTCCCGCTTTCAGCTTTGCTTGGGCCGATACGTTACTAGGCAACGAGCACAGCAACGCTTGTATTCTCGTGAACCCCAGTGGTGTGATAATGGAGCTTTCTGATTGGTTCAGACGTTTCCCGCTATTTTGACTGTCTGACAGCTGATATACGGAAAAGTTATTTTAAGTACAATCCTACTGGAGACTTGTGGCTTCTCTATCAGTCTGTCTGCTTGTTTCAGCAAACCAGTATCAGAACCACCATCTAGTTTAAGACCAGAACCAGGATCAGAACCAACACCAGAACCAGCATGTGGATCAGAACCAGGGCAAGACTAGAGCCAGGGTTAGATGAGATACAGGAACAAAACAAACACCCAGACCTGAATCAGGATCAGAAACCAGACCAGAACCAGAACCAAAGCCAGAATCAATACTCTCTCTCTCTCTCTCTCTCTCTCTCTCTCTCTCTCTCTCTCTCTCTCTCTCTCTCTCTCTCTCTCTCTCTCTCTCTCTCTCTCTCTCTCTCTCTCTCTCTCTCTCTCTCTCTATGTCCCTCCTTCCCTCTCTCTGTCTCTCTCTCTGTCTCCCTCCCTCCCCCACCCTCTCTTTCTCAAACTCTCTCACAGATTAAAACCCTTTGTTATTGCTGCTCTGACTCCATCAGGCATTAGAAAGGCGGGAAACAAGCCCTCCTCCATCCCTGCTTTCTGATTGACTGAGAGACCTCAACCGTCTTCTTGGTTAACACAAATATGCACCCACACATATTATACATCAAATTGATCGGTTTGTTCTCTGATTGGCTGGGAGAGTTTTGAAAATTCAAAGTTGAACAACTTGTGCTCTTTCTAACAGTTTGCTATTGATTTATATCTGCTAACTATGACAATTGAATTAAATTTCAACTAAGTCATGTTCATCTGTCTCTTTCAGGATTCAGCATATGCTGCTAAATTCACAGTTCAGCTAATTGTGAAAATTTAACTATTAAACTATTCCTACTCAAACATGAGCTGTTTCAACATTTCAGCTGTTCAGTTTTTAAACTATGTTTAGAGATTCCAGTTTTCTGCTGTTTACGATTTTTTTTCTCTATTCTCTACCTACTTTTTTTTAACTTGTTAGTGATTTTTGTTCCTAAATTTTCCAATATATTTATCTCATTTGGACAATTAAATTTATTTTCAGCTTCAAATCAGCTATTCGGCACCTTCAGCTATAATTTTCAGCAATAAAGCATTCAAACGCATTTTTCTGCAAGAAATGCAATTTATCTAGTTTACATTTAGTTCTTTCTGACCTTTCTGATACACTGATTGTGCACGTCAGCCAGTCGGACATTACTGACGTGCCTCTTTTCTTAACTTGCCAAAAAAAAAAGGATCTTCCTGTAAACCTCAAACTGCAGACTGTTGATAATTTGCTCTGATTCAGTGACACAAACATTTTTTTCAATAATCTATAGATCGTCTCTTCAGCTGCTGCTGCAGGAGGGCTTCTTCCGAGGATTTGATCTGCGCAGGTGCGCGGCGCACCGGGAGCTTTAATTAAAGCTGTATTACAAACGCTAAGTAACTTAAGATCATTTGTTATTATTGTGATATCTGTGCTGAACTAAAACGCCAGACAGAATGAGTTTTTGTCCTTAACAGCAGTTTATTAGAGTAGTTTAACAAACAGCTGAGATAAAACCGCATCTCCAACTTTCAGTTTCATTCTTCAGCCACAGCGTCTCTTAAAGGCAGGGTCCGTAAGTTGATGTTATCAGAGCAAGGAGGGGGAGATTTTAAAATTCGAAAGGCTGTTACTCTATCCCCGGCCTTCCTGAATGAGCCAAAAGCCACGCCTCCTAACGTGCACATGCAGGGAAAGCCGAGTCAAGAGAGAGAACATCGGAAATGCAGCGCTATTGGTCAACGTGGTAGGCTTGCAGAAATGATTAGTTTAGCTGTAAAGCCAGACTTAGGAGAAAAATAAAATATGAAAGATGACTTACTTTTTCTCATAGAACAGGGTCAGATGATCACATTTAAGCATTTTCAAAGTTATTTTAACAATTCCAACTTACGTACCCTGCCTTTAAAGGAACAGTAACAGTAGACTACAATAGCACTCACTAACCCCTTATGAACCATTACAACATTTAGAACTATTTTCATATATTCTCTGTTGTTTCTGATGTTTCATAATAAATTCTAATAATTATATGATCTCTAGTAATTTCCTGATAAACTCTGTTGGTTTATTTTCTAAGCAGAGGAACTGTCTAATCCTCATTTTCTGAATTTGGCAGAACATCACATTGATGGTTCTTTTTTTAAAATTATGTCAACAAATTATTGTCACAATGAAAATATGTATAACATGTAAAGGTCAGAGGTCACTGACTAGCAGCTGATTTGTCACTAAAAGTCACATGACCAGCCCTGAACTTCATCTCGCATTGCACAGCCGCGAGCCGCCACATTTGACAATATGGACAGAAACAAAGATTTTATTTCTTATTTATTTCATTCAAAAAATTCAAAATGCAAAAAAACCCAAAAACAAAATAAAACAATAAATCAAACAAACAAACAATTTGAATGAAAAGGGACAGAAAGAAGAAATATCTTACGTTAACTGCCCCTATTACAAAACCAAACCTTTTAATAATACTTCCATAATTTTCTCAAGAAACAACAAAACAAAATAACAGATTCATCAAACTATATTCTTGTAATTTACAAACCTAATCAGACACTGTCTTAATTCAGATTATTGTAATTCTGTAATACACTCGATTTAATAAATTTTTTAAATATATTTAGTGACTTTGATTCTTTTATGTCCTTGCTAAGGTTGTTCCATATTCTCACCCCATTTACAGAAATAGACATCTCCTTCATTCTGGTTCTAAACCTAGGTTTTTTAAATACTTCTGTTCCTTTTAACATATAACTACTGACTCTTTTTTCAAACATTTTCTGAATGTTGGTGGGTAAAGTATTTGCATTTGCTTTATACATTGTTTGTAATATTTGCATATCAACTAAATCATAAAATTTCAGTAATTTATATTTGATGAATAACGGATTGGACGGATCTCTATAGCGACTGTTATTAATGATTCTCAATGCTCTTTTCTGTAAAATAAACAGTGGTTGTGCATGAGTTTTACATGTGGATCCCCATATTTCTACACGGTAAGTTAAGTATAGAACAATCAGTGAGTTATACAATGTCAGCAATCCAGAACTATTCAGTAAAAACTTGACTTTATGTAGTACTGCTATGGCTTTGGCAATTTTACCTCTCACATAACCTATGTGTGTCTTCCAAGTGAGAGCTTCATGAATTATGACTCCTAAAAATTTGGTTTCTTTCACCCTTTGAATTTCCATCCCATCTATTTTTATTGTTACATCCTTGTTTTTTTTGTCATTAAACAATATAAAATTTGTTTTGTTAAGATTCAGTGAACGTCTGTTTATATTAAACCAGTTGTTAACTTTTATCAGTTCATTATTTATCACTCTAGTTACTTCATTAATATCTGACCCTGAATAGAACAATGTTGTCATCAGCAAATAAAACAGTACCGAGTAGCTTAGATAAATTTACAAGGTCATTATTAATAATATGAACAGTTTAGGTCCAAGGACCGACCCTTGTGGCACTCCATAATTAATCTCCCGCAGTTCTGATTTAGTGTTGTTTAGCTGTACAAATTGTTTTCTATTCTCTAAATAACTTTTAACCCATTGATGAGCCACACCTCTTATTCCATACTGATGTATTTTATGAAGTAACTGGGAATGATCAATAACATCAAATGCTTTATTCAAGTCAACAAAAATACTAATGAAGTAGTGTTTATTGTCTATTGCTGTAGATATTTTGTCTATTAGTTCCATTATTGCCATTGCTGTTGAATGTTTGGTCCTAAAGCCATACTGTTCATTATTTAAAATATAATTTTTTTCAATGAATTTATCCAACCTTGAAAGAAACAATTTTTCTATTATTTTGGAAAACTGTAGAAGCAGTGACACTGGCCTGTAGTTGGAGAAATTGTGTTTATCCCCACCCTTGAACAATGGAATCACCTTAGCAATTTTCATTGAGTAAGGGAAGATTCCTGTTGAAAGTGATAAATTACAGATATAAGTAAATGGATCAATAACAGATTCTACTATAGCTTTTGCAGTCATCATATCCAAGTCCTCGTAATTGTTTGTTTCCACAGTTTTGTACAATGTTTCTTATTTCTTCTTTTTCTACTTTGTCAAGGAAAATACTGTTGACATTATTACATACTGTATTCAATTAGCCTTTCGCCGGCCCCGCCCCCAGAACGGCTATTGTCCAATCACACATCATAGCAACCGTTACTATCCGACAGCTCCAAACAAAATGATGAAGCTAAGCCTAATTTACTACTAAGCATTAGCCTCAATAGTAGTCGTGTCTCCTTCGTTTCCTTTCAGAACCTCCTCATCGAGCTCAACCAGCAAGCCAGCAAGCATGAGTGCTCCCCCCGCCCGCGGCTGGGCGGAGGTCCACCTCCCAGACTATCCAAGACCCTTAGATAAGACACACCGTGCCGGCAAATCAGCGTACTATTACCTCAACTGTGTGTCTTATAAACGCACATTAAGCCTTGGCGCAACAGCGGGTGGTGTCATGATCACGTGATGAATTAATGCCGAGCTCCGGCCGGGAACTATATTGAAAATAAAAGTAAACACAGGCATAAAAAGTTACATTTTATAAACTCAGCTGAGATGATCAACTGGAGCGATGCAGAGCTTTTCTCCGTTAGAGCTGCCTGCAGCTCAGATCATCTGACATCTGACAGCTCACAGGGACACCGCGTCGCCGCCACCGCTCCTCGGATCCACGCGTCCCGGACGCCGGACCTTCTCCCAAACTCTAAACTCCTTGTTCCCTGCTACGCTTCGCTCAGCAGAGCCGACACTAATATATCCCTCCACTGCATACTGTAACCCTTTTTGCCTCTATCGGGATCATATTGAGGACGAATTGCTCCAAAAAATGTCGCTGACACGCATCTGTCTACTTCTTTCCATCGCGGAAACCTGCGTAGCTGCAGTATTTGATCCACTTATTGTCGGAGTTGGCAACAGTAACTAAGGGGGGCGGGGCTCGGCGAAAGGTCAATTTGTCTTCTATTATTGATTGGTTACCTGCCAAATTTGCACCAACATTTACAAAAAAATCATTAAATTCATTAGTGATTTCTTTCACATCATGAATGTCTTTATTCTCCTTGACAAAGTAATCAGGAAGTATGGATTTTGTTTTGTCTTTATTTGTCACATTGTTTATTATTCCCCATGTAGCTTTTATGTTATCTTTATTCTTATTCAATAGTTCACCATAGTAACATTGTTTTTGTTTCCTAATTATTGTTGTTAATTTATTTTTATATTTTTTATATTTATTTTCAGCTTCTTTTGTTTGCAATTTTAAGAAACTCCTACACAATTTACTTTTTTTGCACAAGCATTTTTTATTCCCTTAGTCATCCATGGCTGGTTTTTCCTTTTATTAATAATTTTTATTATATGATTTTATCAGTATTTTCATAAAAGATGTATATGCATCACTGACATATACTTCTTCCCAGTTTTGTTTATTAAGATCTTTATTAAGTGCTTCCAAGGCTTTAATTGACTTATTTCTTTTGTAATTTATAGTAATATTTTTATTTAACAAATGTTTATATTTAAATAATGCAAAAACAGGTAAATGGTCACTAATATCTGCCATCAGTATCCCACTCCTCATAACATCATCCTTTTTATTTGTGAAAATATTATCGAGGATCGTAGCACTCTGAGCTGTAATTCTGGTTGGTTTGTTAATCAAGGGGAATAAACCTAAACTATACATTAAATAAACAAAATCCATTGATGTTCTTTGTACCTCAGGAGTTTCTAAATTAATATTATAATCTCCACACATTACCCAGGTTTTGTTTTTAATTTGATCAACCAGTTCCATCATCTTGTCAGTAAATTGTATGACACAAGAACCAGGTGCCCTATAGACACAGCCAAGGCCGTATCCAGAGTTTCAAAATTACCGAGGTCAACTTCCGTTATCCCGTGCACATTAATTACAAAGAAAAGACCAAAACTGATTTCCAGTTACATTATTTATTTAAAAATAAAGTTATTTGTATGTGTATGACGTTCTTGTGTGTGTGTGTGTGTGTGTGTGTGTGTGTGTGTGTGTGTGTGTGTGTGTGTGTGTGTGAGAGAGTGAGAGAGAATAGATGAATATGTTTAGCTGGTATCTAGAGTAGGGTTGCAACGAATATAAATGTTGGTGGTATGATTATAGTCTGAGAAATAATCACGGTTTCACAATTACTTTACATGAATTGCTTTCACATCTGTATGAACAGATATAAATCACAAACACATTTTATAAAGTATTGATAACATGCATGAGTACATTTTACAAAGGTTTTAAACTCCTGAGGATATTTATTGCTGCTTTTCAGAGATTCTGCTTAAAAAAATTAATTTGTAAAATCAAAGTAATTTTTAAATTAGTTTAAAACTTTTAAAATAGCCTTGATTAGATTTGCCTAATAGCCTGTTTTTAGTTTCTGTAAAAAGACAAAAAAGGTTTAACTGTTGACACCTGGTCAAGGTTAACACGTTTATTCAACACTGAAAGATGGACACACCTTCATGAAATGAGATGCTAAATTCCTACTAGTGCATTTGTTATTATGAATATACTTAAATAAATTTCTACTTGTTCATATCTGTATTTTCAAAATTGACTAGTAAGGATATTATTTGGACAAGGATAAATTATATTATTGCTATGTAACATAGGAATAAAAAGAGGTGTTAGATTAAATGTTAAAATGGCTTGCTGTACTGGCTTGTTATAGACTACTACAGGGGAAAGGTAGTACAGACTACTAAATGAACCCACGTGTTATGTGTTAAAACGTTTTTTTCTTGAAACTCAGTGGGGGGCTCAAGTCTATTTTGCCTTGGACCCCGAAACGCCCCTGGGCTTGTGACGGACTTTTGAAGCTGATCTGTCCGCTAGACTTCCATCCTTCTCATCCTCCTTTATACATAAAACCAGGGGCGGATTTAGGATTGAAAAAGATTCGGGGCTTAGCCCAGATGAGTGACGTTCACATTTTTGACCACTTTAACGCAGACAAAAAGCACTACATTACATTTATGAACTGATATAATGAATATACTGTTAACTTCTTTCCGGTACAATCAAAACAAATCCCCTCTTGGATTTTACATTAAGATTTGAGCCATGTTTATATAGTAATCCTCAAATTTATTCATATCCTATGAAAAGTTATAATTCACAATAGTCACAGAAATAATTAGAAACTCAAAATATAACAAATTAAAAATAGCTAAATTATAATTAAGCAAAATAATAAGAATTGGAAAGCTTTATTATCATTGTACAACAACAGAATATGCTGCTGGCACAATGACAATGCAAAAATGCGGGTCCTAATGTTTACATGAGTAAGAAAATGGAATAATTCATAGAATAAACTTGCATTCAGAGTGGTGATCACTTGGGGGAAAGAAACTGATCTTGAGTCTTGAAATAAAACATTGCTTTTGAATTGTGGTTGAGAAGAATAATTTAAAAAACAAACAAAACTGTCCCAGAAGAGTTAGAACACTTTACTAATGACCTGTCAACAGGTGCAGAAGTCTGATTTGGTCACAGAAATAATTTGGCTGCTGTGGTCGCCTCAAAGTGTTGTTCAACAAAATATTAGTTTATGAATTCCATCATGCTTGTCTTTTAAATATTACTGTTGAACCATAATTTAAGCAATTTCATGATTTTCATTAAGTAACTGAGATGCACAAACCTGAATCATGACAGTTTTCATTCCTTTGTGGTTCTTTTAGTCCCAAAATAAAACTTACAAACACCACCCTGTGTTTTAGCTGCAGCATGATTGCCTGCTGCTTAGCGATTCTTCTTCAAGGGAGACTCCAGCAGGCTGTATGCAGACCTGATGCAGACGAGGCAAGTGCGCCCTCTCTGGTGGACTTTGGTACTGCATGTGACATTTTTTACCCGTGAAATTTAGGTTTGGGGCTTTTCAGAAAACATCCAGGGCTTGAGCCCAAGTAGCCGGGCCTAACCCCGCCCCTGTAAAACCACTAAACTACAGAGAAGTAACTATCTGTCACAGATCGCTCCAATATCTAAAGTTTTGCCGTCAATGTCTGTCTCAGTGTTTTCTCCGCTCCGTGACAGCGCCTCAGCGCACCTTTTGACACCTGCTGTCAGATCGCTCAGCCTTCCTCTCCCTCAGCTGCAGACAGGTGTCGTAGGTTTTTAAGCAGCGCTTCAAGACTGTTGGAGGCTGTCTTCTTTCTAATAATGAGACTCATATTGATGCGTATAGTACACGTAGGCTGCAGTTGAGCGCAGCTGAGCTTTTTTTTTCAGCACTCCCTGCTGAAAATATGTTCCCACGGCTATGATCATAAACATTAAGTTCGGCTGCCTCGCGTTGTTGTAGCGCCTCCCCCGTCATAGGCTGTTTGAGATCATTTTTTAAAAATATTCTGCAGAAAAATACCGAGGTCCGGACCTCGGTGTCCTCAATGATACGGCCTTTGACACAGCTAATTAAAATAGTTTTAGCAGTTTCATTAGTAATTTCCACTGTCACCATTTCTATAACACTGTCCTCCATCATTGTCATTTCTACAACTAATTTACATTTCAGATCTGTTTTAACGAACGAGGCAACACCACCACCTCTTTTATTTTTTCTATTTACAAAATAAAGCTCATATCCCTCTATTTGAACTTCATCCATGATGTCATCATTAAGCCAAGTCTCTGTGATAGCAATCACACTGAATTGATTTTTAAATTTTCTTAGAAAATCTCTTATCATTGGCAGCTTACAAAACAAACTTCGACTGTTAAAATGGATGAGTGATAGCGTATCCTTCATGATTACCCCACTATTTAATTGATCTTCATAATAATCACAATTTATATTTCATCTGTATATGTATTTTACTATCTAAGTCATATATTTTATAATCTAAATCCATTTTAGAATGTTATTTTTTTCTCGCTATTCTGCATCCTGAACTTTGTGTGTACATGATCAAAATTGGAGGGTCCTTGTAATTCACAGTTGCCAATTTGAGATTTGTCACTAGTCATGTTCCATAACATTTATTTTTATATATGTTTTGCACCATGTCATTCTTGTCACTGATCACCTTTGTACTTGTCCAGTTCTGAAATGTCTTTGATGAGAAGAATCTTTGCCTGCTCCGGTGAGCCATTCAGTTTAATAAATATTTTACAGTTATTTGACCATGTTGATTGTATCTTTCCTTGTTTCTTCAGGATCCGTGCCTGTTTTGCAATTTCAGCGTTCTTACGAGTCAAATGTTCATTTATGAATACATTTGTGTCTCTTAATTTTTTACGTTGCCTGAGCACTGACACTTTTTGTTTCCTGCTTACAAATCTGATTATTAAAGAGCAAGTAAAACCAAAATCAACTTTTTTTGCTGATAACCTGTATAAATGAGTGTCTAATAGTGTTGTAGACATGTGTAGTCATTATTTTTGCATTTTTGTGCATTTTCTTCAAAAACTCAAAATTCAGCCTAAAAACGTCAGTCTAGCGCCCTCTTCAGCTCAAAACTATCCAGCAGCGGTTTGCAAAAGAAATTTGAATCCGTCTTGTCCAATGGCTGAGACTGTACCGTGCAACGTAGCCGTGCACTAGCACGTAGCAGCGCTGCGGCTGTAGGTTATAAAAGCATCAAGGTCTCGGCCACGCCTTGTAGCAGTTGGGACTCGGAGTTAGCCTCAAGTGAGTGTTTCTGCTGTAGTTTAGTTATTGTTTAGCATTAGCATTGAGTCAGAGTCCTAGCATAGCTTCTAGTATTATAATTACTTAGTTTTAGTAGCCTGGCTGTTAGAGATAGTAGTTTAGTGTTTTTTACGTGTGCCTCCACCAACTTGATGGAGTTTGAACTGGATTATGCTGGGTTTGAAGAGCGTTCCAGAAATTAGACCGAGCCCACTGCGCACCGCTCCGGGAATTAGACGGAGCCCGCCGCACCATTCCGGGAATTAGACGGAGCCCAATGACTGCTTCCTCCCCATAACGAATATTTCTGGCCCAATTTGAGGTAAGCTCAAATAATTACTTTTATCAGCTTCTAAAGATCACTCCCTACCTGTAATTTAGCAGCTATAAATACTATATTTATTTATAAATGCAAAGAAAGAGACGTGGTTCATTTCATTTAGCTAATATCAGTCCACACAGCCATCAGGCTCAGAGCTAGTGTTGTGTGGGATAATGTTTGTTACAGACGGTTTCAGGTTGAGTTTTTGCACAAGTTGATAATAATGCTGAGAATCATCTTCCTCACTACCACCATCCAGCTCTGTCTCCTGTCTGCCTACAGTTATTATAATAAATGCTGTATGCGTCTAACAAGTTCTTTGTGCTGCCAAAATGTCTCATTTTAATTCCAGTTTTGTTTATATTTTGATATTTATTTATATATAAATTTCACATTTATTCAATTACTTTATTACCCATTTCACTAGCTCTGTGATGAATTAAAATTGGCACCTCACTGTTAAGAGCTCATTTTAAATTCAAGTGTGTGTATATATGTTTATGGACTTGGACTAAAATAGGGAATGAATAAAGTGAGATTAATTTAATAAATAAAACAAATATTAATAACTGAAGTCCAGAGGAGGGAGGAATCCTATAGGCTCATTCTTCTGGAAGCTCCTGCCTGATCCTGAAGACAGAGGGGACCCACCTGCTGACACCAGAGAACTACCATCGACCAAGGGAACTTATACCAGTAAATAAATAATGAAATCAGGGCTAGGAGTTCATTTTTAGTGGGATGTTTTGTGATTGTGTAACATAAATGTGCACATCATAGAATGATTTTGTCATGGGGTATTTTTATTTATAACTTGGGTGTTTCTGTGCAGCAGACAATAACATTAGCTCAGGGTTAGCTGCCCTAGTCCTAGGGAGCTGTTATACAGCACATTTAGTTGTTTCCCTGCTTCAACACAGTTGATTCAGCTGCTCATCAATTTGCTGCTGATTAAAATCAGGTGTGTTGAAGCAGGTAAACCTCTAAAACATGCTGGATAGTAGCTCTCTGACACAGGGGAGCCTATCCCTTCAGCTAATCTTAGCTAAGGCTAACTGCTTTTTACCATTCAGAGATTGGTGTCAGCTGCTTGGCTCCAGTGCTCTCAGGAAACTCACAAGCTCAAAATAATGCAGCTCAGGTCCACTTTTCTCCTCCAAATAGCCTTAGACCCATTTCCTCTCTTTTCTCTGGGTAAGGAGGGAGAGAAAAGTCCTCCACTTCAAATGACTGCTCAATGAATAGAGCTAGCATAGCCTCGTTAGCCAGCTGCCTTCGTCACTGCCGCAGCTCCGCCCTCTCGGTCCGCCAGGCTACGCCCTCTCCTGGCGTATTTTTCAAAATTGAAATGTGGGTGGAGTAAGCCTGTGGGACTGACGTTACCCGCCCTTTAAGGCCGGCTTCATGTTTTTGTTTTTCTTAGATAAGGGATGACAAGCTTCAGTGTCTTGATTCTTTACATTTATCCCTTTGCTGCAGAGGAAGTTGACCACCTGCTGCTCAAAAAAGTCCGAGTCTTGCTCAGTTGGAGCTTCATCTGGATTAACAGCTCTGGCATAAGACCGAGGCTTAGTCTCCAAACCACTGACAATGATGTCGTTCATCCGTTGATATTGCTCTAAGTCAGCGGTTCCCAAACTTATTTAGCCGCGCACCCCCTTCTATGCCCGACTGTGTTGACGCGCACCCCCCCCAAGAAAAGAAAAGAGACTTGCAGCACAATCAGTGTGTTTGTTTCTGACCACACCTCACAGCCTCCTACAGAGTCTGGAAGCTGAAGGAGCCTCTAGGATGAGAGGCTAAATGTCTTCAAGATAACCAGAAAAGTCCAGCAGCTGTTTTCAGCTAAAACTCTCAGGATGATCATGTCCAGGATGACTGAGAATAAGTGAAACTATGTAGCTGCTGTCAGTGACCATATAACAGATTTTAATAATTAAAACTCTCAACAGACTAATAGTGCAGAAAAGACATAAATAATCTTACAACTTTGCGTGTTGAGATTTATTATTATTATTATTATTATATTTATTATTTTATTTATGTATTTATTTATTTATTAGCCGCATCGGCTCCTAGTGGGTGGACGTGGAGATTAGCTGCGTTTGATGTTGATTCCGTGTGTTTTTATTTCTGCAGTGAGCCATAAAACTCACCTCACTCACCTGGAGTTTGTTCTTCAAAACTCGTATTAAATCCACGGTGATGACGCGTTTTAATGAGCTTCCTCCACGCGGTATTTTTCATTGCAGGATGCAGTTTCCATCACTTTTAAACAAGTTAATTTAGGTCGGCACACGGGTTTGATGTTTGCCGCTGCACGTCTGCACAGTGAGAGGGGAAGCGGCCGCAGGAGACGCGCTGTTGCACTCAAGCCTGGTTTATACTCGGTCCGTCTGCGTGAAACGGACGCACGCACCGCCATTTTGCATCGGCGCAAGGGCTCTCCGACTGGCGCACGGAGGGTGACGGAGACATGCCCCAAATTTTAAACATCCGTCGAACGAGACGGACAGCGCATGCCTGTGATTGGTCAGGATGACGCTTCCTGTAACTTCGTCACCAGCACCGCCGTTGCTCCGTTAATAAGTAAAAAAAATATTTAGTGGCAGACCCAGAATAGATTGAAGAACGCATCGCGGAAAAGTCCGAAAATATGAACGTTTATTCACCCGTGACTGAAGGAGCACAAAATACGGAGCAAACGTGGATGGAAACGACGGGAAACGTGGGTTTAGAGGTGGCGACTGGATGAAGAGGTGGAGGAGAATGAAGGACAAATTAGTCCGTGTTAAAAAGTCTCTGAAATACATTAAAACAATGTAAAAACATGAGTAAATACACTATCGTGAACCGGATACATGAGTGTCATGGTGGCAGGATATCACAGAATAGCGCTACGCCCTCTGTTGTCCTGGCGGGGAATTGCTTTGCAGCACTCCGCTGCCTGAACAGAAGTTCCAATGTGAAAACCTTTCAGACGCTCCGTGTGCGTCTCTCCGTTGCGGAGCTCACAGAGAGTATAAACCAGGCTTCAGGGTCTCTGCGGCTGCAGTAGGAGCGACAGACAGGTGATCAGCAGGTATAACGCCCTTTTTATAAGACACACGGTGCCGGTGTCATGATCGTGATGAATTAATGCCGAGCTCCGGACAGGAGCTATGAAAGTGAAAGTAAACACGGGCATAAGTTTGAAATGATAAACTGGAGAGATGCAGAGCAGGAGCTTCTGCAGCTCAGATCATCTGACAGCTGGGATGGTGGAGGACACACACCTGCTCCTGAAAATAAAAACTTAACGAGCACGGTTTCGATCGCAATAAAGCAAGTTATGTCCAAGATACACGGAAGCGCAGAGACCGCCCCCATACCTCCTTTTTGCCGCCATCGCGCAATCTTTTATAAAACGGACATGATTGCGCAACATTACCACCACAGTCTGAGCTCTTATAAATGACCTTAGGCTCCCAGATGCGCATCGGCTTTGCGGCAAATTGGCGGCATTGTTTTATGTGTAATTTTTTTTTTTTTTTTTGTGTAATCACCGTTCACCGCCATTACGCTTTTTACCTCGCGCACCCCCTAGCGGCAGCTCGCGCACCCCCAGGGTGCGCGCACCACACTTTGGGAATCCCTGCTCTAAGTCATCCACTCGAGCTTCCAAGAATGAAATTTTTTTGTCCTGTTCTGTTGTTAATCTTTTTAACTGTTTGATTTCATCCATTAGGTTCATAATCAGTTTTTGTTGCTTAGATATGTTTGTCACTTCATCTGTTAAAAAATTCAGAGACTTTTTAATGTCCTCTAACTCCTCCTCATTAATTAAGTCTTTTTTACTTTGGCCCCATTATACCAGTTAATATGAAAAACCAAATCCAGATCCAGACTCCCAAATGGTGGGCCTACCTTGCAGTTGTTGAGTATTTGCACAGTACCTGGTGTTAGGCCTCGTAGATTCCAATGTTGAGTCTGATAGCTCCCGATGTTGGCCCTGGACCCAGCCCCGTGGCTTCTACAGGAGCCTGATATCTGGGTCTGGTGGCTGGTGTTGAGCCTTTAGCCTAGGCCAGTCTTGTTGCTGAAAGCTGGATTGGATGTGGCTTGAGTCTGGGCCAAGCCCGGTGGCTGGTGCTGGAGGCCGGACCACGCAAAGCAGCCTGGGCTGGTGCTAGTTTCGAGGCTGATGGCCTGGCCAGGCCCAGTTGCCGGTGTTGAGGCTGGACTCCGGGACAGTCCTGGCAGCTGGCGCTGAACGCTAGACCGGGTGTGGCAGCCCAGCCTGGTGGCCGGTGTTGAGGCTGGAGACCGGGCGTGGCAGCTTGGCCTGGTGGCTGGTGCTGAATGCTGGATTCTGGGCCATGCCTGGTGGCTGGCGCTGAAGGCTGGAGTCCGGGCCAGTCCTGGTGATTCAGGTAGGTAGAATTTTCCGGATAGCACTGCTCCGCTCTGCTGCTGCTCAGGCTGAAAGCCAGGACAGGCCTAGTTGCCGGTGTTGAGGCTGAAGTCTGGGCCATTTCTGGTGATTCAGGTTGGTAAAATTCTTCCAGATAGAATTTTTCCAGGTAACGCTGCTCAGCTCTGCTCCTGCTCAGCTCCAATGAGTTGGAGGAGTGAATTAAGGGGGAAAATACTGCATCACCTTGGAAACGCTGTCAGGAATCTGAAACTTTACAGTTTTCTGGGAGTTGTCAGTGACGAAGTGGAAACACCTTGAGCTTTACAAATTATTTTGAGATCAACATTAATAAGGGATATGGGACCATAGCTGGTAGGAGATACAGGGTCTTTGCCTGGTTTTAACAGGAAACTAATGTTGGCTGAAATTATATTTGGCTGTATCCTGCCATTTTCTTCAATTTCTCTCATCATTCTGAAGAACGTTGGAGCCAGAATGATCCAGAATTCTTTATAGAATTCTACTGGAAACCTATCTGGACCTGGGGCCTTCTTATTGGGCATGGTTTTAAAAGGGACAAATAATGGAAAATTCACTTTTGTAGCCCTTAAAGCTGTGATCCTTAATTTGGAAAACAAATTAGTTTAAAACTTTTTTTTTCATGCCTCTTAACAATGTTCTAATGTAGTATAGCTATAAATATATTGTGGAGATTAGGGATGAGCGAGTACACCACTATCTGTATCTGTTCAACCATCTAAATTATCTGTCTTTTAAGTCTGAAATTGATATGGATTGATCACAAGTTGCTATATGTATTGTTTATTTGAAAACTATTTACAGATCAGCCTCAGAATTGAGATTCAGTGTTTTTGATCACAATAGTAAAGGAACTATTACAGAACAAGTTTTTCAATAAACTCAGAACATGAATACTAAAGTGCATGAATGAATATAACTGAACTCATACTAGAATAAGACACAACCTTTTAATTTTTTTAAATTTTATGATCAAACAATTTTTTTCTAAAGTTCTTGGCATTTTTTTCCCAACACACAGTTAAACAAAACAATGTTGATTAAGGTGTGTGTGCGCGTGTCTGTGTGAGAGAGGGAGAAAGAGAGGTTCTTCTACTCACCAAATAGTCCTGTGCCGTATTTCGAGAGAGAGAGAGAGAGAGAGAGAGAGAGAGAGAGAGAGAGAGAGAGAGAGAGAGAGAGAGAGAGAGAGAGAGAGACCAACGCGATACGAGCCGTTTTCAGCTCTCTTATCAAATGCACCGCTACGAAACAAGTAACTTTAAATGTTACACAAACTGAAAAAGAGGCGAGCTGAAAAAGGGAGTACAGATTACTGAAGCAACGTGACGAGAGAGAGAGCTACACAGAGGCCTCAGTCACTGTCGTGTGTGAGCGGAGCAGCACAGCTGCCTCCCGGCGCGGTAGAAATGGTTTTGTCTGTAGGGAGGGGCGGGCGCTCTGTGTGACTGGCCAATCACAGAGCGTAAAGACAGTCAGTTACCCAATGAGGATTCTTCTTCCACCCGAACACAGATAATCATGAATTTTACTCATTTAATATTTGTACTCGTCAAAAATGCATTATCTGTACCGGATACTCGTCTGAAACGAGTATCTGGCTCATCCCTAGTGGAGATTAAAAAAAAATTTAAAAAATTAATAAAGTGGTTCTCTCGCATTTGTCTAAAACCCTCAGTCAATCGTACAGAAAGCAACTATTGGACCACCCGCTTCTCTGTCTCGCCAAACTGCAGCATTTCCGCACTTCCCTGTGTCCTCCATTAATGCGCATGGACACATTTTTCAGCAGAACACACCGGAAGTGAAATGCTCCGCTGGAACTGGAAGTGGGGGTTTCCGCGTGCAATTATGGCAGAGAAGAAGAAAGTCGGCCGCTAGCTTCAATTGTTGGAAAAACTACCAGAGTCCCAAAAAGAAAAACATTGGTTACGTATTGTAACCCCAGATTCTATGAGTATGGCTCCACCTTTTAAGCCATTTTGCCTATTGAATCATTCCTCTTTCTTACCCAATCATATGAAGAGCTTTTAGTGTACGCCCGCCCACCCCGCGGACCCCCCTCTGTTCTATAAAGAGGGACAGGAACCGCAGTTCTACTCCATAAGGCTCACAGAGCCCCCCAGGAGCCAGTCGGGCCATAATGCTTAAAAGGCTATGCCATACTCATAGAATCTGGGGTTACAATACGTGAGCAACGTTCTATGTCGTATGGCTCCGCTTTTTAAGCCATTTTGCCTATTGGATTAAAAGCGGAGCCTGATGTAGTCAACGCCACACTGGATCCAAACCAAGCGGACTAAGGCTACCACTCAACAACCCCACAAGAAGGCGAGCGTGAACATGTGAACAACATGAGAGAGTGTCGAACATAACACTATGAACAGCTGATAAAAGTACCCACTAGGTTGCCTAGCAACAGGCAGGCACCGAGGGCTGCCATAATAAATTCAAAGCATAACAGTGAAAGAAGCAAATATGAGTGCTTTAACATGATGAACGAACAAAAAAGGGATTCATGATCCCATCACAGGCAGAACTCAGAACATGAAGTTAAACTGCACTGTGAGCTAACACCACATTAGCAGAAATGCTGGAAGACACATCTCTGAGGTAAAACCGCACAAAAGGAGATGGTGATGACCACGAAGCGGCCGTGCATATGTCAGACACTGACATTCCAGCATGCAACGCCACAGAGGCAGAAACTGCTCGTGTGGAATGAGCCCTCAATCCATCTGGAACAGCCTGTCCAGCGGATGTATAGGCGATAGAAATAGCATCACATAGTCAATGTGAAAGCCACTGTGAAGACAGAGGCTGTCCCAATGAAAACTCCCTGTAATGTACAAACAGTTGCTGTGACGTGCGCAGCTGAGCTGTCCGTGAAATGTAAAATCTTAGAGCTCGAAATGGGCACAGAAGATGCGACGTAGCGTCCCCCTCTGATTCATGAGGAGCAGGCAAAAACCCATTGAGGGAGATTGTCCTCGACCTGAACGAGCTGTTGATGTTTTTTGGGGTAAAAGCCGGGTTAGGACACAAAACGGCTGAACCTCCATCATCTCTGATTCTGAGACAGGAAGGTGACACAGAAAGAGCAGTCAAGTCAAGTCAACTCTCTTAAATTATGTTATAGCTAACAGCATAGCCGTTTTTAATGACAAAAACTTTAGCTGAACCTGATCCAAAGGTTCAAAAGGAGC
This sequence comes from Aphyosemion australe, assembly GCA_006937985.1. Classification (NCBI taxonomy): domain Eukaryota; kingdom Metazoa; phylum Chordata; class Actinopteri; order Cyprinodontiformes; family Nothobranchiidae; genus Aphyosemion; species Aphyosemion australe. The sequence goes on along the minus strand of SSNS01000293.1, from coordinate 667,459 downwards.
CTGAGCCAGTCCTTGCAGAACCACCGCTAAATCCCACTGTGGTGTGAGGGAAACCGGAGTTGGCCTGAGCGTGCGCACGCCCTTCAAGAAGCGTCAGGTGAGGGGATGATTGAAAACAGACCTGTCCCCGAACCCCTGGTGACAGGAAGAAATAGCTGCAGCATACAACTTGACAGTGCTAAACGCTAGCCCCCTATGCGTTAGTAACTGCAGCAAGGACAGAATGCTCGCTAACGGGCATGACAGGGGATCCAAATCCCGTTCCAGACACCACCGCTGAAAAGCTGCCCATTTAGCAGAGTACAAAGCGACAGTAGAAGGGGCGTTAGCATTCTGAATGGTCTGGACTACTTCAGGTGACAGACCGAGTGAACTCAAACGAGACCGCTCAGCAGCCAGACCCACAGATGCTGACCCAAGATTGGTGGAAGTCTGGTGGCTCCGCCTGCCTGCAACAGAGTGTCTTCTCTCCATGGAAGACGCCAAGGCTGAGCCGCTACCAGCAGCAGCAGTTCCAGAAACCAAGGAGCTGGGCTGCGGAGAGGAGCCACCAGAATCACTGAGAGCCGCTCCTGTCTGATCCGCACCAGAAGGCGGGGAATCAGCGGGACCGGAGGAAAAGTATAAAGCAGTAGTGTGGGCCACAGCTTCTGGGCGAACGCATCCACCCCAAGTGGGGGACAATCCCGCGAGCTCAGGGAGAACCAAAGCTTGCAGTGTGCGTTCTCGAGAGACGCAAACAGATCCACCTTCGCCTGGCTGAATCTGAGCCAGATCTGAGACACCAGATTTGGGTGGAGACGCCATTCTTATTGTCGCGGGCCACCTCTGGACATTATGTCTGCTCCTACATTCAGAATGCCTGCAATGTACACTGCTTTCAGAGACAGAAGCTGCGTCTGGGCCCAACACAGAAGCGTTCTGGCTATCCGCAGAAGCACAGCCGAACGAACCCCGCCCTGGCGGTTTATGTACGCAGCTGCAACCTGATTGTCCGTGTGAACAACAACATGGTGGTGTCGGAGCAGAGGAGCAAAGTACACAAGCACCTTGTGAACCGTCAGAAGTTCCAACATATTTATGAGCGCCAGGGTTTGAGGGGGCCAACGACTTCCCACCGAACGGGACAAGCATGTACCCCCCCATCCTGACAGAGATGCATCTGTAAATAGTGAGACATGGGAGGCTCCGCACCCGAGTGGGACTCCGAACCTCAAAGTCTCGACATTCGCCCAGTGCTGTAGATCCTTCCTGACCGAAGGAGGAACAAACAGTAGGCGATGTTTGTGATGAACCGGGTGAACCCTGATACTTTTGAACAACCGTTGTAAACGTCTCATGTGAAGCAGGCCTAGGGGAACCACCACATGACCCGCCGCTATCATACCGAGAAGTCTCATGATGGTTAGGGCTCTGACAGTGAGGCATGGACGCACGCGCTCGAGCATGGTGGTTAAGGTCTGAACTCTGGGCTGAAAAAAGTGAGCTTTCATGGTGACCGAGTTCAGTTCTACCCCCAAAAACGTGATTACCTGAGCCGGAATCACTGCACTCTTGTCCCAGTTCATGGAGAATCCCAACCTGATGAGGTGTTCCTCCAGCGTCTACATCTGGGAGTTCGACTCGAGCTCTGAGCAAGTCAAAAGAAGAAGATCGTCTGGGTCAGGGTTTCTCAACCCTGGTCCTCAGCACCCCCCTGCCCTGCATGTTTTCCATGTTGCCCTTTCAAACACCAGTGTTTTCCCTGCTGTCACACACCTGACAAAAATGAGTGAGTGATTAACAGGCTTCTGCAGCCATGTGCTGAAGCAGAGACATGGAAAACATGCAGGGAAGGGGGGCGCTGAGGACATGGTCTAGGTAGAAGAGGATCCTCATGCCCGCTGAACGCAAAGGTTGGAGCGCCACCTCCAGGCACTTGGTGAAAGTGCGAGGTGCGAGGGAGTATCCGAACGAAAGCCTGTTGTATTGATACTGGACTCCTTTGAAAGAGAAACGCAGGAATTTCCTGTGTTTGGGAATGACTGGAATGTGAAAGTATGCGTCCCTGAGGTCGATGGAGGTGAACCAATCGCCTGGGCGAACATAACTCAAAACCTGTTTGATGGTCAGCATGCAGAAATGTTTCACCGCTATGAACTGATTGAACCTGGACAGATCGAGAATGGGTCTGACTCCTCCCGTCTTCTTTGGAACCAAGAAGTAATGGGAGTAAAACCCTGAGTTTTCCTCGCCCGTGGGAACCCTGGAAATAGCTCCTTTTCCTAGGAGTGCCTGTAGTTCCAACCTGAGAGCAAGGGACTGAGCCGGCGACGTCAGCTTGGTCTCCACAATCCCCGCAAACGGGGGAGGGCGAGACCAGAACTGGAACCTGTGGCCGTGACGAAAAATGTCGTGAATCCAGGAGCTCATGTGGCAAACCTGCGTCCAAATGTCCGCATATTGGGAGAGGGGGTGCGTGTGCAGAGCTTGAACTTGACGCGCGCTGGAAATCCATAGACGGGCCCTCTATGTTAGCATGTTTTTAACACTACCAGAAACCCAGGTATCAGTGTTAGCTAACCCAGCACAAACCTCAGCCGAGCATTCGGCATAATTGGGTGTTTTAGGTGTGGGAAACTCATGTGAAAGTTCAGCAGTGTACTCGAGAGAAATATCTGAGGAGGAGCACTGACCAAAAACCATGCCATTGTAGCTTGAACACAGCTTTAATGTGGAAGCACAAGGAAAAACATTACCACACGTTTCCCTCAACGAGTCATTGTTTCTGTCTCTTGGGAAATGTTCCCTGAGGAGGAGACTGCCAGGTAGGAGCAAGAGGTCTGCCCCGGCAGCACTGCTGAGGTTGAGGTGGTCGCGGGGCAGGAGAAACATCAGTGTGCTGAGGAGGCAGAAAAGAGCCAGATCTAGCAGAAGCTCTGGAACGGCTCCGTTGAGTGCGGCGGCCCTCCCAGGTCCTGGGCCTGCTGTTAGTGCCCCGACCGGCGTTGGGCTGAACCAGGTCGCGAACAGTGGCAGAAAGTGCAGCAGTCTTCTGGGCTCTGTCGATGGCGCTGCGGAAGTGGGGGCCGAATAGGCCCTCCAACATGTCCTGCAGTTGCTCGGGGACAGAAGCCAAGGAACGCAGCCACATGGCGCATTGAATCAAAACCTGCCAGGACGAGATGCGGGAGGCACAGACCAGGGCGGCAGCAGACAAGTTGAGGATGGTATCAGCCGACTTACATATGAGGTCCTTGGTTTCCTCCGTGGGCTCAGGATCCTTGGCCAGTCTGGAGATGTTGGAAGCAAAAAGGGCGATGTTGTTAACAGCCACTCCGAATTGGGCAGTGAGCCCACAGCTTTAGCTTTCTGACCCAGGAGAGAGACAAGGTCTGGTTCCAGTGGAGGAACAACAGGAAAACCATGTTCAGAAAACCCCTCTACCTTAGTTATTGGAGCGTAGGTAGAGACGGGTGCCTTCAGTTTGGATGGTTCCGGGTAGGAACTGTGCCAATATTCCATGGCGGTGGGAAACTGAGGGAACACAGGGTCGGGGCATCGAGTCTGGGAGGCACTGAACCGGCCTGCGAAGTCAACCGACTTGGGCGGGGCTGGAGCGGAGACCTTGAGACGTTTGTTATCTGCGGCCGAGGCAATGAGGGATGGCAGCTCCTGAAGCAGGGCCCGGATAGCAGGGAGGGGAGTGGAGGAGGAAAACTGGAGACCATGGGACGCCACCCGTTCGGGGGCGGCCATGCTTTCAGGCTGAGAGGCTTTGAAGAGAGAGGAAGCCAGACTGGAGGGTTCGTCGTTGTCAGAGGGCCCAGCCAGGTTCGAGTCGTCCGACAAAGAACCGGGGGCGAGGAGTTCCAGTGGAGGTTCAGGTGGGAAGGCCTGCACCGCGGAGAAAGTTTCGACGTCCGTGTGAAAAATCTCCATGCGGCGAGTCTTCTCCTCAGCAGCAAAATATAAATATATGAAAACACAACATGACATGAGAATAATACTTGTAAAACAACTTGTTTTAGCTCTGTTTGTCGGCTACAGAAGCACATTCATAAACAAGAAACGTGCAGTCGCCATCTTAAAAATTCTAAACGGCCTCTTGGTGTGATACGCTTGTCAGCCACTAGATGGTGCCATCAGATAAAAGAAATACTCCGGAAAGCTACTTTAATACATTAATACACACACACACACAATTATAATATTGTCACTTGTCCTGATTTTTGTTTTTTATCCCACATGCCTTGACTATATCAGAAGCCACTTGGATTCCAGGCCAAGAATTACGTTAGTGAGGGCTTCTCACTGATCTCATTTGAGGAAGAGGACTTCTTTTCCTCCGTGAAGAAGACTGGCCCACTTGAAAGGAGCCAGCAGTTGGATGCGTACCTTGGGGGCCCAGGAGAAACATTAGAGGTGCTGAAGTCCTTCCTAGCTGTGTGCCAGCTTTCACTTAAGCTCAATACGGCACTGCCTGCCTCAGCAGGAAATCACAGACTGTTTAGTGTTGCAGGGCTGATCTTCAGGCCAAGAAGAGCATGCATTTGCTCAAAGAACTTTGAGAACCATGTGCTTTTGTGGCTGAACAAAGCCTATTGGTAACTCTTTGTTGTTCTGTGGGTGGACTGTTGGTCCTGCGACGTGACCCAAGTTTATTAATGTAATTAATTCCCAGCTGCTAAAATCCTTTTATCACTCTGTTGTTGACTCTGTTATCCACTCTGCTGTGGTCTGTTGGGGTGTAGGCAGCTCTGACCGAGACAGAAAGAGACTGAACAAGCTAGCTACTAAAGCTAGCTCGGTTCTGGGCTGCCCACTGGATTCTGTTGAGGAAACGTGTGAAAGGAGGATGCTGGGAAAGATGACCTCCATCTTCAGAAACCCCTCCCACCCACTGCATTCCACTGTGGAGATCATGGACAGCTCCTCCAGAGGTAGACTGGACTGGGATAGACTAACTCCAAAGGACCTCAGCCTCCTCATGAGATGGAGTGTGTTGGAACCCAAGTTTTTTCAGTTTTTATTTGTGGTTTTGGTGATCGAAGGTTACAACACTATTTTATTTTTTATATTTTTCTTCTAATTATCCTCTTGAGTGATGGTACTGCTGTGACAAGTGAATTCCCCCACTGTAGGATCAATAAAGTCTATTCTATTATAATGGCATTTTTTCCCTTACATTACTTCTACTTTTTTACTTTAAGTAGTTTTGAAACCAGTACTTTTATACTTTTACTTGAGTAAAAAGCTTGAGCTGATACTTCAACTTCTACAAGTCTTTTGAAAACCTTGTATCTATACTTCTACTTGAGTAATGAATGCGAGTACTTTTGACGCCACTGCCAGAGACATACACTACCGGTCATAAGTTTTAGAACGCCCCAATTTTTCCAGTTATTTATTGCAACTCAAGTCATTCAAGTCCAATGAATAGCTTGAAATGGTACAAAGTTAAGTGGTGAACAGCCAGAGGTTACAAAAAAAGGTAAGGTTACTCAAAAATAAAAAAATAATTTACATTTCAGAATTCTACAAAAAGGCCTTTTTCAGGGAACACAGCTATTCTGCAGCAATGGAGGTTGATCAAGCCTTGAAAGCTGGTGCTACTAATTCCCACAGATGTTCCAACTTTGCTGGATTACTTACAACCCCCTCTGTTTGCATAAAAGCAGTGTTGGAACATACTGTGGTACCATACCCTCGTGAGCATCAGTTGAACAGTATTGTACTGCAGATAATAGTGTGTTGCTACAAAAATGGCGAGAAAAAGGCAATTAACAATGGAAGAGAGACAGACCATCATAAGACTTAAAAATGTAGGTCTTTCCTAAAGAGAAAATGCAAAGAAAGTCAAGGTGGCAGTGAGTCCAGTTTCCTTCACCATCAGAAGGCACTCAGAAACTGGGGCAAACTCTGACAGGAAGAGGTCTGGCAGACCCAAAGCCACAACTGCATCAGAGGACAAGTTTCTGAGAGTTAACAGCTGTGTGATCGGCGGCTCACAGGACAACAGCTTCAAGCACAGCTTAATAGTGGTCGTAGTAAGCAAGTCTCAGTTTCAACTGTGAAGAGCAGACTTGGAGCTGCAGGTTTAACAGGACGAGTTGCAGCAAGAAAGCCACTGCTAAGACATCAGAATAAGAGAAAGAGGCTTGCCTGGGCCATGAAACACCGCCATTGGACTACTGAAGACTGGAAGAAGGTATTATGGACTGATGAATCCAAATTTGAAATCTTCAGTTCATCACGCAGGATCTTTGTACGCCGTGGAGTAGGTGAAAGGATGGTTCCACGGTGTGTGGCATCAACTGTCAAACATGGAGGAGGAAGTGTGATGGTCTGGGGCTGTTTTGCTGGATCCAGGGTCGGTGACTTGTACAGAGTGAGAGGCACCCTGAACCAAAACGGCTACCACAGCATTCTCCAGCGCCATGCAGTACCCTCTGGTATGCGCCTAGTTGGTCAGGGGTTCATCCAACAGCAAGATAATGACCCAAAACATAAGTCCAAGCTATGCCAGAACTACCTCAGGAAAAAAGAACAAGATGGTCAGCTTGAAAACATGGAGTGGCCAGCACAGTCTCCAGACTTCAACCCCATGGAGCTGGTTTGGGATGAACTGGAACGTAAATTGTGATGGCTGTTGGAAGTGGTGAGTAATGAGCGAAGAGATGACGGTGTTCTACCAATGATTGTTTTGTATATATATATATATATATATATATATATATATATATATATATATATATATATATATATATATATATATATATATATATATATATATATATATAAAGCGATTTTGTGTTTCGGTGTGTGTGGAACAGTTTGAATGAAAAAATAAAGCAATGTCCAAACATTAAGCAGTTCAAAAGGGAATATAAAAGAATGATTATAAGGAGGTGCAAAGAAGAAGAGATTGTTTGATTCGTGTTTGATTTTGATTATGATTTCAATATTATGTTGCATTGTGAAGTGTTTTGACCAGGAGACAAAGTCAATAATGAAAATGCGTTCGGAGTAAGAGATAACTGGATGGAGTAGTTATGATCTGTGAAAAAGGGGTGGGAGTTTATAAGTGTATACTTCTTCCCACTCCTTTTCGAGCATGTGGCTCAAAGTAGATGGTAGAAACGTAAAATTAGCTTTATTTGTTTTTTGTCTTTGTTTTGTTTTTTTGTACTTTTGTGTGTGTAATCTTTGACCGTGCTGCATGTTCGAAATAAATAAATAAAGAAGAAAGAAACAAAGGTTGGAGAAGGCATGTTGAAGACAATCAAAGTTGTGCTGCAAGGAGGACAAAGCTGCATTCAAAGAACTGCATGAATATAAAATGGTGTTGTCCACATATAAATGTATATGAGAACTGTCAACAGCATGAACAATGTTATTAATATAAATTTTGAATAAGGTTGGGCCCAGTATTGACCCTTGAGGAACGCCCATAGATAGAGGTAGAGGAGCAGATTGGTAACCCTCTGTTCTCACTGTTTGTGTACGGTCTAAGATATAACTTCTAAACCATGCCTGAGAAAGTCCTGTATGTTTGAGCCTGTTGCGACTTATTTGTCATTTATTCTTTAGTTGCTATAGAAATACAGTCCTGTTGTTAAGACTGAAATAGTATTTGTGAGAGTATTTTATTTTGAAGGGAACTTTCAGGAAATGCTTTTTTTCCTTTTTTTTCTCTCTTTTTTTTGAAGCCAACGAAAATGACATTATGTAGCTGTTTTGTATGCTCATGTTCTTAAAATGAGCATTAAATGTTCAAGTTAAAGACGCTGGCGTCCGTCATCATTTCTGAAGCCTTTATTCCACGACAGAGCCTGCTACATAAGATGTTATGGTCTACAGAGTCAAAGGCTTTAGCCAAGTCAACAAACACAGCCACACAATATTCCTTATTGTCAATGGCACATATGATGTCATTTAGCACTTTAAGTGTTGCAGAGACACATCCATGGCCAGTTCTGAAGCCGGACTGCATGGGGGTAATAATACTGCTGGATTCCAGATAGTGAGTTAGCTGTTTGTTGACTAACTTTTCAATGACTTTAGAGAGGCAAGGCAAGATGGAGATAGGCCTATAACAGCTTAGGTCTGAATGATTTCCCCCTTTAAAAAGTGGAGTAACAGATGCAAATTTCCAGTCTTGCAGAAATGCACCAGTTTGAATGGACAAATTAAACAAATGGGTAATAGGTGCTGCAATTACATGTGCTGCTGTTTTCAGAAAGAAATGGTCAAAAGTATCCAGTCTGGCTGATTTATGAGGATCAAATCTGAGTAACTTGTCAAAAACCCCATTTAGGTGAAACAATTGAATGGAGAAACAGGAATTGGTTGTGGAGAGGGAATCATTGCATATAGCCGAGTTGAGGTCAGAAACCCTAAAAATGGGTGAAGCTGTAGCAAGGGCATGACTGGACTTGTTAAAGTGATTATTGAAGAAATTTACCATTTCAGTTTTATCTGAAACAAGAATGCCCTCAAATTTCATTTTTCCATAGTCTTGACAGTCTGCCAGAAGCTTTTAGGTGTCTGAACTACTCATCAGAAACTGGTTCCTGTAATATTCAAATTTTGCTTTTCTGATTGACTGGGTACATTTGTTCCTTATAGATCTGAAGGATTGCCAGTCACAGATATTCTTGGATGTCTTTGCTCTTTGCCAAGATTGATGTTTTAGACGAATCAGTTCTGAAAGTTCAGTGTTGATCCAGGGACTGAAACGATTTTTAACTCTGACTTTTTTTAAAGGAGCATGTCTGTCTAAAATCGAGATAAAAGAGTTTTTAAAATGTGACCAAGCATCCTCGACAATGGGATTGAAGCTAATTCTATGCCATTGTTCTTTTGCCAAGTTACATAAAAAGGACTGCTCATTAAAGTTTTTTAGCAGTCGTTTACTGATAATTGGGGGGGTTGTTTAACATTTGTACCATTGTGGACACAAGTAATAATGCAATGGTCACTAAGGCTTTGGCAAAAAACTGCAGATGAGGATATTTTTGGTCTGTTGGTGAGAATTATACCTTTATCGAAAGACTTATTGGTAAATCTAGTCGGAGACTGTACAATCTCGGAAAGGTTTAAAGCATCCAGCTGAAGTTGCAGGGAAGTAGGCGACTTGAGCATTTTATATTTGCTCTGAGATTTTTCTTCACAGTTTAACAGACAGTCATATGAGTCATGCCTGAAACTTTCTGTTAAAATGCTGAATTCATAGCGAGAGAACAACCTCATGAATGTGGTGAAAATATGTCATCAGTGTCAGAATTTGGCTGGGTGCCATATAACACACTAAATACTAATTCTGTGGAATTAGATGATTGTACCAGGTCTGGGGTGGCAGTGGGTGCTGGTAGTTGCTGTCTAGATGCTGAAGGAATAAATATTTTAGAATTAAACCATTTTGTTGACCACAGAGATTGCACATTTGCATATATAATAAGGTGTAGGGTGGCAGAGGGTGCTGGCTGAAAGAAGTTGATGCCACTGCAGACGCTGGCTCTGGTGTAGCTGCTGGACGGATAATCATTTCAGAATAAAACAGAAGTTATAAAAATACCTCCATCAGTATCATGCAATGTCCCAAACTAACTTATTGGCTCTGTGACAAGTTATAAACCACACATATTAATCAAACAAGTCCGCTGTACTGCTTATACCATAAAACGAATGCACACAAAGTATATTAAGAAATTGCGTGAGTGCGTGCGTGTTTGTGTTCATGCACGTGATTCACGAGCAAACATCAAAGGACAAAGGAGAAATTCACCGATAAGAAAACTAAAACGACTACATACTAATTTGGTACAAACATATGCTCGCTATCGGCAGCTATCGCTCTGAAATTTATTCCGAAATATAAAATGTCCTTTTGCAAACCTCCGTTATGTCACAAAAAGCGGTGAAACATTTGTAAATGCATTAAGACAGTTTTCTATAGCTGTTCGATTTTGGCGAGGTGTGCTGGTGGCGGCAGGAATATCTTGGATGCAGTCCAGGTCTGTCTCTAAATAAACAAATGTGAATCAGAACAGAAAAGATGTGGAAATCTAGCAAGTGGCAGAGCTTATGGGTTCACCAAGCACCTATGTTATGTTAGTTCCCCAGGAACCACGAAGAGTCCCTGCCTCAGAGTAGGAGCTAAAAAGGTTCTAGGAACTGCGGGGGAAGGTTCCTAGTTTCTCTCTGTCTGAACGCGCGCAAAAATGGGCTGGTTCCTAAAAAGGTTGTAGGAACTACAAAAGGTTCCTACAATCTGAAAGCGCCTATTGATGTGCCATGGGCTCCCCAGTATCACCGATTGTCGCCAACATCTACATGGAGGAAGTGGAAACCAGAGCATTGAACTCCGACAATGGAACAACACCAAGCCACTGGTTCAGGTATGTGGACGACACGTGGATCAAAATTCTCACGCAGGAAGTAGAAGGCTTCACCAGGCACATTAACGCTGTGGACAAGAACATCAAGTTCACCAGGGAGGACGCACACAACAACAAACTGCCCTTCTTGGACTGTGCTGTGCAAATTGAAGAGGATGGAAGTCTCAGCATTGAAGTCTACAGGAAACTGACTCATACAGATCAGTATTTGCATTTTGACTCACATCACCCATTGGAGCACAAAATGTCAGTTATCAGGACTTTACACCATTAGGCTGAGAATATTCCCACAAAGACTGAGGGAAAGCAAAAGGAAGAAAGCTCTCCCGAACCACAGATACCATAACTGGACCTTTGTGAAGTCAACAAAGAAGTCCAGAAAGGAATCCACAGCAGCAAATAGCAAAGAAAAGGACAACAGGTGCAGAGGCACCATCATCCCATACGTGGCAGGAGTCTCAGAGAAACTGAGAAGAATTTTCTCCAACCACAACATCCTGGTAAACTTTAAACCCAACAACACCCTCAGACAAAAACTGGTCCATCCTAAAGACAAGACACCCAAACCGAAGCTCAGTGGCGCTTGGACTATGCAGTCCAATGCAGTGAGGACTGTCCAGAGCTTTACATAGGAGAAACAACAACAACTACACAAAAGCATGGCACAGCACAGGAGAGCCACCTCTTCAGGCCAAGACTCTGCAGTCCACCTACACCTGAAGGACAAGGGCCACACCTTTGAAGATGACAAAGTCCACATTCTGGCCAGAGAAGATAGATGGTTTGAGAGAGGAGTGAAGGAAGCTTTCTATGTCAAAATGGATAAACCATCATTAAATGGAGGAGGACTCAGGTTTCACCTTTCCAGCACCTACAATGCAGCTTTGAAACAAATCCCAAAACAGTTTCAGTCCAGATCACACCCTCCTGCATCTAATCAACACGACTCCCACACAATAGAAGCTAACGATGTGAACTTCTCATCAGGAGGTAGGGAGGAGGGGTATTCACAGGCAGTTTCTGCTCGTTAAGCAACAACAGACAGCTACAGTTTATAAGATCGACCCTCTCATATTCCAGACAGAATTGACAATGCTCCTCGGATGAGAAGCGAAACGTCTTCAAGAAACCAAAGAAGTCCAGTTGCCCTCATTCAAACCCAATTTGGATGACCATGACCTGGATGACTGAGAACCTTAACCAGCATATTTGTGGAGACAAGATTGCACATGAACTCAGATTTTGCCAGTTTGACAGAATTCTGATAAACAAACACTCCCGCAGTGAAAACAGAGATACATGCAGCCTGTCCTTTTTCTACTTCCTCTTGGCACGTCTGCAATCGCGTCTACAGGCACATGTAACGTCATTCAGCCATGGCTCTGGATTTTTCTTAGAGTCCATAGCTTCAGAGGGGCCACAGAGTCCAGGATGTCCAAACACGTAGAGTTAAGAGTCTACTAGGTCATTAACACAGTCTGAGTCCATAATTCCAGAAGTCAAAAATGCAGCAGAGAAGGCAGAGACAGTCGCTTCATTAAAAATCTTCTATTCTTTTTGCAACAACCAGAGAGAAGACTGTTGTTGCTGTCATAGCACCCAAAAATAAAACTGCTTGCAGAATCTCTTTAGTGCTGAAACTGGACACAGACATATTGAAACAACTCTGATTTTCACTGTGAATGCTAATGGAGGCAAATCTTCTGCTTTGTCAACAATGAAAATAAACCTGTCAACATTGTAAAGTTTTCCTTTCTATTGTTCGCCCTCTGTGTGTGCTGCTCGTCTCCTCCCCTCCTCAACCAGCAGCCGTTTTCAAACTCTAAAAAAAAATTTTCAATAGAAACAGACCCATAAGTGTTGCTCAGATTGAAGTTACACATCTCCAATATTTTCTGGAGTAAAGTAGTAACTTCATGAGGAATCATATTTGCAGCTGTGGCTCGTTAAACTCAGCAATGATGCTTGTTGCAATTTTGCGACTTTGGCGCATAAAGGGTTAATAAATTTCCAAAATTTCTGTGGATTATTGAGGTTCTCAGTTGTGACAGATAAGTAATAGTAATAATAATGATATCAGGCAGGGCATTATGGTTGAATCTATAACGCTCCACCTGTGAGAGTGAAACTGTAAAGCCTGGGACACACAGGAGACAGACGCGCTGCGCCACGGAAGCGCCGCGGTTAAATGGTCACACTGGAAGCGCCGCGCCGCTGAACCAAAGACTGTAGCACTGAACGCTTCTTGGAAAGTCACGTGATAGTCACAACATCTTGAGAACAGGAACAGCCGCTCCACGGCGCGCGGCGGCGCTTGAAATAGAACTGGCGCCTATCTTCAGCGCCTCTGCACGGACCGGCGCTTCTGGGACGCGACGCTGCGCTCCCCGTGTAGCCACTCTCATGGCTTCTAATGGCTTCTTTTTAAAATGACGGCGCGGGCGTGACGCGGCGCGGGCGTGACGCGGTGCAGGCGTGACGCGGCGCGGGCGTGAGGCTCCTGTGTGTCCCAGGCTTTAGGCACACATCAATTCTGTTTGCTTTACAGCCGGACACGGGGAAAAATATATATATATATATATATTTTAGGGGTGGGACTTGATTTTAAAAAATTTTATCTAATTAATTAGAGGCTTTGTAATTAATTAATCTTGATTAATCACATTTTAATCGTTCAAGAAAATTTGCCCCGAAAGCATTTTTTTAAATTAAAAATAATGAGACAGAGAAATCAAATAATAGTCATTGACATTATTATTGTAAAGACAAGCTCTTTTAGATTAGCTCTTTTGATTTAGCATCATTAGAGACAGAAATGAAGGCAAAAACACATGAAGAGGGATTTCTGATCACTCATTTGATTGTAGTGTTAGTTGTGTTTGGAGCACATATAAAAGCTTTACATGGTCTTGTAGCCAAGGCTCTGAGCTTTCTTTAGAGGTGCAGCTTGACTAGATTGATATTTAGGAGACCCTCGGGTTTAAAGGGTTAAATGCATTAATTTTTTTTAACGGATTATTATTTTAATGCACACATATATATATATATATATATATATATATATATATATATATATATATATATATATATATATATATATATATATACATATATATATATATTAGAGGTGGGAATTTAATGCGTTAATTATGATTAATTAATTACAAAAAATTAATGCGTTAAAAATATATATATACACTACAGATCACAAATTTTAGAACGCCCCAATTATTCCAGTTTTTTATTGGAAATGATGCAGTTTAATGTCACATTGCACTCTGAAATGAAAGCATAGTACAAATAAGCAATTGAAGTTAAAAAATAAATCATGGAATCAGTTTCTAGACCAAAATGTATTCTAAATTTGACTCATCAAAGTAGCCACTGTAAAACATTGTATTCTCTAATTATGTTTAGCTCAATTAAAGTTAAAGATACTCTCAGCCTAAAGATGTTTATGAATATGTGGTTGATGTTTATGAAAACCAACATTCTGATAAAAACATTTTCTCCCTGAAGGGATCAGTGTCATCCAGACAGGAAGCAGAAATTCTGTGGTATTTTGATTGACCTCATTTCCTCCAGCCTTATTCAAAATCTTGTTTTTCTTTTTTTCTTACATGGATTATTTCCCCCATCCTTTATGTAATTAAGATATCCTTCTTCCATTTAATTTGAGACTATATTATATCTAATCCTCCTGACTCTGAGTTGTGTTTTAGTCATTTCAGATTTGATCTGTGGTAGCTTTTTCAATCTCCTTCTGGATGGTAAAATGATCTCTCAGGAGGATAAGATGATGCTTTAATCCTCAAACATTAATCTCAGACTTTAGGTCTTGAGAAAAACCTGTTGTGGAGCAGAGAAGGAGATCATGGCCAAGGATTAACAAATATGTAATCTTATATTCTACTGAGAGGACCTGTCTGTCTGCTCTGTTGGGTTGTTCAAATTTCAGCATTAAATGGCAACTTTATGCATAGGTGTTTTTATCCCATTTAGCTCAGCGATGCTTGCCCTCTCATAGTGTTTGGAGGAACACTCCCCCTGCCGTGCTCCCACAGCAATCTGAGTGCTCAGCACCCCTAAACCTGTTGTCCTAATATTGAGCCTGCCTTTACCTATCTCAGGATACAGTCTGATTTTAGCCAAGTCAGCAGAACGACTTCAGTCCTTTATTCTCTGCGGAGACATTTGAGAGTCCAGTTTTGAAAGTAAACTTCCACTGATGTGAATAATGTGAAGCCAATTCTGTTATGCCCATTTTTTCTGTAATTATAGAATGGGGGAAAGAGTTGCATGAACTTAAAAACTACAGATACTTAAAGGTGCTGCATGAAAATCTGTCATAATGATCAACAAGACGCGAGGTGATGGAGCATTTTCTGTCCAAAGCTTTGGAATAACCTTCCTCTGCAGCTCAGGTCATCTCAGAGTTTGGATGCTTTTAAGGCACTACTCAAAACGCATTTCTTTGACCTGGCTTTTAATGTTGGTTAATTTTTATTCTCCTATGGATCTTTTATTAAACTGTTTTATGTGTTGTTTTATTTTTTGTTTTTATTTTTTCTTCTTTTACTAAAGCTTGCTGTTTTATGTTTTTAGTCTATTTATTGTGTAGGCATGTTCATTATGAATGTGTATGTACAGCACTTTGGGTTGCGTGAGCAACGATAGGCGTGCTTTATAAATAAATTTGACCTTGACCTTAACAAGGCTGGATGAGTGTGGTGTAAAGGCAGTGCATTTATTATCGCCTTCAATTATTCACAGCAATAGAAATGATGAGTCAACAGGTGTTTTTTCACATGTGCCATTGACTTTTATTTGATTATTCTTGTAAACAATAGGTTTTTCTAGAAGTCAAACTATAAATCATTGACAGTACCTTCACAAACACTTTGAACAATGAATACCACAAACATGCAGCACTTTCACACAGGAGGACATACAACTTGAGAAGTACAGAAAGGAAAATGTTTGACATAAACAACAACTGGCAGGTTTCACTTCCAATAGTTCAATACAAAATGTGATACGCTACATAATACATCCTGGATAAAAATAAAGGGCTTAACAAAAAATGCACAAGACAGATAGCAAATTAATTCTGAAATTCAAATAAAACAAAACAGCAGTTTAGGGCTGGGCGATATATTGATAGTTTTAAAATATCGATAATAATTTCAAACAAGATAGAAGATCACTTTATATCTTTATATCGATATAACTAGTCAAGTTGCAGAGCAAGCTAGCCGCTAGTGGCTAGCCGCTAGTGGCTATCCGCTAGTGGCTATCGCTAGCGGCTAGCCTGCGCCGTCTCTAAGTGGTCATTACATGTATTCTCAAGCGTCTGCTCAATCAGGAAACCTCTGGGTCAGTGTTCTGCTCTAAACTTTAGATTTTTTTCTCTGGACAAGCATTAGTTACTGGTAATATTGTGAATGATAGGATATATGAGCCACCTCTAGAATTTAAATGATGTTACATTACATTGACGGTTACAATAATAGTGAATTTCCCCACTGTGGGATTAATAAAGTCTATTTTATTATATTCTATTAATTATAAATATATAATAAATCAAAGTGCCTGTGGGACATTTGAGACACGTATCTCTAGCTTTAACTGAGATAGAAAGATAGATATTATTACAGACTCAAGGTCCAGTTTACATTAAAACAAATCCAGTATAAAATGAACCATGTAACACACATAAAGATATAACCTACGTGTGTTAACAGTGTTTCTAAAGCTCAGACTGATAGAGAATGGCACTAAGGTTAATGTTGGACAAGAATCAATACATTTTTATGCATTTAATCTGCTGATTCATTTATGTATAAAATTTCTCAAGACAGCTTGAAGGGAGTTAACTTGTAAATATTTTACAGGAGGAAAAATATTGAGATACATATTGTATATCGGAATTAATCTAAAATATATTGAGATATAAGTTTTGGTCCATATCGCCCAGCCCTACAGCAGTTCTAATAATAATAATAATACAAGTTACACTACTTTAAATCTGTGTGGTTGCATCCAGACTAGAGGTCCACTCATAAACATGATAAAGAAAAGATTCATTGGGTTGATGAAGAAATCCAATATGTGACTACTGTGTGTGACTGCCCCCCCTTCTGTTTTCATATCAACGGAAGAACCTATAAACTCCTGTGTGGACATTCAGACTGGAGCACAACCATAGGATCTACACTGGAGACGTCTTTAAGCATTAAACTGTTACATCAGGTTACAAACAGCTCAGGGTTTCACTACACAAACCCCATTGATATGCCAGGTTTCACTGTATATAGTTTGGGTATTTTATAAAATGAACTCATTTAACTCTTTAGTGCAGATTAAGGTGGATTTCATGTGTCCAAATTGAAAGACACAAACAAACACTCCACCTGGGTTTGTGTACATTTGCTGAGCTCGTGCTTCTGGACGTGGAGGTGGCCTTGCCATCCTCTACAAGGACAAATACAGGATCTCTTCTCTCCCAGACTCTTCCTATCTGACATTTGAATCTATAGCTCTGAAAATACATGGCTCTGTACCAACTATTCTGGCAGCTATTTACTGCCCACCTAAGGCCAATCCTGAATATCTTAATGAATTTTCAGAATATGTTGCCTTTTTATGTTCCCTTTCTAAAAATGTGGTTATACTTGGTGATTTTAATATTCATGTTGATAATGCTGCCAACTCTCTCGCAAAGGGTTTCATATCCTGTATGGACAGTCGTGGTTTTCAGCAATATGTTGAATTCTCTACTCATTTGAAGGGGCACATTTTGGATTTGGTTTGTTGTACTGGCGTGACACCATTTTATGTTATGGTATCTGATTTTTCTGTTTCAGATCATAAACTTGTTTTATTCAAGTCTAATCTACCACTTTTCAAAGACACATCCCCCCGTTCCATCACATTCAGAAGTATTAAGAACATTGATCCTTCAGTTCTCTCCTCTGCTATTTCCAACCTCCCCAGGCAGGGATCACCTACTCACTGTTGATGAACTGTTGTCTCACTATAATGATGGCCTTCAGAGGATTTTGAACCAGCTGGCGCCACTGAAAACTCAGACTGTTACTTTTTCTAATCCTGCTCCTTGGTATACATCTGAATTATGACAACTCAAACATGAGGGACGTCGTCTGGAGAGGCTTTCAAGGAAAACTGGACAAAACATTCATAAGGATTCATCTTACATTGTCTGCCTGTAATGCATCTAGCTGATTACACTGCTCTGCATTTCCCCCTACTTTTTCTTCCAATCTTTCTTGTTTCAGTCTGCCATCCATTAGTGAGATAACATCTATTATTCAGAAATCAAAGTGCTCCACGTGTAATTTGGACCCTCTACCTACGAACTTGGTCAAACTTTGCTTGCCCTCTCTGCTACCTCTCATCAATGATATCATACACTCCTCTCTTATCACAGGATCTGTCCCATCATTATTTCTCAAGAAACCTGGTTTGGCTACAACGGATCTAAATAACTTCAGACCAATTTCCAACCTTCCATTCCTGTCAAAAGTATTAGAAAAAGTGGTAGCCTCTCAACTTCACAATCATCTCAGTGACAATCATCTGTATGAACTCTTTCAATCTGGCTATCGCCCCAACCACAGCACAGAAACTGCCATGGTTAAAATTACAAACGATCTCCTAATGGCGTCAGACTCCGGCTTATTCAGTATACTCATTCTCCTCGACCTAACAGCAGCTTTTGATACAATATCTCATCCGATTCTTTTAAAACGTCTAGCATCTATTGCTGTCTGCAACACTGCATTATCTTGGTTCTCTTCGTACCTGTCTGATCATTCTCATTCCGTTCAACTCAAGTCTTTTCAATCCCGTGCCTCCTTGGTTACAAGTGGTGTGCCCCAAGGCTCTGTCCTGAGTCCCCTTCTTTTCATCATTTACATCCGTCCCCTGGGCAATATCTTCAGAAAATATAATTTAAAATTCCATTGTTATGCAGATGACACCCAACTGTATCTCTCCTCTAAACCAACCGAATCTTCTCCTTCCTCCTCCTCGCTAAACTGTCTACATGACAGAAAAACATGGTTCCCTCACAACCTCCTCCAACTCAATGGAAATAAAACAAAATTCCTCCTCATCAATTTGTAAATTCCCCAAATTTTCTCTTTCAGTTGATAACTGCACTGTTCTCCCCTCGTCACAGGTTAAGAGTTTGGGTGTCATTCTGGATAGCAACCTCTCCTTCACCGCTCATATAAATAGCATCACCGTTCGGCCTACTTTCATTTATGCAATATTATTCGTCTCCGTCCCTCCCTTACCAACACTGACACTGTGATTCTAGTTAATGCTCTGGTCACTTCCTGCCTTGACTACTGTAACGCACTACTCTCCGGCTTGCCACAACAACTGCTCCACAAATTACAATTGGTACAGAATTCAGCAAGCCCGTATCATCTCTAGAACACCGGCTTCACACCATATCACACCGGTTCTCAAGCAGCTGCATTGGCTTCCAATCCACTTTCATTTTGAGTTTAAAATTCTTTTAACATTCAAAGCCCTCAATTACTTGGCTCCCCCATATTTAACTCATCTCCTCCACGTTTACACATTGTCTTGCACTCTTCGTTCCTCTTCAGACCGCCTCCTCATCATTCCACACACCCGTCTATCCACCATGGGATTCAGGTTATTCGATTCATCTGCACCGCGGCTCTGGAATAAACTTCCACTGGGTATTCGTACGGCTTCATCTATCCAAACATTCAAATCACTTCTTAAAACTCAGTTATTCAGCCGTGCATACGCCACCTGATCCTTTTTTTTTCTTATCTGCCCTTATTTATTTATTTTTTAACCTGCTCTTAATTTGTTTTTATGTTCTGTTGTTGATGTTAATTGTTCTTATCTTTAATTGATTTGTTTATATTGATTTTAAACTTTGTTACTTGTGTTCATGTTTTATGTTCAGCGACCTTGAGAGTCTTGAAAGGCGCTTATAAATAAAATGTATTATTATTATTATTATTATAAACAGTTTCAATTAATGAATTAAACAACTGAAATCACCTGGATGTTTTACAGGCTGGTTCTTGTTCTCTGTCACAAACCAGTCACTGAATTCAGAAACACCCTACTTGAAGCCCAGCAGACCTCCAGTGTTTATCCATCATCTACTTCAGACCAGAACAAGGCTATGTTTAGACCGTAGTTCATTTGGTTCAGCATGTTCCACTGATTAACAACCATTTTAAACATTTACCACTGGGTCTTCTACTCTGCTGAGACTGGTTGGGCAGATGTAAAAGTTTTTATTTGAATAAAAACAAGCTGGTGGAAAATAAATGAACAGAAAAGTTTGATTTGTTGGTTGAGGAATGTTGCATATCTAGTAGAGAGAAAGTAATGAGACCAGTTCGGGGTCCATTTAAATAATCCCATTTAGATCACATGACCATCAGTGCTGGATACATCTTATCCACATGATTCCAGGTGTGATCATCACCATGCTTTTGGTGGAAATCTCAAAAAAACTCATGTAATAATAACCCAGTTCCTCTTGAATCACAGTATAACGGACTGCATCAACATAAAACCTGGAACTACCTAAAGTAAAAACTGTTGTCTTGTGTTAAACTTAATGGAAGGAAGCAATAAAACACACATGGCTGTATGGAGTGTAAGGAAATACACTGCTCACAACAATTAAAGGAACACTTTAAAGAAACACATTAGATACATCAGATCTCAATATGAAGTTGGATTTCTATACAAATAATGACAGGGCAATGTCTTAGGAACAAAAGGATGCCAAGTCTTTTAATGGAAATAAAAGTTTTCAGCCTACAGAGGGCTCAATTGTGTAGACACCCTAAAATCAGAGTGAAATGAAGATGTGGCAGGCTAGTCCATTATTTCAAAAACTTCATTTCTGCAACTCAAAATGCTTTTCAGTATCTTGTGTGGCCCCCACGAGCTTGTGTGCATGCTTGACAACGTCGGGGCATGCTCCTAATGAGACAACGGATGGTGTCTTGTGGCATTTCCTCCCAGATCTGTGTGAGGGCATCCCTGAGCTCTTGTACAGTCTGAGGAGCAACCTGGCGCCGCCTAATGGACCCAAACATAATGTCTCACAGATGTTCTATTGGGTTTAAGTTAGGGGATCGTGAAGGCCATTCAATTGTTTCAATTCCTTCATCCTCCAGGTACTGCCTGCATACTCTTGCCACATGAGGCCGGGCATTGTCGTGCATTAGGAGAAAACCAGGACCTACTGCATCAGCGTAGGGTCTGACAAAGGGTTCAAGGATTTCATCTGGATACCTTATGGCAGTCAGAGTACCATTTCCTAGGCAGTAGAGGTCTGTGCGTCCCTCCATGGATATGCCTCCCCAGACCATCACTGACCCACCACCAAACCTGTCATGTTGAACGACGTTGCAGGCAGCATAACGTTCTCCTTGTCTTCTCCAGACTCTTTCACGTCTATCACAGGTGCTCAGGGTGAACCTGCTCTCGTCTGTAAAAAGTACAGGGCGCCAGTGGCGGACTTGCCAATTCTGGTGTTCTTGAGCAAATGCCAGTGGAGCTCTACGGTGCTGGGCAGTGAGCACAGGGCCCACTACAGGACGTCGGGCCCTCAGGCCATCTTCATGAAGTCTGTTCCTGATTGTTTGGGTAGAGACATTCACACCAGTGGCCCTCTGGAGGTCATTCTGTAGGGCACGAGCAGTGCTCAGCCTGTTCCGCCTTGCACAAAGGAGCAGGTATCGGTCCTGCTGATGGGTTGTGGACCTTCTACGGCCCTGTCCAGCTCTCCGAGAATAACCGCCAGTCTCCTGAAATCTCCTCCATGTTCTGGAGATTGTGCTGGGAGACACATTAAACCTTCTTGCTGCAGCACGTGTGGATGTGCCATCCTGGAGAAGTTGGACAACCTGTGCAACTTCTGTAGGGTTAAGGAATCGCCTCATGCTGCCAGTAGAGATAATTACTCAAGCCAAAACTAGCACGAGTGGAAAACCAGCCAAAAAAGATCAAGAGGGAGAAACTTGAAACCAGTCCTGTTTTGAGGGTTTTGTAATTGTTGCCACTTTATTGCACCTGTCGTTAAGTCCATGAACACCAATACAGCTGAAAGTGATTAACAATGCCCTCAGCTGCTTAATCAACCAGAAAATTATCAGACAGGTTTAACTGATTTCATGCCAGGCCCAATAAAAAAAGTTCCTTTAATTTTTGTGAGCAGTGTAGTTACTTATGCTTGCTGTACTGCAGTCCTGAGATCTGCAACCAGTCAGTCCCAGAACTGAACTTCCAATCATTTCCATTATTACTAAAGACAAAGGTCAGCTGCTAGGTCACTTTGTCAAGTGTTGATCAGGTTTTTGTAACAACAAAACAAATATATTCTGTATTAATGTTGCTGCTTTAATTTCACAGTTTAATTAAATGAGAAAGGCTTTCAAGGGTTTCTGATCACATTTACACATACGTAACTACAGAATCTGGCCTGCTTTGATCTCTTAGATTTTTAGCTAATGGAATCATTTTACTATGACGTCATTGTGCTGGACTCGTTGATACTGGTGAGAAGCTAAAGCTGAAGGAGAATTAAATACTAAGTAAATAACTTTGACACCAACAGGAATATGTAACTATTTCAGAATGTGACATCAGAAACAAGCTGGATGTTAAGATAATCTGCTCTGAGCTAAAGGAAAGGCAGTTTGAGCTCACCATCTGAAAGGTTTTGACTTTCTGTTGACCTTGAGACCTTTGACCTAGTGATTATTGTCGTCTTCATCGCTATCCCTCATGGAGATGCCTTGCATCCCTCCTTCCCTCACTGAAGCGGTGGCTTCTTCCAAAGTCAGGCGGCTTCTTATCGTATCGTACATTTTACTGTTCAACGTGGAGTCCAACACCCCTTGGAGACGGAAGTCACGATACTTTTTCTGTCATAAATAGGAGAATAAAAAGTTATTAAAAACACTGAAGGAATATAATGTTTTTTACTGGGCTGCAGGGTGGTATAGACGTTAGCACTGTTGCCTCAAAGCAAGAAGGTTCTAGAGTCTTTTCAGTGTGGAGTTTGGAAGTTCTCCCTTTCCTTGAATGGGTTCTCTGGCTTCCTCTCCTATTCCAAACACCTGCTGGAGTGGTGTCACTGGCTGATTTTCCTGCTTTCAGCCTTTACCATGTTCAGAGTCTGATAAAATACCAATGACTAAGCTTCAACCCCCTCTGCAATGATGAGCTCAGCCACTAGTGCTGTTTCTCAGTTGTATTGAAAATCCTCTCAAACCGTGCCCAGTCAAGTCAAGCCGCACTGATGGAATTGCAGCTAAAAACACTAGTCATATGCTAAAGCAAACATGCCCAAGGAGTTAAACAAGTTTGAGCAATTAGCAGTCATCTGATCACGCCACGCAGACTTACAATCGTCACTGCAAGAACAGAACTGACAAAGATAGTGAAAAGAAAATCTTTTCAGCTGTATCTACAGGTCTTAGAGAAAAAAGTCACTTTCAAAGTCAAAAATTACACTGGAGCTCGATGATCTATTTCCTGCTGTGATATAAAACAAGGACTATCGTTTAGACACTGGAGTCTTCATCAGTCACTCTTCCTCAGTAGGAATCATGTTCATTTTTATTTTCACTTTTTAAAAAACTAAACATTATAACTTGGGTGTGTGTGTGTGTGTGTGAGTTATACTCACTTTGACAATCCTGATGAGTATCTTCAGTTGATAGAGATGCAGCTGCAGGTCCATGCGATCAGTCAGCCACGTTCCTACGAGGTTCATTGTGCTGGTGTACCAGTGCTGGGGAGCGCACGCGCGCACACACACACACACACACACACACACACACACACACACACATAGTTCAAGCCGTTTATTGGTTTAATATTGATGATTGTGGCATACAGCTCATGAAAACCCAAAATTCCTATCTCAAAAAATTAGCATTTTCCAACCGACCAATCAATGAAAAGTGTTTTTAATACAAAAAAGTTCAACCTTCAAATAATTATGTTCAGTTATGCACTTAATACTTGGTCGGGAATCCTTTTGCAGAAATGACTGCTTCAATGTGGCGTGGCATGGAGGCAATCAGCCTGTGGCACTCCTGACGTGTTATGGAGGCCCAGGATGCTTCGATAGCGGCCTTAAGCTCATCCAGAGTGTTGGGTCTTGCGTCTCTCAACTTTCTCTTCACAATATCCCACAGATTCTCTATGGGGTTCAGGTCAGGAGAGTTGGCAGGCCAATTGAGCACAGTAATACCATGGTCAGTAAACCATTTACCAGTGGTTTTGGCACTGTGAGCAGGTGCCAGGTCGTGCTGAAAAATGAAATCTTCATCTCCATAAAGCTTTTCAGCAGATGGAAGCATGAAGTGCTCCAAAATCTCCTGATAGCTAGCTGCATTGACCCTGCCCTTGATTAAACACAGTGGACCAACACCAGCAGCTGACATGGCACCCCAGACCATCACTGACTGTGGGTACTTGACACTGGACTTCAGGCATTTTGGCATTTCCCTCTGCCCAGTCTTCCTCCAGACTCGGGCACCTTGATTTCCGAATGACATGCAATTAATATATAATGTGCCAGTTTATAATGGAAATAAATAGAAAGAAAACGTGAGTTGACAGTATTGAATGGAAAATTGGTCTTTTTGCATCCAGAGGTGCAGGGCTGAAATATAGCACCACTGCGGTAGTTTTTCTCTCAGACGTGAGCTGAGTAGAGTAGGTAGATGTGTTTGAACTGCTCATTTCAAAGGTCATTCCCAAGGTGACTAGGTCTGTGCAGCTCTGGTCAAGTGTGTTTTTATCTTAATATTTGGGTTCTTATTAAGAACTTGTCTGTTCTTGACTTGGCACAAACAGCAGTAGTTTCTACCAATCAATATTAAACCAAAAACACAGATTCATAGTTATTATTGCATATGAAGTGTTTTGATAAAATGTTTCATCTTTTACTAAAACGTTTTTCTTCCCAGGCTGAAGAGGCTGAAGTGGAAATTCAGACTACAGATACCTTCCAGTGGTGACAGTAAACTAGGGCATGGGCAATAAATTGAAAATTTTTTGTTATCAAAATCTCTGACTCTAACCGATATCATTTCCCCATGTAGATACATTTGATAATAAAAAAATGAAAAGATGTGTGTAGGTTGGTGACGTTCATGTCCCTTTAAGAAGCTGTACCACCTTGAGTCACATGACAACGTAACTCAACGTAATACACGTGACAGCCCCATCTAGTTGACAACTTTTGTTTTTGCTCATACATGAAGTTATCCATTTATCGTTATCGAGGTGAACTCCTCAATGGGTTCCATGCATGGAGCCGCATGACGTATGTCTGCCAACGCTAGCCTGTGGTCTTTGAGTTTGAAAATGAATACAACTAGTTCCGTTATGTTGTTTGTCTTTGTTTTTTAACTCTAAACTGTACGAGTGCGTGTGTGTGTGTGTGTGTGTGTGTGTGCAAGATGACATCCAAGAGGACAAAGAGGAAACGTAGAATTTAAATCCGTTTTCCATCTTGCTCTGTGGTGTAGAGCTAAACAAAGAGACAATAGGGTATTCTACAGTTGACGTCACCACGCAAAGGCTGCTGGGAAGGGTCATACTGATAAGCCGCATTAACAATAGAAAATATACAGTTTCAGAGAGTTTTGACATCGATATGAAGGCATAAAATGGAGGAAGTTATTTTGACAAAAAAAAAACATACCAGAGAGCTTTTCTTGATGGCGACCCTGCTAATTATCGATCACCAGAACTGAAGCGCTAGCTCAAATGAAAGTGAAAGTAAAAACTAACCCTCGCTAGCAGCGCTGTTGTTTTAAACGCCATTATTCCCATGACGGCTCCTTCTTGAGTCATATAAAAATAAGTTCATTACTCACAGTGCTCAAGTAACATTTTCTCAAGGTAGTTTTTTAATTGTCAGGTTATCATTTGTGTCCCTACTTTTTATATTCCACTCACCTCTGGTCAAAAGCCTTTTTCGTGGACGTTTGGGTGGACATGCTGTTTGGCCCAGACGTTCAGCTGGACCGCTGCCTCCTTGTTAACTCTCCTCCGTTAACAACGCTGCCTCTAACTCTCCGTTAACAATGCTGCCTCTACTCTCCGTTAACAACCCTGCCTCTAACTCTCTGGTAACACCGCTGCCTCTAACTCTCCGTTAACAACGCTGTCTCTAACTCTCCGTTAACAACGCTGCCTCCTTGTTAACTCTCCTCCGTTAACAACGCTGCCTCTAACTCTCCGTTAACAACGCTGCCTCTACTCTTCGTTAACAACGCTGCCTCTACTCTCCGTTAACAACGCTGCCTTTACTCTCAGTTAACAACGCTGCCTCTACTCTCCGTTAACAACGCTGCCTCTACTCTCCGTTAACAACGCTGCCTCTACTCTCCGTTAACAACGCTGCCTCTAACTCTCCGGTAACAACGCTGCCTCTAGCGCTCCGTTAACAACGCTGTCTCTAACTCTCCGGTAACAACGCTGCCTCCACTCTCCATTAACAACGCTGCCTCTAACTCTCCGTTAACACCGCTGCCTCTAACTCTCCGTTAACAACGCTGCCTCTAACTCTCCGTTAACACCGCTGCCTCTAACTCTCCGTTAACAACGCTGCCTCTAACTCTCTGTTAACAACGCTGCCTCTACTCTCCGTTAACAACGCTGCCTCTAACTCTCCGTTAACAACGCTGCCTCTAACTCTCCGTTAACAACGCTGCCTCCACTCTCCGTTAACAACGCTGCCTCTAACTCTCCGTTAACAACGCTGCCTCTAACTCTCCGTTAACAACGCTGCCTCTAACTCTCCATTAACAACGCTGCCTCCACTCTCCGTTAACAACGCTGTCTCTAACTCTCCGGTAACAACGCTGCCTCTAACTCTCCGTTAACAACGCTGCCTCTAACTCTCCGTTAACAACGCTGCCTCTACTCTCCGTTAACAACGCTGCCTCTACTCTCCGTTAACAACGCTGCCTCTAACTCTCCGGTAACACCACTGCCTCCACTCTCCGTTAACAACGCTGCCTCTAACTCTCCGTTAACAACACTGCCTCCACTCTCCGTTAACAACGCTGCGTCCTGCATTAATTCTCCACTGCTCCTCCTGGGTAACCCCACGTCTGAGAGCGTCGTTACGACCGGCGGCTGGTCATTCTCGGATGTAGGACTTTCCCCTCCAGGAAGATGTAAGTAACAAATATACGTGCTTTTCTTGATCTGCTCCACACAGTTAAAATCCGCTCGTCCAACTTAAAAACTACCACCACTTTGCTTCTTCTGTCTTTAGCTTAGCCCGTGTAGCTTTCCAGCTGTTTCACGTGGTGTCGGCCTGAAACTGGCGTCTCCGGGTCTGCAGCGTTATACTATTGACTTTACCGGCTTTGGAAAAGGGATAAAAAGTCCTCTCCAACATCCGATCTGGGCGTCTAGAGTCCGATTAGCACCTCCCCCAGCAGCAGCGTTAAGTTCCTTGCTGTTTGAAAATCTTTAGGAGACGAAAAAATAACTTTAGCTAGATCGGAGCGACTCAGACCCATAGGAATCAATACTAAAATGTAGATTGTTTGTATGACCGTATTTCCCAGAGTGCTTTGCGGCAATCTTTTTTTAGCTACTGTAAAAAGCTCTATTGGCCTTTCATCATTGATTGTAACTTTTGGTAACTCCAGTAAGCACCGGGTGAACTCCAAACTCTCAGCCATTTCACTCAGATTCACCAACGTCTCTACAACCTGGAAGGAGGAGCGCGGTCTAATGTGGAATGCGGAAGTGGAGCCTGCATATAGCCCATATACCATGGTACTGATTTTAGGTCATATCGCCCAGCCTTACAGTAAACTCAGGTAAATTGAAAGATAACTTTTAGTCCTTTTTTCTGTGAGCCAAAGAACATTTTTAGGTCATAAGAAAATTAAAGTCACAGGTCACCTCACACATATGTTGTGGACAATGGGATAAAAGCCATAATAACTCTATTTTGGGGCGATGGTGGCAGAGGAGTTAAGTGGTCGCCCCGCAATCAGAAGGTCGCAGGTTCACGTCCCGCTCTGTCTGTCGCTGTCGTTGTGTCCTTGGGCAATAAACTTAACCCAACTTGCCTGTGTTGGTGGTGGTCAGAGGGGCCGATGGCGCAGAATGGCAGCCTCGCCTCTGTCAGACCACCCCAGGGCGGCTGTGGCTACATAGTAGCTTACCATCATCAGCAGCGTGTGAATGTGAGAGTGAATGAATAATGGAAAGTGCTTTGAGTGCCTTGAAAAGCGCTTTATAAATCCAATCCATTATTATTATTATTATTTGCTTGAACAGGGAACAGCAGTAGACAAAAGTCAGTAAAGCTTAGTTTTAAACCACGATCCAGTCTCATCTCAGTCAGTTCCTCCTGCTCCTGCTATGTCATGACACTGAGCTGCTGAACTGGCTGCTGTACATCCTGGCATCTAGTACTGCAGTTAGTTTGTCTCACAACTTCTTTTATCTTCTGTAAACTAAGAGTAAACATCATGCTACCTACAGCCTCCCACTATCATGACAGGGCGATGCATTCTTTGTCACTACAATGCAGGCACGGCAGTCCAATCACTGACAAAGGTCATTTACTTTAACAGGGCTGCCAAATCATTTTTGGGTGAAGTTGATGCCTACCAGTCACTTGATTTTCATGTAGACAACCATCGATAAAAATGTTCTGAAAAATTTGTAAATAAATAAATAAAATTCCAATACCCCTAATCTGTGATGTTAGAACTGCTTTGTTGTCTTGATTTACCAGAGAAGTAATCTAACGTCCTTTAAGTCAGTGATTTGTCTTCATGCAAATTCTGTGTTCTTGGTTTTTGTGGGTTTGTGCAGAGCTATGGATCCAGATCTATGCTGAACAGGACAGACACACGGCGACCTTATATGGACAGAAGGCAGCACGCGCAGGCAAGATGTCGGAGGCACTGTGGACTATCCTGAATATTTATGATCTTCAGGTAAATAACAAAGACAAATTTGTTACCACAAAATAACGCTTCAGTGACAGTCACTCAAGTTTACTTGCATTAAAACTTGTCTCCACAGGCAACTGTTTCATGTAGGTAAACATGAAAAGTCTGTTGGCCAAAATGGATAAAATCATTTTTGATCAACATTTCCAGACTTTGTTTTCACCGATAACACCTGAAGTAAATAATAAAAACATCTTTTTAAACATATTAAAACTAATGCAAATGAACTCTTCATATGTTTTCTAAACAGATCACATCTATTCTAAATAAGTTAAGGTGAAGTTGACCTGCTCCTGCAATTCCTGTTTGGGTAAATCTATGTTATCCTGTCAGAATTAGTTTTTCTTCACAAAGTTGGACCGTGGCTATAATCTTTGTTCATCTCTCCAGCACCGTGCAGATTGGGAGCAAAAGGATGTCTAGGACATTGTTGTTTTAGTTTTCAAAAGAGGTTCAGTTCTAGAGAGGGATGATAAATCCTGTACATGTTCGATGTGAAGCTCATATAATTGTGTTCAGACATACGGGTCATCAACACAGATGATTTATTTAGATGTGGAGCCTTTGGAGGATTGGGATAGGTGCTTCAGCTGACTCCTGTTGAACACAAGGATGTGATGTTTTCTTTGTAAATGTGAATAAATGATTCTTATTTTGCTCAATAAAATACTCCAGAAGTTATTTTGTGTTTAAGGTGATTTATTTTTACGTTTTGTACTCAAGTACATATCCTGAACTTTTTACTTTTTCGTAAGTAAAGAAGTACACTGTTTTTTATACAGGTATCTGTACTTTTACTTAGTAATATCAGTACTTTTGCCATCTCTGCTGGTTTAATCTGTTTACTGATGCTGCTGAGACCTAGATTCTCACAACTTAATTCTTAACTACTGTTTGTAAAATTAGCATTTACTGTAAGTACTTCAGTTCAAAGGTAGAATAAAACAATGAACACCTTTTTGCAATCTTTCTTTCCTTAAATTATTTTCTAGAGCAAAAGCAGATCAGTTACGATTTAGAAATCATATCACGGTGGTGGTAGAGAACTGGATATCAGCTGCTATCCAGGCTAGACGTGTTCTTCTGGCCATCATTGTTGGGAGCAGCAGAATCCTCCAATCTTTGTGTTAACTGTTCTGGATGCAATGCATTTGGGTGCCACTGCCACACTGTTTGCACTGTATTGTTGCGTCACAGTCTTTTGCCATGTGGTAGATGGAGGAACAGCATCTGAAACAGACGTGTTTTTCTTTATGAATAGCTTTCCTCTCTTCTATAGTCTTACTTCTGTACAAGCAGCATTTTCTGAGTGGATGAGGTTTGCCATGCAGGGAGTGCTGCTTATCAGGATCAATGCCACTCCTGGCAGGGCTGGTGATGAAAGTAAAACTTGGATCATTCCCCATTTTGGCCTCCTGACTAAAGCCTGCAAAGAATGAAAATGGAGGATAGGACACCCAATTGTCTCTTTTAAACCTCGAGGCAAATGCAACCCACTTCTCTTGAATGTCATAAGGAAGTTTAGCCAAAATAGGGTTGATGCTATGTGCAGTGTCCAGATGTGAAAGACCAGGCAGGAAGTCATTCTGTTTTGCTGCTTCCAACTCCAGTAGACGATCTCCAAGCTCTCTGAGACGCTGATTATCCCTGTTTTTAGCTTGTGCAGCTCTTCGATTTTCTTCAGCAAGGCATGCTGTCTGATTTCTGGTGCACCAAAGCAGTGCTCCAATCTTTGCCAGACTACGTGGAGACCTGTGCCAGGATTGTTAACATAGGCAGTTCTTACTCTTTTTGAATGATTTCCAAGCCCAGTAATTTTTGGCTGGTCGTCAAATTTCAGTAAACCAGAGCTGATCATTTCTCTTCTCATGAGATTCTTGGTTAGGTCTGAGGCATGTGATTACATGCTTGTAGGGGTGTGTTGTGAGTCACCTAGTTGCAGGTTATAGGGAAGAGCATCAGTGTTCAGCTTTCTTCCATAACGTCCGTGAGAACAGCTGCAGAGATTTTTTTTCCCACTTAAAGCGTAACTGTGCTGTGGTGCAGTTGTCTCTGTCAGGTGTGTTGGCTCAACAGAAAGAGGTAGTAGAGGTTTGAATTCCTGGGTGGGTCCTCATTTTGCTGGTGACTGATAAACCCTTTGCAATGTGTCACTGCTTTCTTGTTGTCATTTTGTTTATGTGGAACAACCTTTAATTCTGCTTGTCGTTGCACATATGCATGTATTCGTTCTGAGGGGCTGATGGGGGAATTCTGTCTAGTTGGGACTGTTGTCGCCATTTGTCTGTATAGACACTTCCCAAGCTTGAGCCTCCACTAGAGCCGATGCAGCTGCCTTTGAGATTTAAGGATGTGCAAGTCAGCCTTCTTTTTAAGCTGATCAGCTTGTTGCTTATCAGCTTCTTTCTGTGCATAGGAAAGCTAGATCCAAGCAGCCTCAGCTTTTGTCCTAGCTCTGGCAGCAGCAGCTGATGAAGAGGTACGCTGACTTCACAGATCATTTGCTGCTGTGGCCCCCAGACTCTGGAACTCTCTCCCCCTGAGCCTGAGATCAGTGGACTCAGTGGTCTTCTTTAAAAACTCACCTGTTCAGGTGGCTTTGGTGGGACCTTTGGTTGATTCTTCATCACTACCTTCTCTTCATTCTATACATGTATGCATAACTACATGTCACAACATATGCTTAGCCGTCTGAACACTGCTAGCTTGTTCAAAGTAGTTTTAACAAGTATTAGCAAAAAGTCCACTAGCTTAAAGTGACAATGTGTAGTTTTTACCATTAATCTCTGGAAATATCCATCAAAATGTTGTTGAAAATAAATTAAATGATGCCCAGTTGTTGAAAAATATTAATGGCTTCATAACATATAACCATAAAAATTGGGTTTAATATACATGGGAGCGGGTCTAAGTGTCTGGGCGACGCCCAATTGGATGCTTTTTCCTTCTACGGGTGCCCATGAGGACAAAATGCATTTACTGGTTTGTAACAAACAAATTGTGGATAGGGTCAAGCTATCGTACAACAATAATCACTCGAAACCAGACGTGTCTTTCAATCAGCTTTGCAAGGGGGAGTGGGCTAAACCAAGGTTGACCAGACGTATCTTGCCTAAACTCCCAAGTAAGGCACACAGAGCCTATGTACTCCACTAACATCAATGCTTGAGAGCCAAGAGTAAATCCAACAGTGTGATGAATGCAACAAGATATAAGTTCACATTTTAAGTATTTCAGTTTTTTAATAAAAGGAACAAAACAAAACTTTTTCAAAACAGAACAAAATGGTTATTATATTGCTAAATTCGCATTTTGTTTAAAAAAACTCCCCAAAATAGCTGTTCTGTTGGTGTCAGGAGGACGATCAGAGGTGACAAATGCGGGATCTTCCTTGGCCATCCTACAATTCCAAATCACGCCCACTGTCGCTACATGCTTGATTGCTGATAACATAACTGCAAACTTGGAAGGTGTGAAAAAGGTGACAACCCCCCACCTCCACCCCGGGAACAAGGTCCTCCTGCTGCAGAGTTTCATCAGTGGGTTTGCAGGGACCTCTGACATTTACATACTTTTTATTGCTACAATAATCTGTTGGAATACTTACCAAAAAAAGCATCATTTTCCACAACGAGGTTTAGACAGTCAGAAATAAATCCATCCATCCATCCACCCACTCACCCACCCATCCATCCATTCTATTCCACTTATCCGGAGTCGGGTCGCGGGGGCAGCAGCCTAAGGAGGGAAGCCCAGACCTCCCTCTCCCCAGCCACTTGGGCCAGCTCCTCCGGGGGAATCCCAAGGCGTTCCCAGGCCAGCCGAGAGACATAATCTCTCCAGCGTGTCCTGGGTCTTCCTTTGGGTCTCCTCCCGGTTGGACGTGCCTGGAAAACCTCACCATGGAGGCGTCCAGGAGGCATCCTAATCAGATGCCCGAGCCACCTCAACTGGCTCCTCTCGATGTGGAGGAGCAGCGGGTCTACTCCGAGCCCCTCCCGGATGACTGAGCTTCTCACCCTATCTCTAAGGCAGAGTCCAGCCACCCTGCGAAGAAAACTCATTTCGGCCGCTTGTATCCGCGATCTCGTTCTTTCGGTCACTACCCAAAGCTCGTGACCATAGGTGAGGGTAGGAACGTAGATCGACCGGTAAATTGAGAGCTTCGCCTTTCGGCTCAGCTCTCTCTTCACCACGACAGACCGGTACAACGCCCGCATCACTGCAGACGCAGCACCAATCCACCTATCGATCTCACGCTCCATCCTTCCCTCACTTGTGAACAAGACCCCGAGATACTTGAACTCCTCCACTTGGGGCAGGACCTCGTCCCTGACCTGGAGAAGGCATTCTACCCTTTTCCGACTCAAGACCATGGTCTCGGATTTAGCTTCACACTCGGCTGCGAACTGCTCCAGCGAAAGCCGGAGATCACGTTCTGACGAAGCCAACAGGACCACATCATCTGCAAAAAGCAGAGACCTGATCCTTAGGCCACCAAAACGGATCCCCTCACCACCTTGACTGCACCTAGAAATTCTGTCCATAAAAGTTATGAACAGAATCGGTGACAAAGGGCAGCCTTGGCGGAGTCCAACTCTCACCGGAAACGAGCCCGACTTACTGCCGGCAATGCGGACCAAGCTCTGACACTGGTCGTACAGGGACCTAACAGCCCGTATCAAGGGGCCTGGTACCCCATACTCCCAGAGTACCCCCCACAGGGCCCCCTGAGGGACGCGGTCGAACGCCTTCTCCAAATCCACAAAACACATGTAGATTGGTTGGGCGAACTCCCACGCACCCTCCAGGACTCCCCCAAGGGTATAGAGCTGGTCCAGTGTTCCACGGCCAGGACGAAAACCACATTGCTCCTCCTGAATCCGAGGTTCGACTATCCGACGGACCCTCCTCTCCAGAACCCCTAAATAGACCTTACCAGGGAGGCTCAGGAGTGTGATCCCCCTGTAGTTGGAACACACCCTGTGGTCCCCCTTTTTAAATAGGGGGACCACCACCCCGGTCTGCCAATCCAGTGGAACTGCCCCCGATGTCCACGCGATATTGCAGAGCCGTACGGAAGTCTTGTTCCATGGTCTCACCGAACTCCTCCCATGCCCAGGTTTTTGCCTCTGCGACCACCCGAGCATAACAAAAATAATCAGGAAATTATTAGGCGTCATCATATAATTAAGAATTATTGTGAGACTAACTCACAAAACACCAAACATGAAAACATCTGAAAATATTCCAGATCCTTAGGAGGTTATTGTTGTGTTCATGCTGCTCTGATGAGTTGGTTCTGATTAAACGTTTAGGAAGAGCTGGAGCTGCAGGGAGATGCAGCTTTATCTCAGCTGTTTGCTTGAATACTTTAATAAACCACTGCTAAGGGCAAAATGTTACAACTCTGCTTTAGTGCTGCAGAAATGTTACAGTATTATGAAATGATCACATCTCGTGTTTGTTCTCCAGCTTCCTTTAATCTTCTGGTGCCCAGATCAATAACTCAGTCAGGCTGTAGCATGCTGGTAGCCATTTCTCACCAGAAAAAAAAGTATTTATGTTAATAACAGGTTTTAACAGCGTTAAATACTGGCGGTGGTTATGCTCAACTCTGAACTCGACTTCAAAAAAAAAAAATAAAAACACGAGCCTCGGGGAAAAATCTCTAAAGGCTGAAAGGAGGTAAATCTGCTAAAGTCCTCGACAGAAAACCGTGTTATTTAGTGGTGAATTTGTTTCCTTTGACAAACTTTAAGCTCAAAGCCGCTGCCAAGATGTTGAAAGTGAAACAATGGTGGTCATTACTCAGTGTATGAGCGCTGTGCGAGAGCGGCGCTGCCAAGACGTCTTTTTCCACAACTGTGATTGGTCAAATGACGACACGTGACTGACACGCTAAAACAAAGATCATTTGTGAACAAGATGAATCCCCTCCTCCCCTGATTGATTCTCATAGTGACTGCTGAACCCCCCAAACAAAAAGTCTTCGGATCTATACGATTCACGTGAACGCTATATTTGGCTTCAAGAACGGCGATTTTTGCCGAAAAGCGACAGATTTGCAGGTATGTGATAAGTAGTTTTAGAATGCATTTTTAAATTTGATTTTTCTAAATGCTCTGATCTTTACATAAAGCCAAGTAAATATTTTTTTATGCTTGTTTTACTTTTTTATTTTTCCCTCTCTGGCACTCGAAGTGAGCAGATGCTTTTTCTTTTGCTCCTGCCCCTTATCTTTCCAAGGCTCTTGTCCTGTCTTTTCTGAGAGCAAATCTTTGGATTTTTCCTGAAATTACAGTTTTTCCTCAGTAGCTAAAACACTAAACCCTGTTGTCTGAACCAAATGCTCAGTTGCTTGAACCCACTGATTGAATCAATCACTCTTTTGGTAAAACCATCAGCACGTTTCACCTGTTTAGACACCACTTGCCAACACATTTTCATTGTGATGCACCTGTGCTGCATAATGGTGAGCACAGGTGACAAACATCAATCACAAGTAAAGCACTGGTATCACCACTTGAACACAACTGGATACATTTTGGATTCCTGGAAGAAGTGGAACATCATGTGTCTTTCCCTTCTTTCCGTGGAGGACGTAGAAGACGTATGGATCTTTGCGATGATGATAATCGGGTTTCTACTGATTGGAGTGGGTGGATACCTGATCTATCGAAAATTAATGGAGCAGTTGGGGGCAATTGGAAAAATCCCTGAGCTCCGGGAAGGTTACTGCCGGGCACTGGGTGCTCAGACTCATACGTTGCTGGAGGAGAATCGCAAGCTGGATGCTCTGTGTAGCAATCTGGCAACGATCCCTCAATTCACACGCAGGTTGGATTCCATGATGGAGAATGCCACTGCACGGCATGGAGGGAATTAAACCCCATTATTTGGCTGATTTGAGACTCCTGTGACCAGTTAAAGACTAAGACAAGACTGTAAGGCAGAGGACAACGTTATCTCTGGCCTGCTCCAAAACAATAGTTGTTATCTGAATCTGGCGCCCCGTTTGGCCTTGGCTGAAGGAAAAAAACTCCCGATGGAATGAATACAGACACTCCCCCCCCCCCCCCCCCCCCCCCCCCCCCAACCTATTCCTGATGTGGACCTGTGGATCTGGGTGGAAGGTCACGGAGCCATGAAGGACTCACTGCTCGCTTTGCTACCCTCTGACCTCCCTCACCCCTTCGGAAACGGGGATGAGGCTGCGCATGATGCTGCTGACTCTCTCTGTCGAACGGAGGGTCCCACTTCCCCTCCAGCCCCTCCTACTGTATGATGTGACTGTCAATTGATGTGCTTTTGAGGTTTTTCCTGAATCTCCACCGCTGCCCCCGGATTGGGAGCAGGGCAAAGGGACATGCTTTTTTCTCCCTCATACACCCCTCCCCTCCTACTGTTGGTTTTTCTTCTATCTTGTTTCACCACTGCCTATGGGAGCGCCATAAAGGCTGCATGCCCACAGTTCAGCCTGATTCTGTCATGTTGAGTCTTGTGTATGTCTAATCTTGGACGGGTTGTTTCTGAAGCTGTAATTTCCCCACTGAGGGACAAATAAAGGTATTCTTAATTCTTAAATTCTTAATAACAGATATAATGTCACAGGTTGTCCTACACCCACCCACCAGGCACATGGGGACCCAATATAACAAGAACCCTCAACTACTGAGCTCCTCTATCTGCAATGAGGGCCGCTGATCCTGGACCACTGGCAGCCGTGTGACACGAGGCTGTTGGGCAGTACATCAGGAACTCAATGTTTTTAAAACAGATAGACTTTAAATTAAATGTATTTACCTAAGTGTTTATTGGGATAATTTGCATGGAGTTGAGTAAAAATTCCAAATGTAATTTTTGAACTTTACAGTTTTAAAATCTTTCTGTCAGTCAAAAGAAGATTTGCAACAAACAAAATCAGGAATGACGTCATTTAATGTTTATGTTTCAAGTCTGAATTCCAAGCAACAAATTCTAACATTTTCACATTGTATTCTGTACAAACTTATACTTTCAGAGCCACACTAGTCCAGATTAGGCCACTGGAAGCCATTGTAGTGTCCAGCTCCATCTGGGAGGGCTGCTCTGATGGCGTTCACCACACAACATAACAGAGGCTTGCAGATGTGTCACCCAGTGATGCCATGTGTCCATCGGATCATCTGTCTACAACAACACAATGATACCGTCTGCAACACGAAGAAGTGAAATAGTCAGAAATGTCACCTAAATGAATGTTACAGATTTGTTTGTCTTTAATAGGAGGATCTTTTGTGTTTATGTTTATCGCATTGCATCATGGGACCTGGGTGGCAACAAACAGTGTATTTTCCCTATAATTCAATTGTTTGGCATGCTTGGAGGAGGATTTAGCGACACAGATGGATCATTCTTGCTGTGTGGTTGATTGTTTGGCCCGTGGGAGGCTTGATAAAAAGTTTTATTAGAATTTCCTCCATAAGGAGCGCGAAATACGAAATAGGAGATTGCGGGTGACCTGACTGTCTGAAGAAAGCCTGGATTCATGCAGAAACAGAGTTTGTGTGGCTCATTTGTTCATGGTAAGTGCTTGTAACTAAGTATTTGTTAATAAGAGAAGATGCTTTTTAAAATATTCATCTTCATGTAGTTTTATATCCACGGAGTCATTTAGTTTTCGCGTTCTGATTCAGGTGTCTCAGCCCGCCATCGTTATAATAATAAATAAATGAATAAGTAAAAACTAACAACACTGATTAATGAAGCCTTACCCAGCTTTGCAGTCGCCGTGAGGATTTATCCACCCACAGGTGATGTGAATCATGCTGACTGCTAGCCGGCCGGTGCCGACTTCAGCACGACCACGACTTTACCGAAGTCACGGTTTCCTGTTTTGCAGAATAGTTCAGCCAAACTTTCCTTTAAACGCAATAATCATAGACCTCCAGACGTTAGAAAGCCTTTAACTGTTCATGAGTGAAGGGTCCAGGGCTTTCTGTTAAATAGGAATAAATGTCTCCCCAGCAGCGTTGTGGAGAAAACACCGGCGAATCGGACCAACGTTTTCTGTCATCCCAGAGCTCAAACAGGCTTTACATAACTTTATTTTTGTCTTCATTACAGATTTTAAGCTTCTCTCTAACCCTCCTCCTGTCTTTAGACGTTAAAGTGTTTATATTTTGGGGATTTCGCCCGTTAACTCGCGTGAAAGTGTACGTCGCGTATTGATAGCAGGCCGTCTTCTGCCACACAGCCACTCGCGCATGCGCACAACGATGAAAAACTATGTCAACAAAGATCCTCCTATAGGGTTTCGTTACTTAGTAGGAACATTTTTAATGACTATTTTTTTAAATAGGATTTTGTCCAATAAACTCTTTTCAGCTGAATGTGTTCTTATTCATGCATTGTTGCTAAACTTTATACTTATGACATTGGAGGATAAACATGTTCTTACTCATTGAACTGCAGATGTAGGGGTCCATGCTGCTCCTTAATGTGTGATAAGCAAGCCTTAGCACAAACGGATTCCAGCAGCAGCCCTCAAATCCAGAATGGATCACAGAGGAGATGGGGTGCTGAGGGGTCCAGGCTGAGCAAGAGCTGCCTGAATGGTTCCAGTTCCTGACGACACACTGAATAATGCTGGCTATTGGTCACATCCACACCTGAATATGCAGTAAAAAATAAGGAGAAAATTAAATTAGGGAATGATCATAACTGAACATTAATAGATAAAAACTTTATCCCAAAGGAAATTACATTGTGGCCAACTACTGCCATTCATACGGCACAATAAGTTACTAATGGTTAAAAAAAAATTCAAATACATCAAGTAAAGCTACAATAGGTCCATTTGTTTTAAAGTGGAGAAATAATATGGGACATTAGATCTGCAATGTTCTTGTTTATGTACAGTCAGAGTCCCAAACTGGATCTGAAAAGGTTTGAGGAGGAATTAGTCTATAATGTAATAACAGCTAATGTAACGAAGGGCTGCTAGGGATATGAATAACTGAGCCTAACTTTAGTATTTCTTTAAGTTATGTGGCTAGATATTTGATGTAATATGTCAGGGGACATGGTTCTGTCGAAATATCGTTAAAAGAAAAAAGCTCTTACCAGTTAGCGTTTCCAAGTCTGTGTGCATTTTGAAGTTCCCACGTTTCAGTAGCTCTTCTTTCACCATTAAATTAGCTGTGTTTTGCCTGTTCTCATCAACTTTTGCTGCTGGCTCAAAACTATGACTGTGCACCTTCATTATTATAAATAATTGTATTTTTGGATTCAAGTTCTGGCGTCTCCTGCTGCTGCTGTGAATCCATGTTTTTCTGAGCAGAGTCTGAAACGTTTTCCTTCAGCTGCGTCACTTCCGGTTTGCAGCTAAGGGCTCTGTTTTTATACGGATTATCTAGGCAAGCCGAGTTGGAGCAGTAAAAGCACCTTTTATTTTCAAATATCTTCAGTTTTTTAAAATAAAAATATAAAGTTTAGACCTGTTACTATGTAAAGGCTTCAATGTGTTTAAAATGAAAGATGGCCTTTAAGTTAGTAAACAAAGGACAGCCGTGAGCAGTGTTGCTTTTGGAGACTGATATGAATCACTGCTTCCTACTCTCTCACTGAAAACGTTCTGTGTGGTCGTCACAGTAGTCTGTCCTTGTGCTGCCGTGGCTGGAACAAGGACAGAGCAAGGACAGGAGCTGAAGTCAAAGAAGATGTTTACCCCAGTGTTCCCCAACCCTGGTCCTCAGGAACCACTGTCCTGCATGTTTTCCATGTTGCCCTTTCAAACACCAGCGTTTCCCTGATGCCACACACCTGACTTAAATGAATGAGTGATTAACGGGCAACTGCAGCATGTGATGTCCTCCTGAGGAGGCAATCTAAATCAGGTGTGCTGAAGCAGAGACATGGAAAACATGCAGGACAGTGTCAAGGTCAAGGTCCATTTATTTATAAAGCACACTTATTGTTACTCACGCAACCCAAAGTGCTGTTCATACACATCCATTATGAGCATGCCAACACAATAGACTAAAAACATAAAACAGCAAGATAAAAGAATTTAAAAAAGTAAATAAATAAAAACAACACATAAAACAGTTTAATAAAAGATCCATAAGAGAATAAAAATTAACCAACATTAAAAGCCAGGTCAAAGAAATGCATTTTGAGTAGTGCCTTAAAAGCATCCAAACTCTGAGATGACCTGAGCTGCAGAGGAAAGTTATTCCAAAGCTTTGGACCGGCCACAGAAAATGCTCCATCACCTCGCGTCTTAAGGCGAGCATTTGGAATTGACAGCAGTGACTGGGAACCTGACCTCAGATTCCTGGCAGGAGAGTAAGTTGACAATAAGTCATCAATGTAAGGTGGGGCCAGACCAATCAATCAATCAATCAATCAATCAATCAATCAATCAATCAATCAAAATTTATTTATATAGCACAATTCATACAATAAATGTAACTCAAAGTGCTTTACAAATTAAAATGACCCCAAATTCCCATAATCCCTCTCTCCCCTGAGATGTAGAGGCATTTAAAAAATAAAACCCTCATTACAGTCATTATCAAAGACCCACACACACACACACACTCGCACACAGAAACACATGCTAAAGGATATATGATCAAAATGTAACACACTGGGCTGAGTTCAGATGAGCTAGACCATCTAAGTTAGGAAACGCCATCAAGGGAGCCATCTGCCCCGACAGCAGCAGATCCACATCGGCAGCCGAGGCGCTAACACAAAGCGCCCAGGGGAGGGAGGGGGGAAAACCCCCACTTCCACCCAGGCCGCCACAGACCATGAAGAGATTTAGAAACAAAGAGCAGTAGTAGTGGCGGCTGGTGAATTTTTTTTTGGGTGGGGCGCATATTTTTTTTATGTTAGTTCTTGTGAATGGTTTTAATCTTGAGAGGCGCTATATAAACGGTCGTTATTTTCTTCATTTTGCAGGTCAGTTTTTCAGATGCGCTAACCACATATCACCACTAGGGAACGCCAAATTACCATTCTTATGCGTCACACAACTTGAAATCTACGGACTTTGTTGCTAAGTTAGCAACAAAGTTGTTCCAAAAACATGCTTCATATTGACCAATATATGCAAACCTCACACACACTAAACAGGAAGAGGCTCTTTTAAACGATAGAATCCACGTTTTCTACCTCAACACCACCCAATGACTGCTAAATGAAAAGCAAAACAAAGCTATTTTCATGAAGTCAAAAGCTAAATTCTGTCTTACCTTGCTGGTCAAAATAATCCATCTTATAGTAAAAAATCCACTTGGTTCGTAGAATCCAATGATAAAAAGATGAAACTACTAGTTTTCTCCATAGTCAACGTTAGCAGCAGCCCCACAACAACAAAGGACGGTGAACTAGCCTGTGGAGAAATTTCCGGTTCTGTCTGGGCTGGGTGAGCTGACCAATCAGCATCCTCCTCCTGATCCGAGCAGACTCCCCCCGTTTGCTTGCAATTGCAACCATATGCGCCCAACAGCTCTCCTATTCCTTGTCGTTGGGGATCCAGCGCGCATGCGCCAGTTAGCCCGTATTAAGTCAATGGTAAAGATTGCTGCGACCAGGAGAGGACACGTGACAGGAAGTACGTCGACGTTTCGGCCGTGTTAAAAGTATTAACTTTATTAAACTACAATTAAATGCAGATTACACACAGCACTTACAGCCCATAAGGTGTATAGATCGTTCAGTTTAAATTTGATGTTTTTTTAAATACATTTTGTGATTCCTATCTTCTTCTTCCTCTTCCTGTGAGACTGGTGGGGCGGCGCCCTAGCGCCCCCTATGGACGAGCTGCCACTGAGCAGTAGTTTGAATTGAATCCTATACTGGACCGGTAACCAGTGGAGGGAAGCAAGCACTAGGGTGTTGTGATCACGCTTCCTAGTACCTGTTAAAAGACGAGCTGCTGCAATTTTGCACCAATTGCAGACGATTTAGAGACGAGTGGTCGAGGCCATAATAAAGGGAATTGCAGTAGTCCAGCCAACAAGAGTCAAACAAATGAATAACATGTTCAAAGACAGCCATCGGCAAATATTGTTTGACCCTTTCCAGTTGCCTCAGATAAAAAAACCCAATCAGAATCAGAAAATGGACCAAGTGGGCTTACGACGCCCCTTAACTGGTCCCTTAAGTGTGCCCTCTATAGGTAGGTTACTGAATGAACAGATGGTGGGCGTGTCTTGCTGGTTATAGAATAACCTTTTGACCCTGAACTACAACAGAACTGTCTCCATTTGTTTTACGATCAAACGTAAGATTTCTGACAACTTCACTGTCTTTATTGACCAGAAAGAAATCCAACAAGTGCATGAGTTTAAATATCTGGGTGCTGTTTTGGATTCTCATCTTAAATTTGAATCCCACATCAGGAAAGTGTCCAGAACCATTAGGACCAACCTCAAGTGCTTCCGTCTGATAAGGCCATATTTACCTGTAAAAGCTGCCCAGCTGTACCTGCATGCCATGATTCTGTCTCACCTCTCTTAC
Organism: Aphyosemion australe; assembly: GCA_006937985.1. NCBI lineage: Eukaryota > Metazoa > Chordata > Actinopteri > Cyprinodontiformes > Nothobranchiidae > Aphyosemion > Aphyosemion australe. The sequence continues at coordinate 625,512 of SSNS01000293.1, read as the reverse complement.
TGTGTAACTGTTTGGAGCCAAGCAACCCAATCTGCTTTAAAACCTGTCAGGTGTACAAACAAGCCCTAAAAGCCCTGGACCAAAAACCAATGAAGTGGCACCACTGCATAATACAGGAGAAGTACAATCTTCTAAGTTGATCTTTATTTTTTTTGCTGTTATTTCATTTATTATAAAATAAAATTATTTTACAACAAAATAGTTCCACTTGCCGTACTTAAATGAAAAGGAGCAGACAGAAGAAAATACTATATGAAGTCTGTCCCACTCACACAAGTAAAAAAAACCATAACAATAAACTAAACGGTGTTAACACATAAAATATAACTAAGAGTCAGATGCCTAGCATGCCAAAGGTTTAAAGCCCCAGTGTGTTTTTACCTGTTTTCTACCAAATTCTGTGCATCCAGTGCACAAACTTGTCCTTTTCATTAATATTTCTCACCAACATCAATTCTAAATATTCCTCTCAGCTTGAAATTTTACATTTTCAACCAAACCGTGCTCTTGAAAACTGTGATCGGGCTGAGCTGAACTAGTCTGAGTTAGTCCAACCAAAGACTAGGTTTGCAAATTAGCCTCTGGCTAGAAAACCTCTGTACAAAACAACAGTTGCATTGCCCTTACATGTAACATTGTCTTTTGTGCTGCCCTTGTTCAATAAACCCAAAATGTTTGATCACATTACTCACTGTTTGCAATTCCAGCACACTTATGTGGGCAAAGGTGTGGGGAAGCCAATGTTTTCCCACCATATAGGATAAGCACATGCCCCCCCAACCCAACAGGAAGGTGTCTGTAAACACAGGAATGTGTGACGTCGGACGATCGAGGGGAACCCCTACCATTAGGACGTTAGGGTTTCCCAGTGTTTGAGGTCTCCTCCAACTGAGGAGGGATCTCAAATTATGCATCTTGTTTGATGTATCGGATCCACTCCGAGGTGATTGAATGCATCTCGTGTGTAACAAGCTGAGCAGAACCACAGTGTGGGCAGCTGCCATCCTGCCCAACAGTCTCATGACCGACCTGTCAGTCTCAGAACCGCCCTGACGGTTCTATGAGGTCTTACACGGGAGATCATCGATAGATAGATAAAAACTTTATTATCCCCAATGGGGCTTTTTGTCTTGCAGCCAGTGCAGAACAGTCACAGAGAAACCACATAACCACAACATCCATCGTGCGACCAGGGTACAGACAACAGGCTTGACACTCTTATTTAAGGCTGATGAGATCACATTATTTATAAGGCTAACACTAACAGGATGAATAAAATTTATACCTTTTCGTGTTGTATTTTATTGCCCAGAATGTATGCTGAGAGACACCTTGAAACCTTCCTCAGTCTCAATGCACTCTCCATTCCTCGAATCTCCTACACACCTCTGAGCAGTGGAGACTAAAGTGTGCACACTGGATGCTGCATGCTCTCTTGACTGTGGGGGGAATCCCAGCCCCTCCCACTTACCGCTCGTGGACTAATGTGGCTGTCTGTGTTTGTGCTTGTGTGTTTTCTCCCTCAGTCCTTCCCACCTTTCACTATATAGTTTCTCCTTGCATCTCTCCTCCCAATTTCAACCCCTCTCACCCACCTCATGTTTGATTATGTTGTGTCTGTTAAAATTTCTCCCTCGACCCCTTTCCTCCCCCGTCACCCATTTCGCTTGATTGCATGCTTTTACCTCATCCTTTCTTCTCCATCATTAGCCCCGTTTCCTTTATCGGAACTTCGGGGTAAATTTACCGGAAGTTCCCGACGTGCGCTTGTCTCCACTTGACCGGGCCGGCCGAACGGCCGTTTTCTGGGCCGTTTTCCGGAACCTTCTGAGTACCTGATCAGGGGTAGGTACTCGGAACGGCCCGATGGAGTCGCTGAGCGGAACCTTCGGTTAACTCACGCTGATTGGTTGTAACTCCGTAGGAAATTACATCAGCAGTCGACGTTCTCCAAAACAACCGGCAGTAATAAAATTAGAAGAGTTGCTAGTAGCAGAATGGAAGTGAACGGAATAAGCGTAGTGTTTAAAATTAAACTCCTGACACCGGAACACAAGGCGGAATTTCCCCACAGCTGTTACTAAACTCCTCACCAGAAAACACTGAGGAATTCCCCCACTGTTAAACTCCGCACCGGAAAACACTTTGGAATTTCCCCACATCGCTTTAATTCACGGGGCTTTGTTGTCTCACAGAGCGCTGTAAAAACTGAGCTTCTGGTCATTGAACGCCACATTTTACATCACGCAGCTGCTCTCGTCCTCTGAATGGATTAAATCATGATAAACTTCAACAGAATAAATACTTTTAATGTTATTAATGTTACTGTGGACGCTTTCTGGCGCTGATCAGTGACATCACTCACTGCCGAAGCAGTCGCGATATGCTGACGTCTGTGCAAAGTCCTGAAAGAGCTGAATTTGAATGGAGACAGAACAGCTGAGAGGACTGGGACATTTGAATCTCCCGGTCTTTTCCCCGTCCCAGGATTTACCCTGAAGTTCTGATAAAGGAAACGAGCCTATTGTTTTTGCTTTCCCTACCTATTCTCCCACTTCCCTCACTTTCAGTTTAAAATTTCTTATGCCCTCCCCTTGAGAGAGATGGGCTCTCATGAGGGAGGAGTCCAGTTCCACACCCAGAGATATGATCATCTGGACTGGGATGACAGATTTTTTTTTATTTTTATTTTTACTTTATGGAAAAATCCAGGTTGACAGGTGTTCTGCTAGCGTTCACATTTGGATCACTGTTTCCTCTCTGGAGCAAAGGGAGTAATCGAACGAATGCCGGTTGAAATGATACTGGACTCCTTTGAATGACAAACGCAGGAACTTCCAGTGTTTTGGAATTATTGAGACATGAAAGTACTGTATGCGTATTTCAGGTCTATGGATGTGAACCAGTCATTCAGGTGACTGTAATCCAAAACCTTTTTCACTGTGAGTGTGCAGAAAATGCATCATGGCCTGTATTTGATCTAGCACCTTCCAGAGTCCTAGAACCCCCCAAGGTGCTTTACAACACAATCAGTCATTCACCCATTCATCCACCCATTCACACCCTGGTGGTGACGAGCTACATCGTAGCTACAGCTGCCCTGGGGCGCACTGACGGAGGCGAGGCTGCCAAGCACTGGCGCCACCGGTCCCTCCGACCACCACCAGCAGGCAAGGTGAGTTAAGTGTCTTGCCCAAGGACACAACGACAGTGACAGACTGAGCAGGGCGCGAACCTGCAACCTTCCGATTGCAGGGTGGGCGCTTAACTCCTCTGCCACCATCGCCCATAATCTATCATTTCGATGGAACAGTTTAACAGAGACGGAGACAGATCTAGGATCGTCTCATCCCTCCCGTTTTCCTCAAAACATGGACGACAATTAGAAAACACAGATTCACGTCCAAGAATTCATTTAGACTGCTTTGTGTGAGCGTCTTGGGGCTGGTGAGACCAACGGGACTGAACCAGGTCATGAGCAGTGGGAGAACACTGCGT
>SSNS01000293.1:614514-617014 GCA_006937985.1 Aphyosemion australe | reverse complement strand
TCATTTCGGCCGCTTGTATCCGTGATCTCGTTCTTTCGGTCACTACCCAAAGCTCGTGACCATAGGTGAGGGTAGGAACGTAGATCGACCGGTAAATTGAGAGCTTCTCCTTTCGACTCAGCTCTCTCTTCACCACGACAGACCGGTACAACGCCCCCATCACTGCAGACGCAGCACCAATCCGCCTGTCGATCTCACGCTCCACCCTTCCCTCACTCGTGAACAAGACCCCGAGATACTTGAACTCCTCCACTTGGGGCAGGACCTCGTCCCTGACCTGGAGAAGGCATTCTACCCTTTTCCGACTCAAGACCATGGTCTCGGATTTAGAGGAGCTGATTCTCATCCCAGCTGCTTCACACTCGGCTGCGAACTGCTCCAGTGAAAGTCGGAGATCACGTTCTGACGAAGCCAACAGGACCACATCATCTGCAAAAAGCAGAGACCTGATCCTTAGGTCACCAAAACGGATCCCCTCACCACCTTGGCTGCACCTAGAAATCCTGTCCATAAAAGTTATGAACAGAATCGGTGACAAAGGGCAGCCTTGGCGGAGTCCAACTCTCACCGGAAACAAGCCCGACTTACTGCCGGCAATGCGGACCAAGCTCTGACACTGGTCGTACAGGGACCTAACAGCCTGTATCAAGGGGCCTGGTACCCCATACTCCCAGAGTACCCCCCACAGGGCCCCCCAAGGACGCGGTCAAACGCCTTCTCCAAATCCACAAGACACATGTACAGTGGTGTGAAAAACTATTTGCCCCCTTCCTGATTTCTTATTCTTTTGCATGTTTGTCACACTTAAATGTTTCTGATCAAACACATTTAACTATTAGTCAAAGATAACACAAGTAAACACAAAATGCAGTTTTAAATGAGGGATTTTATTATTTAGGGAGAAAAAAAAAATCCAAACCTACATGGCCCTGTGTGAAAGTTATTGCCCCCTGAACCTAATAACTGGTTGGGCCACCCTTAGCAGCAATAACTGCAATCAAGCGTTTGCGATAACTTGCAACAAGTCTATTACAGCTCGGGAGGAATTTTGGCCCACTCATCTTTGCAGAATTGTTGTAATTCTGCTTTATTTGAGGGTTTTCTAGCATGAACTGCCTTTTTAAGGTCATGCCACAACATCTCAACAGGATTCAGGTTAGGACTTTGACTAGGCCACTTCCAAAAAGTTCAACTTTTGTCTCGTCGGTCCACCAGGTATTTTTCCAAAGGTCTTGGCAATCATTGAGATGTTTTTTAGCAAAATTGAGACGAGCCTTGATGTTCTTTTTGCTTAAAAGTGGTTTGGGCCTTGGAACTCTGCCATGCAGGCCGTTTTTGCCCAGTCTCTTATGGTGGAGTCATGAACACTGACCTTAATTGAGGCAAGTGAGGCCTGCAGTTCTTTAGATGTTGTCCTGGGGTCTTTTGTGGCATCTCGGATGAGTTGTCTCAGCGCTCTTGGGGTAATTTTGGTCGGCCGGCCACTCCTGGGAAGATTCACCACTGTTCCATGTTTTTGCCATTTGTGGATAATGGCTCTCACTGTGGTTGGCTGGAGTCCCAAAGCTTTAGAAATGGCTTTATAACCTTTACCAGACTGATAGATCTCAATTACTTTTGTTCTCATTTGTTCCTGAATTTCTTTGGATCTTGGCATGATGTCTCGCTTTTGAGGTGCTTTTGGTCTACTTCTCTGTGTCAGGTAGCTCCTATTTAAGTGATTTCTTGATTGAAACAGGTGTGGCAGTAATCAGGCCTGGGGGTGACTACAGAAATTGAACTCAGGTGTGATAAACCACAGTTAAGTTATTTTTTAACAAGGGGGGCAATCACTTTTTCACACAGGGCCATGTAGATCTGGAGTTTTTTTCTCCCTTAATAACGTAAACCTTCATTTAAAAACTGCGTTTCGTGTTCAATTATGTTATCTTTGACTAATAGTTAACGGTTTTTGATGAGCAGAAACATTTAAGTGTGACAAACATGCAAAAGAATAAGAAATCAGGAAGGGGGCAAATAGTTTTTCACACCACTGTAGATTGGTTGGGCGAACTCCCACGCACCCTCCAGGACCCCCCCAAGGGTATAGAGCTGGTCCAGTGTTCCACGGCCAGGACGAAAACCACATTGCTCCTCCTGAATCCGAGGTTCGACTATCCGACGGACCCTCCTCTCCAGAACCCCTGAATAGACCTTACCAGGGAGGCTCAGGAGTGTGATCCCCCTGTAGTTGGAACACACCCTGCGGTCCCCCTTTTTAAATAGGGGGACCACCACCCCGGTCTGCCAGTCCAGTGGAACTGCCCCCGATGTCCACGCGATATTGCAGAGCCGCGTCAACCAACACAGCCCCACAACATCCAGAGCCTTAAGGAAATCCAGGCGGATCTCATCCACCCCCGGAGCCTTTCCACCAAGGAGTTTTTGACCTCGGCTCCAGAGATTGGAGAGCCCAACCCAAAGTCCCCAGACTCTGCTTCCATCCTGGAAGATGTACCGG
>SSNS01000293.1:601093-614337 GCA_006937985.1 Aphyosemion australe | reverse complement strand
CACCAAACTCCTCCCATGCCCAGGTTTTTGCCTCCACGACCACCCGAGTCGCATTCCGCTTGGACTGCCGGTACCTATCAGCTGCCTCCGGAGTCCCACGGGCCAAAAGGACCCGATAGGACTCTTTCTTCAGCTTGACAGCATCCCTAACCGCCGGTGTCCACCAGCGGGTTTGGGGATTGCCGCCATGACAGGCACCGGCCACCCTGCGGCCAGCCGCCTCAACAATGGAGTCACGGAACATGGCCCATTCGGACTCAATGTCCCCCGCCTCCCCTGGGACGTGTTCGAAGTTCTGTCGGAGGTGGGAATTGAAGCTCCTTCTGACAGGAGACTCTGCCAGACGTTCCCAGCAGACCCTCACAACACGTCTGACCGGCATCCTCCCCCACCATCAAAGCCAACTCACCACCAGGTAGTGGTCATTTGACAGCTCCGCCCCTCTCTTCACCCGAGTGTCCAAGACATGCGGCCGCAGATCAGATGAAACGACAACAAAATCGATCATCGACCTGCGGCCTAAGGTATCCTGGTGCCAAGAGCACATTTTAAATGTAAGTCAACTAATTGTAGCTATTGGGCTTATATGTAAAATGCATTTTTAGATCCAAAGCAGTTATCTATGGTTGGTTAATTGCTTAGTAATTGCAGCTTCGGTTGCTAGCAGGTACTAACTCACTTACACATTTGATTTAACCAATATATACACAATTAAAAAAGTAAAGGCTTGATATACATCTATGTTGAAACTAAACTCTACTATGATGAGCGGGACATAAACAGAGCGCGTAAGCAGGGGGCGGGCTCTGTTTCATTTAACCGTTTTCTTTGACCAAAGGACAGTGTCCTCGTAAGCAAGGCGCCTGGCCTCAAGGCAAGGCAAGATTTATTGTAATTAGCCTTTCGCCGGCCCCGCCCCCAAAACTGCTATTGTCCAATCACACATCATAGCAACCGTTACTATCTGACAGCTTCAAACAAAATGATGAAGCTAAGCCTAATTTATACTACTAAGCATTAGCCTAAGCCAGGGGTCGGGAACATGCGTCTCTTTTAGCGACCCCTAGTGGCTCCCTGGAGCTTCTTCACAAATGTATGAAAATGGATGGGGGATATATTTTTTGTTTTATTATGGTTTCTGTAGGAGGACAAACATTCTTAACGTTTTCCAATGCTGTAAAAATGTGCATAATAAATATTACATTTTAACATTTCTGTCAACGAAAATTTGCGTCATAGCCTGCGACACACGTTTCAGCGCGGCGCCCATAGATATATGGCGGCGCCGTGCCAGGCAGATGGATGTAAACAAACCGGCGGGTGTGTCAGGGCCGTGGATCCCAAAGGGAAAAAGAGAAAGATAGCTGATGAGAACAGAGGATTCAAGGAAGAATGGACCCAATTATTTGCTTTCATTGTCGACGCGGAAGAATTACCTGGAAAAACTTCAACTTTTCACCGCTGTCGCTCGGATAAGGACCAATCAGCGGAGGTTTCACTGGCTGACCAATGAGGGGACAGGATGCTTCTCAGCACATCTCCGGGTAAACATGGAGGAAAAGTTAATACTTGCCGTGTCTGATGTCCCAGAGCTTTACAAGACTTCACTTAACTCCAGCAAAACCTTGTGAGACTTCATATCTACCGCTGTTTCAACTCTGAACTGCTTTAATAACCCAAAATTCCCTCCAATCTGACGGCCAATCAAAACAACGGAAGACTCGCTATTCGCCCTGCTGGAACAGAGGCGTCGCTGGCTTTTGCCGCATGTCGCCTCCCGTGTGTCAGGTTATAAAAGTAGATTTAAGAAGTGGATTACATCCCCAAACTCCACTACTGCTGCAAGTTTTGTTGCAACCTGAGAGATAAAAGCAGGGAAAACTGTTCACGGATGGTGATTACATGAAGGATTCATTCATCAAAATATCAGAGCACCTATTTCAGACTTCAAAAACAAAACCGAGATAATCCAGAAAATTAAAGACGTTCCTCTCTCCACAAAGACAAGGACCATTAAAACGACAGGCGACGTCACCAATCAGTAAATCAAAACATTAATTCAGCTCCAGCGTCCTCAACTACCTGTGATGAGTCGTGTGATGTGATCGATATCAGACAGACAGCGCTGTTATGCAGGTATGTGAGCTGTGATGGGCTCAAGAAGAAATAATCAAATTAATCCCACTGATTAATATTGTAATGGAAGTTAAACGTAAAGCACCAAATATCTACAGCAGAGTCACGTGGTGTCGTTCTCTCCAGGATGCTGCAGGGAAATAAACATTTAATCATGAATGCTCATTAAGTATTTGTAGTTATTTTGATAATAGGCTAATATAGCTAATATACACTTACAACCTGTGTTGCCTTCATATAAGGCTTATATAGGGCTTTTCATTTTTTGCGGCTCCAGACAGATTTGAGTTTTGTTTTTTTGGTCCAATATGGCTCTTTGAACATTTTGGGTTGCCGACCCCTGGCCTAAGCATTCAACTTGTCAGTGTCTGCGTCCCCACCTCCTGCTCGCCATTTGGCTAGTTCTCGTTTTCTTAATGAGAGCACAGCTAGCAAATTTTCTGCTGCTTTAAACCCACCTTTACCCTCTGACACTGACCCTGACTCTTTGACTACTCACTTTAACGAGCACTGCCTCTCCATTCTGGACAACATCTGTCCTGTCAGAACCAGTTCTCCTTGGTTTAATGACAGCATTCACAGCCTGAAGCACCAGTGCAGAAAAACTGAGAGATTGTGGAAGAAAACTGGTCTCCATGTCCATCTAATGCATCTAAAGGATCTTCTGACCTCCTTTAACTCAGCAGTCAGAGAAGCCAGGGCTGCATATTTCTCCAACCTGGTGTCCCAGAGCAAAGGGAATCCCAAGGTGTTGTTTAACATCATCAGCAGTATTGTCTCTCTTGCTTCACCTACAGCCTCCATTCACTCTGATGGAGACTGTGAGAACTTCCTGTCTTTCTTTGTGGACAAAGTCAATAAGGTTAGATCTAGCATCTCTCCTTCAGCTTTGTCTCTTCCGACTCCAACTCGGCCCGTCGTCCTAGATGGCTCTGCTCCTGTTTCTCTGCCTGAACTAACCAGACTAGTTAACTCTATGAAAACATCTGCATGCCCCCTCGACATCTGACCCTCATCTTTCTTTAAAAATGATTTTCAGTCCATCCGTCCCAGTGTGCTCTCTGTAGTTAATGCCTCCATGGTCTCTGGTCAGGTCTCTGCTTATTTTAAGAACAATGTAATCCACCCGCTTCTTAAAAAACCCAATCTTGATCCATCTCTCCATAGCAGCTTCAGACCCATCTCTAAACTAAAAACCTTAAATTGCAGAAACTATCCCAATCTGAGGCAGAGGAATTGGTGACTCCAATTCAAGAAAGTGAGATAAAAGAGGTGATTAAATCACTGAAAAACAATAAATCTCCTGGATCAGATGGATTACCAGGAGAATTCTATAAGACCTTTATGGAAGAACTTACTTCAAAGCTTTGTCAGGTTTTTAATTACGCTCTGCAAAACGATCCACCAAGAAGCTGGTCAGAATCCATAATAACAGTAATACACAAAGAAGGTAAGGATCCTTTGAACTGTGAGGCCTAGACCAATTAGTTTGCTGGGGACAGATATCAAATTGGTTAGTTCTATACTGGCGAAAAGAATTCAGGAAAACTGATCAAACCGGTTTTATACCGGGATGCAAAGGAGCTAATAATATAAGGAGAGCCCTGAATGTACAAATGATAGCCAGACACTCCAATCATCCATCTATGTTTCTCAGTCTTGGCGCCGAAAAAGCTTTTGACAGGGTGGACTGATCATATTTAGATTATACTATTAACCAAATGGGATTTAACTCCATATTTATAAACTGGATTAATACTCTGAATAAGAACCCAATATCAAGAGTTATGGTCAATGGATGTTGCTGTGAGTTCTTCGAGCTTAAAAAAGGGGTGAGACAAGGAAATCCAATATCTCCAATTTTATTTGCACTGAGTATAGAACCGCTTGCTGAATTAATAAGAGGAAATGACAGAATTGAGGGAGTGGTAGATGAAGGGGGTGAGACACACAACATTTCGCTGTTCGGTGATTATGTGCTTTTATTTGTAAAAAATCCACAGTTGTCTATTCCAATACTTATGTAGTGTTTGAACGACTATAGGGTAATTTATTTTTTTATTTAACCTTTATTTAACCAGATGAGTCGATTGAGAACTCATTCTCATTTACAACGACGATCTGGCCAGGAGGCAGCAGCAACAGACACATAGTTAGCTTTACACAAACAGATAAGATAAAAAACAGATAAGATAAAAAACAATGCAGATAAAGATAAGATGAAACAGCTAGACATAAAGACAAAGGACTGTTCTCATATATAATATGTACAAGCCATCAAAACAGACTTAAAACAATCTTTAAGTACTCAGAAGCATTAAATCCTTGAAAACTGCTGCTGTTAAGCCTCTTCTAAAGAAAAGCAAACTAGATCCCTTAGTGATGAATGACTACAGACCAAGCTTTAATCTCCCTTTTATTGGGAAAATTATAAAGCATTTATGATCTAGCTGAACAGGTTTTTGGAGACAAACAACCTGCTAGACAGTTTTCAGTCAGGCTTTAGACAACACCACAGCACTGAGTCTGCACTGATTAAGGTATTAAATGATATTCATCTATTCAGTCTATTCAGGCTAAACATCTGTTCTGGTGATGCTCGATCTCAGTGCAGCTTTTGATACTGTGGACCACAACATCCTTCTTGATAGGCTCATAAACTGGGTGGGACTATCAGGCACAGTCAGGAGTTATGTTGTTTCTGTTGGTGAACATAGATCAAAGCAGATCACTATGACGTGGGGTCCCCCAAGGCTCAATTCTTGAGCCACTGCTCTTCCATCTCTACATGCTCCCCCTGGGTCAGATCATATACAATAACAACATTACCTATCATAGTTATTCAGATGACACCCAGATCTACCTAGCTCTATCACCTAGTGACTGTGGTCCCCTAGACTCACTCTGTCAGTGTTTGGAGCAAGTTAATGACTGGATGCAGTCAAACGTCCTCCAGTTAAACAAAGACAAGACTGACGTTATTCTCTTTGGGAATAAAAAAACAAGGATGGAAGTTATTGCTCAACTTGGCTCCAGAGGAATAAAAACAAAGACCCAGGTTAGAAATCTTGGTGTCATAGTTGATTCAGACCTGAGCTTCTCTGGTCACATTAAGGCTATAACTAGATCAGCGTTTTATCATCTGGCTCATCTGAACTCAGCCAAATATCATTTTTACTGATGTTCTTAAGTGTGTGTGGATGGGAGTTAAGGNAGACCGGTACAACGCCCCCATCACTGCAGATGCAGCACCAATCCGCCTGTCGATCTCACGCTCCACCCTTCCCTCACTCGTGAACAAGACCCCGAGATACTTAAACTCCTCCACTTGGGGCAGGACCTCGTCCCTGACCTGGAGAAGGCATTCTACCCTTTTCCGACTCAAGACCATGGTCTCGGATTTAGAGGAGCTGATTCTCATCCCAGCTGCTTCACACCCGGCTGCGAACTGCTCCAGCGAAAGCCGGAGATCACGTTCTGACGAAGCCAACAGGACCACATCATCTGCAAAAAGCAGAGACCTGATCCTTAGGCCACCAAAACGGATCCCCTCACCACCTTGGCTGCACCTAGAAATTCTGTCCATAAAAGTTATGAACAGAATCGGTGACAAAGGGCAGCCTTGGCGGAGTCCAACTCTCACCGGAAACGAGCCCGACTTACTGCCGGCAATGCGGACCAAGCTCTGACACTGGTCGTACAGGGACCTAACAGCCCGTATCAAGGGGCCTGGTACCCCATACTCCCAGAGTACCCCCCACAGGGCCCCCCGAGGGACGCGGTCGAACGCCTTCTCCAAATCCACAAAACACATGTAGATTGGTTGGGCGAACTCCCACGCACCCTCCAGGACCCCCCCAAGGGTATAGAGCTGGTCCAGTGTTCCACGGCCAGGACGAAAACCACATTGCTCCTCCTGAATCCGAGGTTCGACTATCCGACGGACCCTCCTCTCCAGAACCCCTGAATAGACCTTACCAGGGAGGCTCAGGAGTGTGATCCCCCTGTAGTTGGAACACACCCTGCGGTCCCCCTTTTTAAATAGGGGGACCACCACCCCGGTCTGCCAGTCCAGTGGAACTGCCCCCGATGTCCACGCGATATTGCAGAGCCGCGTCAACCAACACAGCCCCACAACATCCAGAGCCTTAAGGAAATCCAGGCGGATCTCATCCACCCCCGGAGCCTTTCCACCAAGGAGTTTTTGACCTCGGCTCCAGAGATTGGAGAGCCCAACCCAAAGTCCCCAGACTCTGCTTCCATCCTGGAAGATGTACCGGTGGGATTGAGGAGGTCTTCGAAGTACTCGGCCCACCGATTCACAACGTCCCGAGTCGAGGTCAGCAGCACACCCTCCCCACTGACCAGAATCTTCTCGAAGCCGTACGGAAGTCTTGTTCCATGGTCTCACCAAACTCCTCCCATGCCCAGGTTTTTGCCTCCACGACCACCCGAGTCGCATTCCGCTTGGACTGCCGGTACCTATCAGCTGCCTCCGGAGTCCCACGGGCCAAAAGGACCCGATAGGACTCTTTCTTCAGCTTGACAGCATCCCTAACCGCCGGTGTCCACCAGCGGGTTTGGGGATTGCCGCCATGACAGGCACCGGCCACCCTGCGGCCAGCCGCCTCAACAATGGAGTCACGGAACATGGCCCATTCGGACTCAATGTCCCCCGCCTCCCCTGGGACGTGTTCGAAGTTCTGTCGGAGGTGGGAATTGAAGCTCCTTCTGACAGGAGACTCTGCCAGACGTTCCCAGCAGACCCTCACAACACGTCTGACCGGCATCCTCCCCCACCATCAAAGCCAACTCACCACCAGGTAGTGGTCATTTGACAGCTCCGCCCCTCTCTTCACCCGAGTGTCCAAGACATGCGGCCGCAGATCAGATGAAACGACAACAAAATCGATCATCGACCTGCGGCCTAAGGTATCCTGGTGCCAAGAGCACATTTTAAATGTAAGTCAACTAATTGTAGCTATTGGGCTTATATGTAAAATGCATTTTTAGATCCAAAGCAGTTATCTATGGTTGGTTAATTGCTTAGTAATTGCAGCTTCGGTTGCTAGCAGGTACTAACTCACTTACACATTTGATTTAACCAATATATACACAATTAAAAAAGTAAAGGCTTGATATACATCTATGTTGAAACTAAACTCTACTATGATGAGCGGGACATAAACAGAGCGCGTAAGCAGGGGGCGGGCTCTGTTTCATTTAACCGTTTTCTTTGACCAAAGGACAGTGTCCTCGTAAGCAAGGCGCCTGGCCTCAAGGCAAGGCAAGATTTATTGTAATTAGCCTTTCGCCGGCCCCGCCCCCAAAACTGCTATTGTCCAATCACACATCATAGCAACCGTTACTATCTGACAGCTTCAAACAAAATGATGAAGCTAAGCCTAATTTATACTACTAAGCATTAGCCTAAGCCAGGGGTCGGGAACATGCGTCTCTTTTAGCGACCCCTAGTGGCTCCCTGGAGCTTCTTCACAAATGTATGAAAATGGATGGGGGATATATTTTTTGTTTTATTATGGTTTCTGTAGGAGGACAAACATTCTTAACGTTTTCCAATGCTGTAAAAATGTGCATAATAAATATTACATTTTAACATTTCTGTCAACGAAAATTTGCGTCATAGCCTGCGACACACGTTTCAGCGCGGCGCCCATAGATATATGGCGGCGCCGTGCCAGGCAGATGGATGTAAACAAACCGGCGGGTGTGTCAGGGCCGTGGATCCCAAAGGGAAAAAGAGAAAGATAGCTGATGAGAACAGAGGATTCAAGGAAGAATGGACCCAATTATTTGCTTTCATTGTCGACGCGGAAGAATTACCTGGAAAAACTTCAACTTTTCACCGCTGTCGCTCGGATAAGGACCAATCAGCGGAGGTTTCACTGGCTGACCAATGAGGGGACAGGATGCTTCTCAGCACATCTCCGGGTAAACATGGAGGAAAAGTTAATACTTGCCGTGTCTGATGTCCCAGAGCTTTACAAGACTTCACTTAACTCCAGCAAAACCTTGTGAGACTTCATATCTACCGCTGTTTCAACTCTGAACTGCTTTAATAACCCAAAATTCCCTCCAATCTGACGGCCAATCAAAACAACGGAAGACTCGCTATTCGCCCTGCTGGAACAGAGGCGTCGCTGGCTTTTGCCGCATGTCGCCTCCCGTGTGTCAGGTTATAAAAGTAGATTTAAGAAGTGGATTACATCCCCAAACTCCACTACTGCTGCAAGTTTTGTTGCAACCTGAGAGATAAAAGCAGGGAAAACTGTTCACGGATGGTGATTACATGAAGGATTCATTCATCAAAATATCAGAGCACCTATTTCAGACTTCAAAAACAAAACCGAGATAATCCAGAAAATTAAAGACATTCCTCTCTCCACAAAGACAAGGACCATTAAAACGACAGGAGACGTCACCAATCAGCAAATCAAAGACATTAATTCAGCTCCAGCGTCCTCAACTACCTGTGATGAGTCGTGTGATGTGATCGATATCAAACAGACAGCGCTGTTATGCAGGTATGTGAGCTGTGATGGGCTCAAGAAGAAATGATCAAATTAATCCCACTGATTAATATTGTAATGGAAGTTAAAACGTAAAGCANGCGTCTGTACTCTGTTAATTGTTTAGCTAATTCATCAAGGATACACGAGAGGTGCCTTGTTGCCTTATGTTGGTCAAGAATTTTCCAGAATGCAGGGCGGTATTTTCAAACAGATCTGATCAGCAGCAGTTACTTTGGAGGCAAATTTTCAGTTTAAATTTCCATCCATCCATCCATCCATCCATCCATCCATCCATTTTCTCCCGCATATCCGGAGTCGGGTCGCGGGGGCAGCAGCCTAAGGAGGGAGGCCCAGACCTCCCTCTCCCCAGCCACTTGGGCCAGCACCTCCGGGGGAATCCCAAGGCGTTCCCAGGCCAGCCGAGAGACATAATCTCTCCAGCGTGTCCTGGGTCTTCCTTTGGGTCTCCTCCCGGTTGGACGTGCCCGGAAAACCTCACCAGGGAGGCGTCCAGGAGGCATCCTAACCAGATGCCCGAGCCACCTCAACTGGCTCCTCTCGATGTGGAGGAGCAGCGGGTCTACTCTGAGCCCCTCCCGGATGGCCGAGCTTCTCACCCTATCTCTAAGGGAGAGCCCAGACACCCTGCAGAGAAAACTCATTTCGGCCGCTTGTATCCGTGATCTCGTTCTTTCGGTCACTACCCAAAGCTCGTGACCATAGGTGAGGGTAGGAACGTAGATCGACCGGTAAATTGAGAGCTTCTCCTTTCGACTCAGCTCTCTCTTCACCACGACAGACCGGTACAACGCCCCCATCACTGCAGACGCAGCACCAATCCGCCTGTCGATCTCACGCTCCACCCTTCCCTCACTCGTGAACAAGACCCCGAGATACTTGAACTCCTCCACTTGGGGCAGGACCTCGTCCCTGACCTGGAGAAGGCATTCTACCCTTTTCCGACTCAAGACCATGGTCTCGGATTTAGAGGAGCTGATTCTCATCCCAGCTGCTTCACACTCGGCTGCGAACTGCTCCAGTGAAAGTCGGAGATCACGTTCTGACGAAGCCAACAGGACCACATCATCTGCAAAAAGCAGAGACCTGATCCTTAGGTCACCAAAACGGATCCCCTCACCACCTTGGCTGCACCTAGAAATCCTGTCCATAAAAGTTATGAACAGAATCGGTGACAAAGGGCAGCCTTGGCGGAGTCCAACTCTCACCGGAAACAAGCCCGACTTACTGCCGGCAATGCGGACCAAGCTCTGACACTGGTCGTACAGGGACCTAACAGCCTGTATCAAGGGGCCTGGTACCCCATACTCCCAGAGTACCCCCCACAGGGCCCCCCAAGGACGCGGTCAAACGCCTTCTCCAAATCCACAAGACACATGTACAGTGGTGTGAAAAACTATTTGCCCCCTTCCTGATTTCTTATTCTTTTGCATGTTTGTCACACTTAAATGTTTCTGATCAAACACATTTAACTATTAGTCAAAGATAACACAAGTAAACACAAAATGCAGTTTTAAATGAGGGATTTTATTATTTAGGGAGAAAAAAAAAATCCAAACCTACATGGCCCTGTGTGAAAGTTATTGCCCCCTGAACCTAATAACTGGTTGGGCCACCCTTAGCAGCAATAACTGCAATCAAGCGTTTGCGATAACTTGCAACAAGTCTATTACAGCTCGGGAGGAATTTTGGCCCACTCATCTTTGCAGAATTGTTGTAATTCTGCTTTATTTGAGGGTTTTCTAGCATGAACTGCCTTTTTAAGGTCATGCCACAACATCTCAACAGGATTCAGGTTAGGACTTTGACTAGGCCACTTCCAAAAAGTTCAACTTTTGTCTCGTCGGTCCACCAGGTATTTTTCCAAAGGTCTTGGCAATCATTGAGATGTTTTTTAGCAAAATTGAGACGAGCCTTGATGTTCTTTTTGCTTAAAAGTGGTTTGGGCCTTGGAACTCTGCCATGCAGGCCGTTTTTGCCCAGTCTCTTATGGTGGAGTCATGAACACTGACCTTAATTGAGGCAAGTGAGGCCTGCAGTTCTTTAGATGTTGTCCTGGGGTCTTTTGTGGCATCTCGGATGAGTTGTCTCAGCGCTCTTGGGGTAATTTTGGTCGGCCGGCCACTCCTGGGAAGATTCACCACTGTTCCATGTTTTTGCCATTTGTGGATAATGGCTCTCACTGTGGTTGGCTGGAGTCCCAAAGCTTTAGAAATGGCTTTATAACCTTTACCAGACTGATAGATCTCAATTACTTTTGTTCTCATTTGTTCCTGAATTTCTTTGGATCTTGGCATGATGTCTCGCTTTTGAGGTGCTTTTGGTCTACTTCTCTGTGTCAGGTAGCTCCTATTTAAGTGATTTCTTGATTGAAACAGGTGTGGCAGTAATCAGGCCTGGGGGTGACTACAGAAATTGAACTCAGGTGTGATAAACCACAGTTAAGTTATTTTTTAACAAGGGGGGCAATCACTTTTTCACACAGGGCCATGTAGATCTGGAGTTTTTTTCTCCCTTAATAACGTAAACCTTCATTTAAAAACTGCGTTTCGTGTTCAATTATGTTATCTTTGACTAATAGTTAACGGTTTTTGATGAGCAGAAACATTTAAGTGTGACAAACATGCAAAAGAATAAGAAATCAGGAAGGGGGCAAATAGTTTTTCACACCACTGTAGATTGGTTGGGCGAACTCCCACGCACCCTCCAGGACCCCCCCAAGGGTATAGAGCTGGTCCAGTGTTCCACGGCCAGGACGAAAACCACATTGCTCCTCCTGAATCCGAGGTTCGACTATCCGACGGACCCTCCTCTCCAGAACCCCTGAATAGACCTTACCAGGGAGGCTCAGGAGTGTGATCCCCCTGTAGTTGGAACACACCCTGCGGTCCCCCTTTTTAAATAGGGGGACCACCACCCCGGTCTGCCAGTCCAGTGGAACTGCCCCCGATGTCCACGCGATATTGCAGAGCCGCGTCAACCAACACAGCCCCACAACATCCAGAGCCTTAAGGAAATCCAGGCGGATCTCATCCACCCCCGGAGCCTTTCCACCAAGGAGTTTTTGACCTCGGCTCCAGAGATTGGAGAGCCCAACCCAAAGTCCCCAGACTCTGCTTCCATCCTGGAAGATGTACCGGTGGGATTGAGGAGGTCTTCGAAGTACTCGGCCCACCGATTCACAACGTCCCGAGTCGAGGTCAGCAGCACACCCTCCCCACTGACCAGAATCTTCTCGAAGCCGTACGGAAGTCTTGTTCCATGGTCTCACCAAACTCCTCCCATGCCCAGGTTTTTGCCTCCACGACCACCCGAGTCGCATTCCGCTTGGACTGCCGGTACCTATCAGCTGCCTCCGGAGTCCCACGGGCCAAAAGGACCCGATAGGACTCTTTCTTCAGCTTGACAGCATCCCTAACCGCCGGTGTCCACCAGCGGGTTTGGGGATTGCCGCCATGACAGGCACCGGCCACCCTGCGGCCAGCCGCCTCAACAATGGAGTCACGGAACATGGCCCATTCGGACTCAATGTCCCCCGCCTCCCCTGGGACGTGTTCGAAGTTCTGTCGGAGGTGGGAATTGAAGCTCCTTCTGACAGGAGACTCTGCCAGACGTTCCCAGCAGACCCTCACAACACGTCTGACCGGCATCCTCCCCCACCATCAAAGCCAACTCACCACCAGGTAGTGGTCATTTGACAGCTCCGCCCCTCTCTTCACCCGAGTGTCCAAGACATGCGGCCGCAGATCAGATGAAACGACAACAAAATCGATCATCGACCTGCGGCCTAAGGTATCCTGGTGCCAAGAGCACATTTTAAATGTAAGTCAACTAATTGTAGCTATTGGGCTTATATGTAAAATGCATTTTTAGATCCAAAGCAGTTATCTATGGTTGGTTAATTGCTTAGTAATTGCAGCTTCGGTTGCTAGCAGGTACTAACTCACTTACACATTTGATTTAACCAATATATACACAATTAAAAAAGTAAAGGCTTGATATACATCTATGTTGAAACTAAACTCTACTATGATGAGCGGGACATAAACAGAGCGCGTAAGCAGGGGGCGGGCTCTGTTTCATTTAACCGTTTTCTTTGACCAAAGGACAGTGTCCTCGTAAGCAAGGCGCCTGGCCTCAAGGCAAGGCAAGATTTATTGTAATTAGCCTTTCGCCGGCCCCGCCCCCAAAACTGCTATTGTCCAATCACACATCATAGCAACCGTTACTATCTGACAGCTTCAAACAAAATGATGAAGCTAAGCCTAATTTATACTACTAAGCATTAGCCTAAGCCAGGGGTCGGGAACATGCGTCTCTTTTAGCGACCCCTAGTGGCTCCCTGGAGCTTCTTCACAAATGTATGAAAATGGATGGGGGATATATTTTTTGTTTTATTATGGTTTCTGTAGGAGGACAAACATTCTTAACGTTTTCCAATGCTGTAAAAATGTGCATAATAAATATTACATTTTAACATTTCTGTCAACGAAAATTTGCGTCATAGCCTGCGACACACGTTTCAGCGCGGCGCCCATAGATATATCTGTCTCTTAT
>SSNS01000293.1:585855-599056 GCA_006937985.1 Aphyosemion australe | reverse complement strand
GCACATTGATCAGAAACTATTGAATGCAATGAATTATTGAAGGTAGATAATGGAACGTAGGTAGTGAGCTTTAGTGATTTTTGCAGTTCATTCCAGTCATTGGGAGCAGCAAACTGGAATGAGGAGCGGCCAAAGGAGGTGCGAGCTTTGGGAATAACCATAGAGATTAGGTTACTGGAACGTAAAATGCGCTGGTTGTTGGAAGTGATGAGTAATGAGCGAAGATATGACGGTGTTCTACCGATGATTGTTTTGTATATAAATTGATACCAATGTAACAACCTGCGGGAATGGAGTGATGGCCAGTTAACGCGTGAGTACAGATCACAATGATGAGTAGTGAAAGGGGCACCAGTGACCAAACGGATTGCTGAGTGATGAATGACATCGAGTTTATGAAGAAGGTTTTTGGAAGCAGTCCTATAAATGATGTCACCGTAATCTAAGATGGGAAGGATTGTCATTTTGACCAAGGTTTGCTTTGCAGAATGAGTAAAGGATGACCTGTTGCGGTATAGAAACCCAATCCTTGACTTGACTTTAGAGAGTAATGAATTAATGTGAATGTCAAATGAAAGTGTGCTGTCAAGCCAGATACCCAGATACTTATAGGAACTGACAAGTTGTAGTTCTGTACCATCCAGGGAAACAATACTAGAGTGGCAAGTTGATTGCGGTAAGTTACGGCTGAAGATCATGAACTTTGTTTTACTTGTGTTTAAATGAAGGTGAAGGTTGGAGAAGGCATGTTGAAGACAATTAAAGCTGTGCTGCAAGGAGGACAAAGCTGCATTCAAAGAAGAACTGCATGCATATAAAATGGTGTCGTTCGCATATAAATGTATATGAGAACTGTCAACAGCATGAACAATGTTATTGATATTGATTTTGAATAAGGTTGGGCCCAGTATTGACCCTTGAGGAACGCCCATAGTTAGAGGTAGAGGAGCAGATTGGTAACCCTCTGTTCTCACTGTTTGCATACGGTCTAAGGTATAATAGGGTTTGATAACTGACAATAGGGTTTGTTGACTGGAGAACTAGAGGCTGGCCCTGGGTTTGGTTGAATGTTCCCAGAGATAAGTAACAATAGAAGAACCATAACCCTCTTTTCAAAAGACTTAGAAGTGGAATGTGTCTCACTCTTTGTGTCACATATAGTTTCAGGAAAGTCATTTAGAGGTATGATAAAGTTATCTTGTAAAGTCATAACACACATTACTTGGACTAAGCCCAATAATTGAGAGGAAGGAGGAAAGGGAAATGGTGACACTTTGTTTCCAAGCATGTAGTTAACTGCACATGTTCCTCCACAAGGTATAACAAAGGGTGGAGGGGCTGTGCTACAGTCTTGGGGCTCATAAGGAACTTTAACAAAATTACATAATGTTAGCAAACACAGGGTGATGAGTGGTGACATTTTGTGTTTCAAGGTATATTACAGGTTTAGGAATATGATCCAGCGAAAGTCCTTTGTGTGGTGAAATCCGCCTCGGCTTTACATCCTCTCAAGCCAAACAATCTCCAATCTTACAAAATGTCAAATCAGCAGAACAATGGTTGTGATCAGCTCAGCAATTAATCCAGGAAGGTGTTGAAGGCTCTGTCTTCAGGAAGTTGTTGCAGTTAGCACCTACTTAGTGGCAGTCAAATCCCAGGCTCCAGGTGGCTGACACAGGCCCGGCCCAGAAGGTCAAAGCAGAACCAGGTTCTTGGGGGGTGCAGCAGGGCCAATCTCTGTGAGATACAGATGAACCAGGATCCAAGCAGGTGTAGCAGACACAAGCGATCCAGTTCGAAGATGATGGAGAGCACACGTCAGGCTACCAGAGACCAGATAAGCCAGGCAGAGACCAGAAGAATTCCAGGAAGGGCCAGGCAGAAACCAGCAGAATCCTAGCTGAAAATGGTGAAAGATCAGGCCAGCCAAGGTGTCACACAGCAGGCCTTGGTTTTCCAGGAATGTGGTCATACAGGATCTGACTCAGACTGCAGGCCTCACTGTCTCTGCAACAATGGATGAGGTGGGGACACAATCCTGGACCATCTGCCAAATTGCATGAATCAAAAACTTCCCCAAAAATATTGAGAATGTTAATTATAACATCCACTCCAAGATTTTCAAAAAATGGAAAGTAAATATTGACTATAAGAGCACACAAACACAAAAACGTATAACAGTCAGGGACCAACAGACAAACAACAGACTGGTAGGGCTGCCATCTTGGAAAAAAATCTCTGGATACAAGATTAACGAAAGGAAATCTGAGGCGATGATGATGATAACCGGATGTTGGCCAGTGAGCCTGGACAGTCAAGTGAAATTCAGATGGTCAAAAGAAGGATTTAGATATCTAGGAGCCATTCTGACTCATAACTCAAATCAACTATATAGAGCAAATTACGGTAAACTTATATCGCAAATTCAAAAAGACTTGGAAAGATGGAATATACTCCCTTTCTCACTGGTTGGAAGGGTAGAGACGATTAAGATGAATGTTCTACCAAGACTACTATTTCTTTTTAACTCACTACCTATTAATGTGCCGGTTAAAACTTTTACTTTCATAGACAAATGTGTTACCAGATTCATAAGGCAGTACAAAAAACCTATAGTGAGACTTAAAGTCCTGTGTGCACCTAAGGACAAGGGGGGATTGACCTTACCTCATTTCAGATCCTACTATTTAGCAGCGCAACTTGGTAAGGTAGTGTCATGAATAAAATTAGATAAGGAAACAAAATGGGTACAGATAGAACAAGGATCTATAAAAGATTGTCCTATTTCAGCCCTCCCTTTTTTAAACTTAAAAGAAAGACATAAACTTGGAATACAAAATGAATGGGTGATCTATATGTTAAAGATATGGGATAAGACAAGAAGATGGTTTAAACTACCCGTATCTCTATCAAGAGCAACCAAAATAAATGTGGCGAGTGATTTTATACCAGCAAAAATGGATAGTGGCTTTGCTATATGGGAGAGGAAGGGCCTAATCAGAATAAACCAACTATGTGACAGACATAACCTGAGAGCTTTCTCACAACTACAGGCAAAGTATAACACAAATTCAAAGGACCTTTTCCAATATTTTCAAAGACGACACTATCTAATGATACATGAAGAATGGGATAAAATCAGGGATACGCCATCTAATTTTGAGTAATATTGAATAGATATAATTGAGAAAGAATCTGACACCGAGAATACAATATCCTATTTATATAGTGAGATCCGTATGGACTTGTCGACAGACATGTTGAATGTAAAGGGTAAATGGGAATTGGAAACCAATACCATAATTGAGGATGGGGAGTGCCAGTGGGAAGGTTCCTGGGTACATTGGCAGAAATGTTTGAACGGTAGATCCAGAGAGCTCAGGAGCCCATCCTTTTTCCACCTTCGCTCCGCCTTTCTACACATCATTTTCAGTGTCCAAATACTCTTAGTTAGACAGGGCTCCTTTCTAGACTTGGGTTTCTTGACCTGCACTGGTGCTACAGTGTCTAACGCCATGGTGCATGCTGAATCAAAGTGTCTATTAAGCTCCACTCTGGTCCATGGTCTAGAGCAGTGTTTCCCAGCCCTGGTCCTCAGGGCACACTGAACACTGATGCAAACTCAGCTGCTGTAGACTCCTTTAGCACCCGACAACGCTTCACCTGATCACACTGCTTCACATGTTGGTGATTCAGGGCCACATCAAATAGCACCGGCCTGTGGTCTGAAAAATAGGCCTCTTGAACCTGCAGGTTAGAGACAGCTGTACCCAGTGACAGCACCAGATCTAAGATTTGACCACACACCTGTGTGGGTTGGTCCACTAACTGAACCAAATTAAAAGAGTCAACAAGATTTTTCACCATAGGCTTATCCTGACAACACACATGTATGTTAAAGTTCCCAAGGAGTAACACTTGATCATATTTAGGAATCACCTCACCAAGAAACTCAGTGAGATTCTCTAGAAAGTCGGTGTTTAGTCTCAGTGAGCGGTATAGGAGAGCAACTAGGAGCTTCGTAGAGTAACCCAGCTTACAGAGACAAAGTTCAAAGCTGGTAGGCACAAAGGACGGACGCACCTGCCTACACATAAACGTAACATTCAAAAACGTGAAAACATAAAATTCATGATTAAAAAACCCCACAAAAATGTAAAAATAAATGTTCAGCTACTTTACTTTTCCTTATGTGTCTGTTATAAGACAAGAGTTTCTAAGCTATTAGGAGTGATTATCCAGTCCAAACAAACACGGCTCAGACATTTCCCTGTGGGTTGCTCCGTGTCTAAGAGAGAGAGCTATCTAGGAGGGAGGCAGAAGAAAAACTATTCGCACAGATGCCCCCATACAGATGGGCTGAGTGCTTCACATCGCATGCCGATCAGGCACACAGCTGTTCCTCTTCTCTGCTTCTTCAACCATCCTGGCTTAATGGATCAGTGTTTTATGGGATGCATCGTGTTTGATTTGAATCAAGAGTTCCCTGAAGTCAGAGGACTGTTCAGCAGCTTGGCTGAATGTTGCCATTTGATGTCAAACCTGCACCTGGATTTTAGGTGGATATCATCAACACTAGCTTTTTGTTTCAGCTTATAAGTGTCCTTATATTATGTTAGGGTAAGTTAGATTGTGACAACAGCAAACCTGATCCAAGCCCTGTGACAACTCACTTCACTCATTCTGTTTCCTGAATGGCTGAGTGGTGATTAGACCACATTATGAATATAACCAAATAATCTGAGCTCTGGTTTAGTGGCTTCAGCTCCATAGAGGCAGCAGCTGGATAAATCTTACAGCATGGTGTGATTATTCAGAGGAATTCTTTTATGTTTGCTCAACACACTCAATCACAGTCACTGCTGCTTAAGTATCACACAAAAAAACTGACCGAAGTTTTTCTATCCTGCAACTACATTATCTGCTCAAAGTTGCGATGTGCCAACATTTTTAACTGTTATAATAAATCCACCTCAACCAAAGCAATTCATGTTAAATTCAACACAATTGCATTTATTCTGTGGTCTCTAAACATGAACTATCCAGCTTGTTTTACACATTATGTTGACCATTATCTAGGTTCCACTGGTGCTCCACACAACTGAGTCCTATTTCCACTGCTAAACATTTTAGATATTGCTAGATAATTAGTGTAATCTCAGATCGCTTCACTTGGCCCTCAGCTTTCTATCAGATCATGAGGACAATCTGTCCATCTTATAACTACATCGGAATTGTTTATTTACTCACAATCAGATTAGGAGCAAACACCTGATGAATATGTCAACAAGTCTAACAACCAGCTGTGTGGATTCACTTCTAAATCATTTCAACTGCAGAACTCTTGAAGTCCTTGACACCATCGCACCCGAAAAGGTCAAAGTTATCTCTGGCAAACAAAAAGCCCCATGGAGGTTCACTAAATCAGTTACAAGTCAGAAAAGAGAATGCAGGAAAGCTGAATGTAAATGGAGAAAAAGTAACCTACCAGGTCACTATGAGACCTTCAAATTGCAGCTATGCACTTACAACTCTGAATTAAATAAGGCGAGACAAGCCTTTTTCTCCAAAGTCATTAGTGATAACATTAACAATTCCTGTGTTCTGTTTGCTACTGTCGAGAGGCTAACTAATCTCCCAACACAGTTAGCTCCTGATTACATTTCCCAAATGAAGTGTAATGAGTTTGCATCTTTTTCAATGAGAAAATCATAAACATCAGATTAACCATTCATTCCTCCATGTCCAACACAACCAGACCACTGCTACAGACACACAGCAACAATCTGGCTAGAATGCCAGCTTTCAGTGTGATTAGTGCTAAAACACTGGAGGACATAGTAAACACCTTAAATTCATCCACCTGCTGTCTGGACACCCTGCCAACAAACGTCTTTAAAATGTTTTTAGTTGTTTGAAAGCTGATGTACTGAAAATTGTTAATTGCTCCTTATTGTCAGGTAATTCTCCCATTCCTCCCATTGCTTTTAGGGGTGCTTCAACATTTCCTGATGTTTACTGATGACACCATTATAGATTCTACAGATGGAAGCCAAGTCATGGGCCAGTTGCAACAGCTAAATGATTAGAAGTATGAGGATATTGTTTTTAGGGATAACAGGGTATATACAGTAATCCTTAAGTTAAATTTACTACTTTTTAATACCTTTTTTACAACCTTCAGAATTTTTTAAAAAACCATCACGACACTGAATTGCAGTGTTAATCAGTGACCTTTCTATTATTTACATAGACGGTTGAGCGCGCAGTGTTCTGAGATGATGCCGAACGACCACTGAATATGACGTCATCATTTTCAGATGATTGTGTGCCCTAGTGGTGCGACGGATCAAAAAACTCACGGTTCGGATCGTATCACAGAGTTGAGTCACGGGTCGGATCATTTTTTGGATCAGCACAAAGAAAAGAAAAAAAACAAAATAACTTTGCTCTCTTATTAATTTTGTAGAACACTTAGTGAAACATTTTTCTGCTTAATGCTCATTAAATACAAACAACATTTAACTCAAGACTCATTTAATGCAGTTATGTCCTATAAAATCTAGAACGTCAAAGATTTTTTAACTGAATGATTCTGACTATGTAGAATGAACATGTCAGATATTCAGTAGAATGTTGTCATGGATGTATGGAATGTTAATTTCTACCAGGAACAATAGAATTATAGATATCTGGAATACATATCCAGTCTGCCTAATAGACCTTATGTTTTTAGGGATTCTGAGATATCTCAAACTTAATTCCTACTAGTGCCGTTGTTATTATGGATATCCTTCATTATAATTTTTACTAGTAACAGCATAGCTGTTGATGTCTTCATTTGCTATTTTGACTAATAAGAACACAGTTGGTATAGGATCAATGAAAGTATTGCTAAATAGGAATTATTACAGAGAGGTCCGATTGCTGATTAAATGTGAAAACGGCTTGCCATAGCCAAGCTCACTCCCTGCGTGTCCTGCTTTCACTCATTTCCTCAACTTTCTGAAGCGCTGTTTGTTTTTCTTTACTCCTCGTTTGCAGATTTGTCCCCATCAATACTTCAGGTCCCATCACGTTAATGTAACAATTGTCCCAGGCATTTTGCACACGTCACCTCCCTTCCTGCTTTCATAGCGATCGGACGTTTGTGTGTGCGGCGCTGCGCCGTCAGGCTGGGAGGGCATAGAGGCGCACGCGTGTGTTCGTTTTTTCCGTTTGTATCATCTTTGTATTTTACAGGGAAGCCAAAATGCTCCCATACATGCGACTTAAACAATGCCGGTGGTGGTTTTTTAAGCTCCTCTCCTCCTCCACAAGCCATGACCACCGCTGTGCTTTTCTCGTTTGGATTGAACAGGTGGCGCCTCGGTCTTCCACGTGACCGATCCGCGGACCCTCGTGCGTGCAGTTGCATCCCTTAAGCTAGATTTATACTTCTCCGTCAGCTCCTCGGGCTGGGGCGATGGTGGCATAGGAGTTAAGTGGACGCCCCGCAATCGGAAGGTCGCGGGTTCGCGTCCCACTCGGTCTGTCACTGTCGTTGTGTCCTTGGGCAAGACACTTATGGCCTGTATTTGTATTTGCATGATCAAAGTTTTTTCCCCGTCATTTAAATTTTTAAAATGATCATAAATAAACATTCAGTACCATTAATTTTGTATTCAATTAAGAGTCAGTCCAAACAAGCTAAACAGTGTCCCAGTAAAATGTAAACAATGCAATTAACATTTCACCCGCTGTTGCTTGAATGCACAATCTCACCGTCCTTCTGCTCCACGCAAACCTGTGTGTGTTTGTTACATACACCTGCTTGTGTGTAACAAATGTCTCTATAGGGGCTTGCTGAAAAGGCTATAGCCATGACATTCTCAACTTTTGCCGCAGACAGACTCATGGCTGTTTAAATGTTCTCCTAGATCAGGGGTCGGGAACATGCGGCTCTGGAGCCGCATGCGGCTCTTTTAGCGACCCCTAGTGGCTCCCTGGAGCTTCTTCACAAATGTCCCCACAAGAGTATGAAAATGGATGGGGGATATATTTTTTGTTTTATTATCGTTTCTGTAGGAGGACAAACATTCTTAACGTTTTCCAATGCTGTAAAAATGCGCATAATAAATATTAAATTTTAACATTTCTGTCAACGAAAATTTGCGTCATAGCTTGCGACACACGTTTCAGTGCGGCGCTCATATGGCGGCGCCGTGCCAGGCAGATGGATGTAAACAAACCAGCGGGTGTGTCAGGGCCGTGGATCCCAAAGGGAAAAAGAGAAAGATAGCTGATGAGAACAGAGGATTCAAGGAAGAATGGACCCAATTATTTGCTTTCATTGTCGACGCAGAAGGATTACCTGGAAAAACTTCAACTTTTCACCGCTGTCGCTCGGACAAGGACCAATCAGCGGAGGTTTCACTGACTGACCAATGAGGGGACAGGATGCTTCTCAGCACATCTCCGGGTAAACATGGAGGAAAAGTTAATATTTGCCGTGTCTGATGTCCCAGAGCTTTACAAGACTTCCCTTAACTCCAGCAAAACCTTGTGAGACTTCATATCTACCGCTGTTTCAACTCTGAACTGCTTTAATAACCCAAAATTCCCTCCAATCTGACGGCCAATCAAAACAACGGAAGACTCGCTATTCACCCTGCTGGAACAGAGGCGTCGCTGGCTTTTGCCGCTGCCGCATGTCGCCTCCCGTGTGTCAGGCTATAAAAGTAGATTTAAGAAGTGGATTACATCTCCCAACTCCACTACTGCTGCAGGTTTTGTTGCAACCTGAGAGATAAAAGCGTGGAAAACCGTTCATGGAGGGTGATTACATGAAGGATTCATTCATCAAAATATCAGAGCACCTATTTCAGACTTCAGAAACAAAACCGAGATAATCCAGAAAATTAAAGACATTCCTCTCTCCACAAAGACAAGGACCATTAAAACGACAGGAGACGTCACCAATCAGCAAATCAAAGACATTAATTCAGCTCCAGCGTCCTCAACTACCTGTGATGAGTCGTGTGATGTGATCGATATCAAACAGACAGCGCTGTTATGCAGGTATGTGAGCTGTGATGGGCTCAAGAAGAAATGATCAAATTAATCCCACTGATTAATATTGTAATGGAAGTTAAAACGTAAAGCACCAAATATCTACAGCAGAGTCACGTGGTGTCGTTCTCTCCAGGATGCTAATAATAATAAACATTTAATCATGAATGCTCATTAAGTATTTGTAGTCTACTTAGTCATGTTGATAATAGGCTAATATAACTATATACACTTACAACCTGTGTTGCCTTCATATAAGGCTTTTATAAGGCTTTTCATTTTTTGCGGCTCCAGACAGAATTGTTTTTTGTTTTTTTGGTCCAATATGGCTCTTTGAACATTTTGGGTTGCCGACCCCTGACCTAGATGAATCTGTGCTCCGCTGCCACACTGGAATAACAAGTGCTATTTAGGTCAAAGGTTTAAAATCAGAAAAACATGTCTCAAAAAAAAACATGTCTCAGGACAGTGACTGATAAACTAACCATGAGTAAAATTTGGCCTCAAACTATATAAAAACTCAGCAGAGAATATATTTTGATTATTATTTACTCGGGCTGAAATCCTTTGATGTTGATAAAATTCTCATGCTCAACAGATCTTTTATTCAGTCAGTTTAACAGCTCCGGTGGCCTAGTGATAGAGTGTCCGCCCTGGGACTGGGAGATCAGGGTTCGATTCCCAGTTGGGTCATACCAAAGACTTTGAAAAAATGGGACCCAATGCCTCCTCTCTTGACACTCAGCACTAAGGGGTTGGATTGGGGGGTTAAACCACCAAACAGTTCCCGAGCGCGGCCACAGCTGCAGCTCACCGCTCCCCACCATGGGGATGGGTCACATGCGGAGATGTAATTTCACCAGTGTGTGATGATGACTTGGGACTTTAAACCATATGTCTAATCTTACTTGCTTAAAACTCGATGCAGAGAACAGGAACTGTCCATCAAAAATATTAAATATTTTTGGTAAAACCACTGGTATACAGCAGCAGGGTCCAGAAATCCCAGTTAGTCCAGCCCGGTCCTGATCACCCTCTCTTTAAGGAATTTCTACTATGATCCTGGGTTATTTCTGCTGTGGAAAGGTTTTCTCCCCTTTGCTACAGTTCTCTAGTAGCTAGGACATTTGTCCTGTGAGCGGGCACATCTGAAACACATGAGTTCACCTTCCTTACTGTCTTAAGATGTGTTACTTCACTCATCCATCTACAAATCCTGCCTGGACCCATTTCACTTTCTTCTGCCCCTTCCTGCACCCCGGTGCTGCACCCACAGATAATGCATGTCACCCCAAAAAACTTGCAAATAAATATTATTGTTTCTGAATCCTGTTTACCCTGAATTTCTGCACTTGAGTCACATAAAAATGACCATTTCTCCCTCCTCCTTCAGGATGGAGATTCCTGCTCCACAAGCCAGAACACAAAGATATAGGCTCACCTTGCTCCATGTAGAGAGTAAAACATGAACCATCCATCCATCCACCCATAATAAACATTTAAGGGTCCTTTTATTAACATTACTTAGTGCATTATTAAGCATTAACGAACTATTAAATAAAGTATTAACAACTTCCTAATATTAATGTTAATATTTAGTAATGCGTTACTAAGCAGACACCCTTGCCAGCTGGGTATTCATCATAATAAGCTGGTTTCCTGCCTCTGTTTACCCGTGAGAGCACAAGATCTCAAGGAACTCTTAGCTTTAATAAAATGATCTCATTTTTGTCTCATAAAATGATTTCTTTCACTTCACTGGTTAATTACAATCATATTCTGTTCTATCTACAAGGAATGTTTCATCTAAAGTGATTTTAATGTCTTGACTGCTTTACAGTAATGAATGAATCAACATCTTTGTTTATTCTTATATCAGATCATAAATACCACAAATGAGTCTACTAGATGAATTTAATAATGGTTTATAATCATTATATTCACATATTAATATTACCATATTGATTAAATGAATGTTTCATCTATTTACTTAACAGATTAAGGAGTAAGTCTTTTCTAAGTGTCTAAGGAAAGGAGAGACGTCTGAGGACTGTTTGGTAAACACCCATTTACACTTGTTAGATTCTGATTTGCCAAAAATTGTAAACAACTAACATTAAAAGAGGTGGCATTTCCTCTACAAGTCAGTTCCTGCTTCCAGCTTACGCTAAATTATTATCCTATAGGGAGTCAAGCCAGACTTTTCAGTGGAATAATTTAGCGGCATAAAGAACCATCTCTTTTGAATCAACCAATTCTTATCTGCTCAATCTGCATCTAACTCATCCGCAGTGCAGCCCGGGAGGTGATCTCTGACCAGCTCAAAGGAATATGGCCTGTGACACCCAGAAGTAAAACTCCTCACCAACGAGGAAACTTCAGGCCGGCTGGGTTCCCGGGAAGCTGGGAAGTTATTAATTTGATAATTTGTTAAACCTAAGTAAATAAACAGCTTATTTTGATAACTCAGACACCACATTCCCTTATATCCTTAATGAGGTTTTTTAATAACGTCTAATATCATGTTTCATCATTGTTCATTCATGGTATCAGTTGACATTACCTTGAACCATCATTTATAATAATTTGACCTGCATCATCATTAGTAGTAGAAATAAATTGAATTTTATCAACTATATTTTTGCCTCTGTCTCAAATTATTATAAAGTGTTGTTTCCCTGGCATAACCAAAGGACCTATTTTCATCATCGATCAAATATTAAAGGTTCAATAATAGTGATAATTCATATTTATATGGAATATCACCTCTTGTTGATACCTTTATATTTTATTGCCCTACCTTATCTGGCTCATCTGAACTCAGCCAAATATCATTTTACTGATGTTCTTAAGTGTCTGTGAACGGAAGTTAGGTGTGTGTGTGTGTGTGGGGGGGGGGGAGTGAATATGCCAATGCTTTTAAAATGGTGTGGGTGGAATGGGAATGAGGGTTGTATAGGGTCATTTTAACCTGTAAAGCACTTTCAGTTGCATTTTGTGTTGGAAAAGCGCTTTATAAATAAAGTTTGATTTGATTGAGGATTCATCAAAAGTAACCACCTACAACACGTTACATTATAAACGCCAGAGATGTGGCTGTGAAATACGATGGATTTGGCCCGTTAACGTCAACATGTGCAAGTATGTCGTTTCAAGCCGATAAGGTTTGTAATAATGCAACCCGCTTGTAAATCTGTTAATATTTCATCGAATTAAGAGTGTTTTTGTTTAAGCCGTTCACTCACTTTCCATCTACTACCATCGAGAGCGGAGGGTCTGCTGTCTAAAGTAAGATGGCCACCGTTTAGCTATGCACTCGATTCCCGCTTTTGCCATCTAGTGCTTATATTAGGGGTGGGACTTTAACGCGTTAATTATGATTAATTAATTAGAAAAAAATGACGCATTAAAATAAATTAACACATTTCCAAAATGCTCGTTTTGTTAACCTGCGCACCGAGAGACTTACAAAGACGAGGTAAGCTAAATTCTTAATATATTAACATTTGTGCAGCAATGAAAGCATCAGACAGAATGACATTTTGCTCTTAACGGTAGTTTATGAAAGTAGTCAGACACACAGCTGGCTAAGTGCTGCTCCGTGTTTTCATCACTCTAAACTTTCAGGCACAAACCTGTCTTTAAGTAACAGTAACGCTCGAAAATCTTTCTGATAATTTTCTAAACACTTGTGTCAGTTTAATATATTCTCTTGTGAGATGAGTGACTGTCTAATCGCTGCGTGCGTTACTATAATTCAGCAGCGAGGTGTGTTGAAGCGGTGATCAGCTGATCAGGAGCTAAAGGGGCGGATGTTTACGTCCAAGAGCATCAGGGCCAGGGCAAGTGAGGAACGAGGAAGATGTGATCAGGCTGCAGACCCGAAGACACGTAGATTCACGCCTGCAGCAGCGAATCTGCAGGTCGGCAGCCATACCCTTCTTGGTGTGACAGCGGGACTTACCATGTAAGGAAGGTCTGCTCACCTGTTCACTGCTCAGACATCAGATCATTAATTCCTCATCACGATCTTAACTAGATCATCCTCCAGTCATCTAACTGGAACCAGTTAGTGTTCCTGATCATGTATTTAGTCCTGCTGTAACCAGCTTCAGCACTCTCACCCAAGTTAGTAAATTTAAGTCCTCCA
>SSNS01000293.1:561244-578882 GCA_006937985.1 Aphyosemion australe | reverse complement strand
GAGTTAGAGGCAGCGTTGTTAACGGAGAGTTAGAGGCAGCGGTGTTAACGGAGAGTTAGAGGCAGCGTTGTTAACGGAGGAGAGTTAACAAGGAGGCAGCAGTCCAGCTGAACGTCTGGGCCAAACAGCATGTCCACCCAAACGTCCACGAAAAAGGCTTTTGACCAGAGGTGAGTGGAAGATATAAAGTAGGGACACAAATGATAGCCTGACAGTTAAAAAACTACCTTGAGAAAATGTTACTTGAGCACTGTGAGTAATGAACTGGAGCCGTGATGGGAATAATGGCATTTTAAACAACAGCGCTGCTAGCGAGGGTTAGTTTTTACTTTCACTTTCATTTAAGCTAGCGCTTCAGTTCTGGTGATCGATAATTAGCAGGGTCGCCATCAAGAAAAGCTCTCTGGTATGTTTTTTTTTGTCAAAACAATTTCCTCCATTTTATGCCTTCATATCGATGTCAAAACGCTCTGAAACTGTATATTTTCTATTGTTAATGCGGCTTATTAGTATGGCCCTTCCCAGCAGCCTTTGCGTGGTGACGTCAACTGTAGAATACCCTATTAGCCTTTCGCCGGCCCCGCCCCCAGAATGGCTATTGTCCAATCACACATCATAGCAACCGTTAATGTCCGAAAACTCCAAACAACATGGTGAAGCTAAGCCTAATTTACTACTAAGCATTAGCCTCGATAGTAGTCGTGTCTCCTTCGTTTCCCTTCAGAACCTCCTCATCAAGCTCAACCAGCAACAGCCAAGCATGAGTGCTCCCCCCGCCCGCGGCTGGATGGAGGTCCGCCTCCCAGACTATCCAAGACTCTTATAGATAAGACACACCGTGCCGGCAAATCAGCGTAATATTACCTCAACCATGTGTCTTATAAACGCACATTAAGCCTTGGCGCAACAGCAGGTGGTGTCATGATCACGTGATGAATTAATGCCGCGCTCCGGCCGGGAACTATTGAAAATGAAAGTAAACACGGGCTTAAGTTTCTTTTTGTTAACAGAACCAGCTGAGATGATGAACTGGAGCGATGCAGAGCACCAGGAGCTTTTAGAGCTGCAGCTCAGATCATCTAACATCTGACAGCTCACAGGGACACCGCATCGCCGCCACCGCTCACCGACCCACGTGATCCCAGACGTCGCCTTCTCCCGAAACTCCCAACTCCTTGTTCCCTGCTACGCTTCGCTCAGCGGAGCTGACACTAATATATCCCTCCACTGCATACTGTAACCCTTTTGCCTTGATCTGGATGATATTGAGGAGGAATTGCTCCAAAAAATGTCGCTGACACGCATCTGTCTACTTCTTTCCATCGCGGAAATCTGCAGAGCTGCAGTATTTGATCCACTTATTGTCGGACTTGGCAACAGTAACTAAGGGGGGCGGGGCTCGGCGAAAGGTCAATTAGTCATCCTTATTAAAGACACCTGTCTTAACTAGTCACCTGTATAAAAGACACCTGTCCACAGAATCAATCAATCAAGCAGACTCCAAACTCTCCAACACGGGAAAGACCAAAGAGCTGTCCAAGGATGTCAGAGACAAGATTGTACACCTGCACAAGGCTGGAATGGGCTACAAAACTATTACCAAGACTCTGGGAGAGAAGGTGACAACTGTTGGGGCAATTGTTCCAAAATGGAAGGAGCACAAAATGACCATCAATCGATCTCGGTCTGGGGCTCCTCACAATATCTCACCTCGTGGGGTGTGAATGATTGTGAGAAAGGTGAGAAATCATCCTAGAACTACACGGGAGGAGTTAGTTAATGACCTCAAAGTAGCTGGGACCACAGTCACCAAGAAAACCATTGGAAACACATTACACCACAATGGATTAAAATCCTGCAGTGCTCCAAGGTCCCCCTGCTCAAGAAGGCACATGTGCAGGCCCGTCTGAAGTTTGCCAATGAACACCTGAATGATTCAGAGAGGGACTGGGAGAAGGTGCTGTGGTCAGATGAGACCAACATTTAGCTCTTTGGCATTAACTCAACTCACCGCGTTTGGAGGAAGAAACATGCTGCCTATGACCAAAACACCGTACCCACCGTCAAGCATGGACGTGGAAACATTTTGCTTTGGGGGTGTTTTTCTGCTAAGGGCACAGGACAACTTCACCACATCAACGGGAAAATGGACGAGCCATGTATCGTCAAATCCTGAGAGACAACCTCCTTCCATCTGCCAGGAAACTGAAAATGGGTCATGGATGGGTGTTCCAGCACGACAATGACCCAAAACAGACAGCAAAGGCAACAAAGGAGCGGCTCAAGAAGAAGCACATGAAGGTCATGGAGTGGCCTAGTCAGTCTCTGGACCTTAATCAAATAGAAAACCTATGGAGGGAGCTGAAGCTCAAAGTTGCACAGAGACAGCCTCCAAACCTGAGTGATTTAGAGATGATCTGCCAAGAGGAGTGGACCAACATTCCTCCTAAAATGTCTTGGTCATCAGTTACAAGAGACGTTTGACCTCTGTGCTTGCAGACAAGGGTTTTGCCACTAAGTATTAAGTCTGTTTTGTTAGAGGGTTCAAATACTTATTTCACTCAATGAAATGCAAATCAGTTTCTATCTTTTATTTAAAGTTAAATTTTTAATTTTCCTTTTGATGTTAAAATAAACCTACTATTAAAATGATACTGTTCTGAGACTTTTCATTTCTTTGTCATTGGACAAACTTACAAAATCAGCGAGGGGTCAAATAATTACACTGAACAAAAATATAAATGCAACACTTGTTTTTGCTCCCATTTTTCATGGGCTGAACTCAAACATCTGAAACTTTGTCCACTTGCACAAAACACCCATGACTCTCACATGTTGTTGTGAAATCTGTCTACATGTGTGTTAGTGAGCACTTTTCCATTACCAAGATAATCCATCCCACCTCACAGGTGTGGCATATCAAGGAGCTGATTAGACAGCATGAATAATTTCCAGGTGTGCCTTAGACTGCCCAAAATAAAAGGACACCCTGAAATGTGCACGGTATTGCTTTATGGGGGGTGGTGGGGCAGACAACCAGTCAGTATCTGGTGTGGCCACCATTTGCCTCACGCAGGTCAATACATCTCCGTCACATGGAGTTGATCAGGTTGTTGATGGTGGCCTGTGGAATGTAAAGTTGGAACACCTGTGGGAATTAGTAGCACCAGCTTTTCATGGCTTGATCAACCTCCATTGCTGCAGAACAGCTGTGTTCCCTGAAAAAGACCTTTTTATAGAATTCTGAAATGTAAATTATTTTTCAGGTTTGAGTAACCTTACCTTTTTTTTAACCTCTGGATGTTCACCACTTAACTTTGTACCATTTCAAGCTATTCATTGGACTTGAATGACTTAAACTGCAATAAAGAACTGGAAAAAGTGGGGCATTCTAAAACTTTTGACCGGTAGTGTATATATAAAAATCCCATCCCACCCTCCACAGGTGGTCTCATCCACTCATCTGTTTTTATATAGTGCCTTCTAGGCTTGACCCCCTTAAGGCACTTTATGACACAGTCATGATTTAAATGATTATTTTAAAAGTTGTATTTTGCTGAGCAAAGAAAAAAAGTGTAATGTCTTTTTAGTCTAATTTAAAAAAAAATTCCCATCTCATCCTCCACAGGTGGTCTCATCCTTCCAAGCTCGGGTCCTCTACCAGAGGCCTGGGTGCTTGAGGGTTCTTCAGTATCTTAGCTGTGCCTAGAACTGCACTTTTCTAGACTGAGATGTCTGATGTTTCTCCTGGGATCTGCTTTAGCCACTCCTCCCGTTTGGGGGTCACTGCCCTGAGTGCCCCAATGACCACGGGCACCACCGATGTCTTCACTCTCCAGGCATTCTCCAGTTCTTCTTGTTGCTGTTGCACCCCGACTTTGGAATGAACTTCCTTTATCCTTACGTGTTACTCACAGTCTGGACACCTTTAGAAAGCAGCTGAAGTCCCTTTTGTTTAAAACTGCTTTTACTTAAATCTTTTATGTTTTATTCGTTTTTTTCTAACTTGTATTTATAATCATCTTTCATTTGTTTTATCATTTTTATAATTTTATGACTTTCTGTTTTCTGATTTTTAATGATTTTATGATATTCTGTTGTTTTGTTTTAAGATCATTTTATGATGACTTTACCTTTTGAACAAACATCACGTGTCTAAAGCGGATCTTCATCCGTGTATGTCACACATCACGTGATCAGGCCGCTGCTGTGAAAAAAACGATGCGCCAAACTAGGGCTGTGCGATATGACGAAATGTTTCGTCTGTACGATAGAAAATGTCTATCGTTTAATATGAAGCTCTATCGTTTACACCACGATACTGCGTTTTACGGCAGTATTTTACGTCATGATGCCTTACGGCATGTCCATGCACGCGCGGCGCGCCACGCTAGCCATGCATGAACAAACATGGAGGACGGTAGTGGACGCGGTTCAGACCAGGGTCATTTTCAACAGGATGACCTGCCAACCCAAACGGAGGAGCTTGTACCTAAAAGAGGGGAAACTTCTGTTGTATGGATGTGGTTTGGGTGTAGGAAGGCCGACGCGGACCAGAAAGCAGTTGTTTGTAAAGTTTGCCGGTTCCCGGTGCCAACAACAGACTCCAACACTACAAATGTATTTTATCAGCTGCGCAAGAACCACGATAAAGAATACAGAGAGAGTCAACAAGCAAAAGCCTTAAAAGCAGCGTCGAGTGGTAGCGTAAGCGCTCATAACAAACTCCAGACACAGACGCTGCAACAGGCGTTTAGCCGTGGTGCACCATATAACCACAGCTCCCGCAGATGGAAGGAGATCACTACTGCAGTTGCCAAGCACATCTGCAAAGACATGGTTCCAATCTACACGGTCGAGAAACGTGGGTTTGGTGAGTTGGTGCAAACACTTGAAATTTTATATTAACTGAATTTAATTAAAAGAAACAATGCTATATCGTTATGTATATCGTTATCAGGATATAAAATGAGCTATATCGGGATATGAAATTTTTGCCATATCGCCCAGCCCTACGCCAAACCGGAAATGCTTCTGCAGCAGCGCTTGGGCACCAGATTGTGAAAGAACGGAGAAATACGGTGATTCTTCCTGATGTAAGAAGTGAGTCTACTCTTTCTTTTGGTAGTTTTGGCGTTTACATGATCATAGAGCACAATGTTCTGTGACTCTTCAAAAAACAGTAAAAACGCACAAAAACGCTGGCAGTCAGGGGCTTTCTGATCAGAAAAGGGCTGGCAGTGAATGAGTTAAGGAATGTAATGTGATGACGATCTCCCAAAACTCAGAGATTGTAGAACCGTCTATTTGCGTTCTATCACCCATCTGCGCCATTATTTTTGGACACATCACATTTGTTTTTTTCCTCTCAGGCTTATGCCATTGCTATTCAATTCAATTCAATTCAGTTTATTTATATAGCGCCAGATCACGACAAGAGTCGTCTCAAGGCACTTCACAAAGTAAACATTCCAATACAGTTCAGTTCATAAGCCAATCAGTAAAAAAGTTTCCTATATAAGGTACTCTGCTACTCTGCTTCTGTTAGCCACACACAAATCAGAGCAAGTTTTAGGCAGCATGTTGCTTTGTTTAGCTGGGGTGCTCGGTAGAACTGAGGAAAATAATCTTAATAATCCGATGCATTAGGATGCGGACATAAATGAACAAGTCATTGAAAAAGCACACCATAATCGGTTGAAACGCTAGCCGCTAGCCTTAGCGGCTAGCTAGCTCCGTCTCTAAGCGGTAAGTACATGTATTCTGATGCGTCTCGATCAGGAAACCTCTGGTTCAGTGTTTTGCTCTAAACTTTGCACTTGGCTTTGTGGCTTTTATTATTTGGGGACGTTCGTTTGTATTTTAATGATCCTTTTAACTGTGGCTGCCGATGGAGTTCTGTTTTCCTGTTTGGGTAGAGAGACGGAAAAAACCCCTCCCTCCCCCACATAGTCAGGAAAGGGCTACGGAGAGCAGCAAGGCAAAAATAGCAGGAGTGTAATCCTCTGGAAGTGGATGCAAACACATCGGGAATTTAGCTTAACCTGATAGATTTTTTTCCTCTGGACAAGAAATAATTACTGGTAATATTGTGAATGACAGGATATGAGCCACCTCTAGATATAATTGAAATTATTTTACATTAATTATAAAAATATCATAAATAAAAATGCTTGTATGACATTTGAGACATCTATCACAGACAGAGAGATATTGGAAGTTTAGGATTTTTTTGTATTCTGAACTGTTTTATTCTATTTTCTGTGAAGGGGTATGCTTTTAAATTGATCTATTTTACTGATAAATAACTTCCAAAATGTCTGAATTGTCAAAATGGAAAAAAATCGTGATAAAATCATGATCGTGATTTTGCAAAAAAACATTGTGATTTTATTTTTTTTCCATATCGCCCACCCCTAATTATAGCTGAATCTATAACGCTCCACCTGAGAGAGTAAAACTGTAAGGCTTGTTTTCGCCCTCAGACATCAATTCTGATTGCTATACAGCACACGAGCACAGGACAGGACACGGGGAAAAAAAAGAAAAAAAAGCTATTACTGTTTATTTTTGTTGCATCCTGTGGGTAGGTGGAATACTATATACCCAGGGTCCGAAACTAAATTTTTGACTCACCGGCCAACTTGGCCGGTGGATGCTAAAATCTACCAGCCAAGCATATTTTTTACCGGCCAAAATTTTAAATGATTTTTATCTACCCAAAGCACGTTATTCTATAATATGGTATTATTTTTGATTAAAACAGAGGAGTGACAACACAATTAAAACATCATTAATAAGAAAAACAACTTTTTAGTAATTTGATTTTTTTTTTTTTTTTTACTTTTTAAAAATGTTTTTAATGAACTCTTTTATTGAAATCTAGTAAGACTCCTTGTTTTCTCTGGCCATGAAATCTGGCCTCCATAAACATGAATACGTAGACGCTGGAGAGCGTAATAGCGTTGCCGCCATATTGGATGGGTCCCTCACGCTCTGAACCCAACTGGAGTTGCTGGGTGCACTACTAAGCCTGTTTTTTCTACAGCCTACAGTTGCAACAACCGGCTCACTATTGAAAACAGATCACGTGGGATTTTTCTGAGACTTTTCTAGCCTATCCGATGGGATTTTATATTTTTATTTATTTTGTTTAATTGTGTTTTAATTATCATGCCATACCATGTGTCTGATTTTGTGAAAAAGTTTGATAAAATGTGTTTTTTAGGGTAAGTACCTTCCTCAGTAGAAATAAATGCACTGGGGGCGAATGGAGACCCATCTAAGATGGCGGCCGACCACTACGGCAGCACCCGTCCACGGGGCGTCTACGTCTAGTCTGTGGTCCCAGATCTCTGGAGAACACAGCTACACCATGAGAATATCTTGTAATGATAGGAACAAATAGAAGTTGTCTTATTTGTCTGTTCGGTTAGGTGAGGTGAGTTATGAGTGACCTGGAAGTGTTTGTGGGCACACGGAAACGAGAGTTCCGGGGGCAACTGGCGTGCATGCATCTGTTTAAGCTAACAGATTAAAAGAGCGCCGTCTCCTCAAGATATAAAGAGTGTCGTTATTGAAGAACTCACACACACAAAATGCAACATATCTGAAAGTATGTCAGGGCTTATACTCCAGTCAGTCCTATGACAAATGAATTGTTACGGTTCTTCTCCCTAGCGTGCTGGCGGCAAACGGTGCAGCTCATTTGCGCATATTCTGGTTCATAATGTAGCCACAGTTCGCCACGTTTCATTAAATCTTCTGGTTGCCACTGGTCCTGGTGGGTTTTTTTTCCAGTTCGACGTGTTTTCGTTTTGAAGGCTGGCTGACTCTAGGTAAAAACCTCCACATTTCACCGCTAGTTTTAACACGAAGCTAACCGCTACCTTGATAAACAGTGAATGGGATAGGCGGAAATGACGTGGGGTGCGGCGCTCACGTTTCGCGTTCGCCTGTGTACGTCGCATGCAGGCGGGAGAGGAGCGTCACAGAAATCCATCGAAGAGGACTGATAAACATAACTAATTTGGTGTAAACATTTACTCGCCATGTGGCGAGTGGCGCTCCAAATTTTACTCGCCAAGTGGAGCAAATTACTCGCATTTATCAATAGTTTATCTTCGTTCAAACACACACTAGGCAGACAAAGGGTGCCCTGATTGGCTGCTACAGCTCCACTGTCATAGCAACAGGCACAGGAAGTATTTCCTGTAATTTTAAATATGTCTATCTATCTAACTATCTGTCTGTCTGTCTGTCTATATATCTAATGCTGGAAGCAGCTTCACTCTGGTTTTGTGCCATGACTGCGGACAATGTGCACCACCACGTCTTTGTCTCTATGGCGCGGTATGGGGGCCAAAATTAAGCCAACTTCCCTGCTGTAGGAAGCTATATGTATTCCGAAGCAAGCTACTGATCTGATTAATGATAGGCCGGCGCCGGAAACTGACAGGCTCGTGCTGGTAACTGAGGAAGAGCCCCCTCTAATATCTATTAGCATGGATAGGCTAGCCTTAGCCTGGATGGGGTGGCGTTAGCATCGGAGAGGCTAGCGATTAGCATGTCTAGGCTGGTAACTCACTGGATTTCCTACTCCCTTGACTGTCCATTAGCATGGATAGGCTGGCGTTAGCATCGGAGAGGCTAGCGATTAGCATGCCTAGGCTGGTCACTCACTGGATTTCCTATTCCCTTAACTGTCCATTAGCATTGATAGGCTGGCGTTAGCATCGGAGAAGCTAGCGATTAGCCTGCCTAGGCTGGTCACTCACTGGATTTCCTACTCCCTTAACTGTCCATTAGCATGGATAGGCTGGCGTTACGAGGCTGAAGTTGGCTTCCGATTCGGGAAATAGCTAAAGGGCAATTGCACTCAATTTTTCTCTACTCTGATCATTTTTAATCAGCTCTAGCTCCAAAACTACAACACGTATTCTCTTGAAAGCTGTGCTGGATTATTCTACACTAATAGCAGATTACATAAAACATAGTTTGTGATTTGTGAAACCTTTTTCTGATTTGTGAAACTTCAAAGAAGCCAGATTTATGCGTTTTTTATCATCTGGCCCACACTGGAACTGGTCCTGAGCAAAAACTACAACACTTACTCTCTTCAAACCTGCAGTCAGGTCCAGCAAAACCAGAACAGAACAGTCCCCTACATCACTGTGATTCAGAAGGTCATTAGAGACCCTGAGAAGAGCTGTTTCAGATGCCCGAGCCACCTCAGATGACTCCTCTCAGTGTGGAAGAGCATGCGGCTCTACTCTGAGACTCCTCCAGATGATCGATCTTGTCACCTGGAGGGGGCTCAGAGTAGAGCTGCTGCTCCTCCTCATAGAGGAGCAGTGTGTCTAGTATTCTTGTATAAAAATAAGCAACTGTTGGATCTTATACGGTTTGCATACAGACCGATTGGATAATTGCAATATTACATACTCACAAGTCCAAATCACTTCAATCAGGTTATTATTTCTTAAATATATGCTATCTTTATTTCAAAACGACGTCAAGTTCTAAGTTTTAGGGTTCTGAATTCTGATCTAAGAAACATTCTTTTAAGATTTTTTCCCTTTATGACTGTATAGATTTTTTAATTTAGATATTTAGAACTGGGTTTTGCCTGTTGAAGTCATATCTACTGTGTTACCCAAGGTTGAGATCTGTCCAGTTATTTATTCATCACTCAATGTGGCCGACTGTTGTGAAAATCAAAAAAATTACATAATTGCATCTACAATGTATTGTTGGTCTAGTGTGGACCCGTTTCACTGATCTGTCTTAATCAAGCATTGGTTTGATCTTGGAGAGCGCGACGGCGAGATCTGTGGAGCTCTCTGATGCAGTGAGTCAGCTGCTGCAAAGCCACTGCGCTGTTAGCCTACGGACAAACACAAGGAAATATCCGGACCCGGAGGCGGTTGTGGATTTTAATCTGGATTTTTCTGGAACTCGGTTTTGGCGGAGCTGATGCGCTGTCAATGAGCACCGTGAGGAGAGGGGAGGACGGGAGAAGGGACGGTCCTGTCACCCTGCCTGCCTGTTTGGTAGCTCTGCTAGCAGCCTGGCACCGAGTGGGCAAACCGAATCGGAACGAGGACGTCTGAACCCAAAGCTGACTGCAATCAAGGACGGCGCTGACATCCATCGTGAGCCGACCTGGCGCCAGCCAGAGAGGCTAGCTCCCAGGACGGGACTGACATACCGCTACCATCGGCCACAAGGCCCAGACAAACAACTAAAAAGGCCACAACACCATCAACCAGCATCTGGTTGACCTTCGATCAAAGCGGAGTGGAGCCAGAAGCGGAGGTGGACTCGACAACAGCTGTTAGCCAAAACCAGAACTGAATTTCAACTGTATTAAAGTTGCTGTCAGAAGAAAAGGATGCCACCAAAAAACAAAGAAGTAGAGGAGATAAAGAAAACGTTGGACTTTATGTCAGAGGAGTTATCTACAGTTGCTAAGCAGCAGAAAATGATAATGGACCTCGTAGGAGAAATTAAACACCTAAAACAACAAAATGAAGAGAAGGAGAGAAAGATTGTAAGTCTGGAATGCCGTATAGCAGAACTCGAGCAGTACACTCGTATAAATGATGTCATCATCAGTGGAATGGAGATCAGGCCCCGATCCTATGCCAGGGTGGTAAAACAGCAGGATGATGAGGTGATAACAGACGCAGACATGAATTCTCTGGAGCAAGGGTATAGCCATATCCAACATAGACATTGAAGCTTGCCATTTATTATCTCATAAAAACAAAGCTAAACCTGCCATAATCTTACGATTTGCAAACAGAAAGCACAAGAATGCCCTTCTAAAACAAGGGAAAAAACTCAAAGGAACTGAAGTGTATGTGAATGAACATTTAACAAAGAGAAATGCAGAGATCGCAAGGAAGGCACGACTCTTGAAAAAACTGAAAAATACAGGCAACGTGGACAGCTAACTGTAAAATATTTATTAAGCTGAACGGGTCACCAGAGGAAGCAAAGATTCTAGTGATAAAACACATTGAGGAACTGGAAAAGTATGAGTGACTACGAAAGTGAACCCAGGCACAAACCATAACAATGATGATGATGACACAAACCACTGACCATACAGAAGATAAAGTATACGAATTAGACAATTACATAGATCCAGAAAACTATTTCTATAACACTACAAATAACTGTGATTACTATACAGAGGAATCCTTTAATAAAAAGGTGGAAATAGATGGGGCCCTGTCAATAATACATTTCAACAGCAGAAGTCTAAACAAAAATTTTTGTAAAATAAAGGAATACTTGAAAAATTTTAAGAAGTTCAATATAATAGCCATATCCGAAACCTGGCTAGACAGGGATAATGTTACTGAAGTGGAATTTGACGGATATCAATTATACACAATGAATAGGAGGAATAAAAAAGGAGGTGGGGTTGCTATTTATGCAGCAAATGACTTGAGATGTACAGTAATCAAAAGCATGACAGAAACAGTTGAAAATACCTATGAATGTCTAACGCTGGAAATAAATGTTGAAAAATCTCAAAATATAATTGTTTCATGTATCTACAGGACACCTGGAAGTTGCCTCCAGAAGTTCATAGATAAAGTAAATGAGTTATATGACAAAGTAAATAACAGAAAACCAGTAATAGTCTGTGGCGATTTCAATATAGATCTGTTAAATCCAAGTGAACATGTAAAAACAACAGACTTTATCAATACAATGTACACCACTAACTTATTTCCTCTAATTACAAAACCTTCTAGAATAACAGTAGACTCAGCAACACTAA
Organism: Aphyosemion australe; assembly: GCA_006937985.1. Classification (NCBI taxonomy): domain Eukaryota; kingdom Metazoa; phylum Chordata; class Actinopteri; order Cyprinodontiformes; family Nothobranchiidae; genus Aphyosemion; species Aphyosemion australe. The sequence continues at coordinate 567,085 of SSNS01000293.1, read as the reverse complement.
TAGACAATATATTCACAAATAAAAGAGAAAATAAAATAACGAGTGGTTTACTTATCAACGATATTAGTGACCATCTTCCAGTCTTTGCCATCATACAAACCTTGAAAAATATAGGCAATAATATAAACGTTGAAGAGCCCAAACTGACCCGATATAGAACCGTAGAATCCATCACTGCTTTTAAAGCGGATTTAAAGCATGAAAGCTGGGAAGAATTATATAAACATAGTGATCCAAGTAAAGCGTTTGAAATCCTTCTAGAAAAAATACTTGAACTATATAATAAAACTTGTCCAATTAGAAAACAGAAGCAACAACTTAATACGAAGCCATGGATGACAAAGGGGCTACAAAATGCTTGCAAAAAGAAGAATACTCTATACAAAATATTCATAAAAACTAGAACAAAAGAGGCTGAAAACAGATACAAGAAATATAAAAACAAATTAACAACCATAATTAGGATTAATAAAAAGGAACACTTTGATAAATTATTACAACAGAACAAAAATAATACACAAGGAACATGGAAAATATTGAAAAGCATTATTAATAATAATGAGGGGGAAAAAAAGCATAATAGAGGCTCTGACCAGTGAAAATGGGAATCTTATAAATAATCATGGAGAAATTGCAAATGCACTAAATGATTATTTTGTAAATATTGGGACCAGCCTAGCAAATAAAATAAAAAACCCAAAGTTAAAATGGACGATACTGAACATATATCTGCGAACAAAGATACAATGTTTATTAAGGATACTGATGAAAATGAAATGATTTCCATTGTAAAAAAATGTAAAGACAAAAGGTTGAAAGATTCTGAAGGAATTGACATGTTATTAATAAAAAGCATTATAGAATGTATTGCAACACCCTTTGCATACATATGCAATCAATCATTTAAAACAGGCATTTTTCCCAGTAAAATGAAAATAGCTAAAGTTATACCTATTTTTAAGTCAGGTGAAAAAAAACTGTCATCCAATTACAGGCCAATCTCTCTGTTATCCCAGTTCTCCAAAATAATTGAAAAAATATTTGTTAGCAGATTGGACCATTTCATTGAAAAATATAATTTACTAAGTGAGCAACAGTATGGTTTTAGACAAAAAAGATCTACAGCAATGGCAGTAATAAACATGGTAGAGGGAATATCTAAAGCAATTGATAATAAAAAAATGCAATAGGAATTTATCTAGATCTCAATAAGGCATTTGATACAATAGAGCATAATATCCTACTAACCAAACTATATAAATATGGCATAAGAGGAACAGCTTATAACTGGTTAAAGAGTTACCTAACAGAAAGGAAACAATACACAGAAATACATAATGTAAAATCAACAACAAAACTAGTGCTCTGTGGGGTTCCACAAGGTTCAGTATTGGGACCCAAGTTATTTACACTTTACATCAATGATATTGTCAAAGTAACCAATAAATTGAATTACATTCTCTTTGCAGATGATACAAATATGTACATTACTGGGAAAGACTTGAGACAGCTTTTAAACACGGTTGGAAAAGAACTGGAAAAACTAAAGACCTGGTTCGATGGTAATAAATTATCATTAAATCTAAGTAAAACTAAGTACACTATATTTGGAAAACAAAAACAAAAGGGTCTTTCTAAATTATTAATAAATGCAGAAGAAATTGAAAGAGTAAATGAAAATAAATTTCTGGGTGTTATAATAGATTCGAAGCTAAGCTGGAAACCGCACATAGAAAATGTTAAAACTAAAATGTCGAAAACTATTGCAGTATTAAATAAAACGAAAGATATTTTAAATAGGAAATCATTACTACTTTTATACCAAACATTAGTACATCCACATATGATGTACTGTTTGGAGGTTTGGGGAAACACTTACAAAACTCATACAAAACCCATAGTTTTATTACAGAAAAGAGCAATAAGAATAATAACTAACTCTGATTACCACGCACCAACACACCCCCTGTTTGTAAAACTAAATATACTTAAATTTACAGACCTGGTCAAATTACAAACTGCACAAGTACTTTTTAAAGTATATAATAAAATAATTCCGGATTGTGTCCAGAGGCTGTTCAAGATCAAAGAGACAAAGTATGAACTAAGAGGGGAGGGACAATTTGTACAACAAATGTCAGGAGTCAGAGTTGTTCAGTAGGAGTAAGAATATGGAATAACATAGACATTGGAATCAGGGTATGTAATACAGTTAAATCATTTAAAAAAATGTATGTCGAAAAAATTAGGACTAATTACTATAATGATTGTATGTGATTCAGTGTATTCAAAGTTGTGGATGAAAATGTTAAGGCTAATATGCACTTAAAAGTATTCTGATTTATAGAAAATGACTGTATATGGTAATCATTGATTTTCGTAGGATTATTGGTAGTTTTTTTTCTTTTTTTTTGACTTATTTTTTCGTTTATTGTTAATATTTCTACTACAATTAACAATTTTCGATTTTATTTTTAAAATATTCTTAATACATTTTTCCCCATTTCTATTATTTATTTTTCTATTATTTAAAAAAAAAAAAAGGGAAATCTGATCGCGTAATAAGGGTAGGCATAAAAAGCTAGGCTTCAGCCTATACCTTTTGGTTATTCTACTTGTAATTATTGTATTGTGTTTTCTTTTCTTTTTCTATTTTTTTTTTAAAATAACCAAATAAACGATGATTGATTGATTGATTGATTGATTGATTGATTGATTGATTGGACCCTCCTTGTAAGCTGTGTAACGCAGACACAAGCAACCCCCTGTGACCCTGCATAGGAACAAGTGCAAATACAACACAGATTAATGACATGTAATGACTTGGGTAAAATGAATTTTATGTCAAACACTTTCTCTGTACTGTTTAATCAAACAGGTATGAGCCAGCAGCTGTAACATATCACCTTGGTGCAAAAAATCACTTTGTGGCATTCCACAAACTAGGCACAGACACACAATGGCACTTCTACCACGGCCTGGCAGAATAAAAAAACACAGGGAGTGGAGATGTAGGAGTTACACAGAGGACCATCAAAACAACTCTTCAAACTAAAGCCAGACTTGGACACATCGTAGTGATCAGGGTATAACTTTATATAAGAAGACAATCATCTAAGTTATCCAGAGTTGGTTTAAGTTAAATAACATGAAATTACATGTTAACATAAAAACTTCTAATGTGACAGTCATGTTTTTATTTAGGACAAAGCAGCTGAAGCAATGGAAGCACAACAGGAAAGCAATGAAGAACTTGTCAAGTTCATTGTTGACCAAAACGGTGCTGAGGAAAGCCTTGAGGTAAGGCTTTAGGATCGTTTTTACAGCCCTAAGTTATAACTGTTCTTTTTTAGTGTTTTTAAATCTTTGAATGCATGAAGATCTCTTTTTGTCTTTAATACCTTCATGAGACACCTACACACAAACGCGCCCGCACACACACACACACACACGCACACACACACGCACACACGCGCACACACACGCGCACACACACACACACACGCACACACACGCGCACACACGCACGCGCACGCACGCACACGCACGCACACACAGAACATTGGCAATTCAAATTGAAAGTAAAAATGATGTGATATTAAATATAGCTAATTAATTAATGCTTTGGGCAGTATACAATAAGTGCTCACAACCCTCAGAAAATCTATGTGCAGAAACCACAGTAAAAGTATTGTTTAGGTTCCCTTTTTATAGATTTGTTGCTTCAAAAATCATCCAGAAGAAAACATTTAATGACACCTGCTTTATATGAAACAGAGTTACCAAGTATGTAAAAAAATGTACAGTATCAAAAAGAACATTTAAATCTTCAATTGGAAGAGACATTGCTTAAAAATGAACCGCTTGTCTCTGTTTGTTTTAACAGGCCATTCTGTCAGGTGATGAGATGCCACCGTTCCATTTCAAAGACAAGTGGGTTCCAATCATCTTTGATGATGACCGGATCATGACGTACCTGTCAGACCTGCTACAGAACTTCAAAAACAAATCAGCTGAAGTCCTGAGCGTGGTGTCTTCTGACCGGATCACGTACATGCTAAATGTAATGCTGTCAGAGGTAAGTTACCAACGACACTTTGTATGTAAACAAAAATGTCATAGTCCAAAACATTTTTATATTTATGTAATTTACTTGTAAATACACAAACATAATCACGTTACTATTTGGCTACATTAACACAAAGTAATAATGAGTAAGGTGGCTTTGAGGTAGATTGTGAGGACAGTTAAGAGGACTACATGCTGCAGTCCTGGGTTGATTTATTTGCTGCATGTGATCTGCTTTTATTTTAGACCATCTTTCTGCCCTTTTACTAATGAATAAAGACCACTAGTGCCATGAAATATTCTAGATCTAAGACATTTTTTAGAAGGTCCAGTTGTGATCACACAGATGCTAGATCTGGGTAGGAATAGGAAAGGGGAGCCAGAGTCTGAAATCAAGAAAAATGTTAGTGGAAATTACATTTGAATTATGTGAATACATAGTATTAAAAAGCACATTAAATCTGGAAGAAGCTTTTTCTAATGAACAGTTTTATGTAACACAGGCGACAATAAAAGCACTGGAAAAGGTCACAATGCTAACCAGGGCTGAGGCAGTGGACAAAATTGAGCATGGTGAGATGGAGGAGAGGTAAGAACATTTGAGTGACTGAAGTTGTTTTGCATGTCTTTTGGAATGTTGAAATATGTAATAACTGAATGTATTTTTTGCAGTGAAAAGGAGGAGCTTCTCATGAAACTCAGAACAGAAATGGAGAGAAAATGTTAAGAAGAAGACGTTCAAATCTCTGAAGTTCTCTGGAACGTGGCTCAATAAAAGGTTTGAGGCTGGAGAGTTCTTATTGTTTTTAAGACGGTTTTATTGTCAAGACCCCTTACCCACACGCAAACAAAACAAATTTGAGCCTGGTTTTGGGTGTTCTGTAACTACATATCACAAAAAAAATCAAACATGTTTTGAAGTTTCACAAATCAGAAAAAAGTTTCACAAATCACAAACTATGTTTTATGTAATCTGCTATTAGTGTAGAATGATCCAGCACAGGTTTGAAGAGAATACGTGTTGAAGGTTTGGAGCTAGACCACTTCCAATGTGGTGTAGATGCTTAAAAAAACGTATAAATCTGGCTTTCTGGAAGTTTCACAAATCAGAAAAAAGTTTCACAAATAACAAACTATGTTTTATGTAATCTGCTATTAGTGTAGAATAATTCAGCACAGCTTTGAAGAGAATACGTGTTGTAGTTTTGGAGCTAGAGCTGATTAAAAATGATCAGAGTAGAGAAAAATTGAGTGCAATTGCCCTTTAGCTATTTCCCGAATCGGAAGCCAACTTCAGCCTCGTAACGCCAGCCTATCCATGCTAATGGACAGTTAAGGGAGTAGGAAATCCAGTGAGTGACCAGCCTAGGCATGCTAATCGCTAGCCTCTCCGATGCTAACGCTAGCCTATCAATGCTCATGGAAGTTAAGGGAGTAGGAAATCCAGTGAGTGACCAGCCTAGGCAGGCTAATCGCTAGCCTCTCCGATGCTAACGCTAGCCTATCAATGCTAATGGAAGTTAAGGGAGTAGGAAATCCAGTGAGTGACCAGCCTAGGCAGGCTAATCGCTAGCCTCTCCGATGCTAACGCTAGCCTATCAATGCTAATGGAAGTTAAGGGAGTAGGAAATCCAGTGAGTGACCAGCCTAGGCAGGCTAATCGCTAGCCTCTCCGATGCTAACGCTAGCCTATCAATGCTAATGGAAGTTAAGGGAGTAGGAAATCCAGTGAGTGACCAGCCTAGGCAGGCTAATCGCTAGCCTCTCCGATGC